>SJYA01000766.1:2560877-2627945 GCA_006410615.1 Neotragus moschatus
TTGGTCATCCCCTTCTCCTCCTGCCCCCAATCCCTCCCAGCATCAGAGTCTTTTCCAATCAGTCAACTCTTCACATGAGGTGGCCAAAGTACTGGAGTTTCAGCTTTAGCATCATTCCTTCCACAGAAATCCCAAGGTCGATCTCCTTCAGAATGGTCTGGTTGGATTGCCTTGCAGTCCAATGGACTCTCAAGAGTCTTCTCCAACTCAGCCATTAAAAAGAATACATTTGAATCAGTTCTAATGAGGTGGATGAAACTGGAACCAATTATACAGAGTGAAGTAAACCAGAAAGAAAAACACCAATACCGTATACTAATGCATATATATGGAATTTAGAAAGATGGTAATGATAACCCTGTATGCGAGACAGCAAAAGAGAGACAGATGTATAGAACAGTCTTTTGGACTCTGTGGGAGAGGGAGAGGGTGGGATGATTTGGGAGAATGGCATTGAAACATGTATAATATCATATAAGAAATGAATTGCCAGTCTAGGTTTGATGCAGGGTGCAGGATGCTTGGGGCGGGTACACTGGAAGTTATTTTTTTTTGAATATAAGATCTAATAAATAGACTGTAGTACACTCCATTGTTCTTGCCTGGAGAATCCCACGGTTGGAGGAGCCTGGTGGACTGTGGTCTATGGGGTCGCACAGAGTCGGACACGACTGAAGTGACTTAGGAGCAGCAGCAGTTTTCTTTAAATATGTTCCCTATATGAGGGGTGGGCATTCAATGCTTCTGTAGCTCTCTACTTTGACCAGTACAACGGAATAACACTGATTACTGATCCCTAACAAGTTCAGGCTTATCAATAGAAATTTCAGAATCAAGGTACTAACCAAAACATATCAGTTCAATGGTGTATATTTTTCTCGTCCACTTCCAGAGAGATAAATGCCGATTGTGATCCTTAATTCACTCTAAGACTCAAATCCTCCTTCCTGTCTGGGACTCTCCAACATCTTGAGCTCTAAGTCAGGGAAGGCCAAAAGTATCCACTATGTGTAAATNAAATTTCAGAATCAAGGTACTAACCAAAACATATCAGTTCAATGGTGTATATTTTTCTCGTCCACTTCCAGAGAGATAAATGCCGATTGTGATCCTTAATTCACTCTAAGACTCAAATCCTCCTTCCTGTCTGGGACTCTCCAACATCTTGAGCTCTAAGTCAGGGAAGGCCAAAAGTATCCACTATGTGTAAATGTCTGTGCTTCAGCTATATGTTTGGAATAACACAGAGAAATTCTATAACATAAATATTTTTAAAGGTTGTGTATATTTAACTCTAATTTTCTATTTTTATTTGATTATTTTACTTGCCTCTTTCCAAAAAGGATCTGAGATGACTCACGCAAATATTCAATTGAACAAATAAATATATATTTAGGGGCATTAAAATATTGGGAAATAAAAAACAAAATGAGAGGTCTGGAATAAATTTTATTAAGTATAAGTCATTCTCTAATATCCAACACAATGTTAAAGTGAATATCAAAATTGACCCCAGGCTTCTAAAAAAATCCAAAGTTACTAAAATACAAGAGAAAAACTATGTAAATTGCTTAAGAGCACTGCCTGATGTGATGGTTAATTTTATGTCTCAATTCGACTGGATCACAGTTGTCCAGATATTTGGCTAAACATCTCACTTGATCATGTGGCACTTACTTGTAAGAGGGAGGACCTACAACTATTCCTGTTTCCCAAATGCAAAAAGAGGGGTTTTAAAGAGATTCAGAACACAGATAACTGGAGGAGGGCGTGGCAACCCACTAGTATTCTTGCCTGGAGAATCCCATGGACAGAGGAGCCTGGTGGGCTACAGTCCATGGGGTCACAAAGAGTCAGACAGGACTAAGCAACCAAGCACAGCATAGCACACAGCTAAGGTTATTTGGTCATTGCTGGTGCCAAAATTTAAATAAAGAAAGTTGACTGGAGAGCTTTGCTATTAATTATCCATACTAGATGGGATGTCCATCACCTCTGTGCAGCACACGGCTTAGTCTTCCCCAGGTCTGGTCCCCAGAGACGAACACCATCAAGATGGTTTGATTTGTTAAAAGTTTGCTCCTTATAAACAAGAACTCCATAATCCATTACATCTAAAACTTCCTACAGAAGGAACTAAGAACAAACTGCAGAAAATTCTTAAGGAGATGGGAATACCAGACTACCTTACCTGCCTCCTGAGAAACCTGTTTTCAGGACAAGAAGAAACAGAACTGGACATGGAACAATGGAATGGTTCAAAGTTGGAAAAGGAGTATATCAAGGCTGTATACTGTCACCCTGCTTATTTAACTTACATGCAGAATACATCATGCAAAATGCTGGGCTGGATGACTCACAAGCTGGAATCAAGGTCGCCATGAGAAATATCAACAATCTCAGATATGCAGATCATACCACACTAATGGCAGAAAGTGAAGAGGAACTAAAGAGCCTCTTGTGATGATGGTGAGAGAGGAGAGGAAAAAGTCTAGCTCAAAACACAACATTCAAAAACGTAAAAAAGAAAACTAAGATGATGGCATCTGGTCCCATCACTTCATGGCAAACAGAGGGNGTGAAGAGGAACTAAAGAGCCTCTTGTGATGATGGTGAGAGAGGAGAGGAAAAAGTCTAGCTCAAAACAAAACTTTCAAAAATGTAAAAAAAAAAAATAAATAATAAGATGATGGCATCTGGTCCCATCACTTCATGGCAAACAAAGGGGGAAAAAATGAAAACAGTGACAGAGCTCCAAAATCACTGTGGACAGTGATGGTAGCCATGAAATTAAGGCCCTTGCTCCTTGAAAGAAAAGCTATGACAAANAAAAAAAAATAAATAATAAGATGATGGCATCTGGTCCCATCACTTCATGGCAAACAAAGGGGGAAAAAATGAAAACAGTGACAGAGCTCCAAAATCACTGTGGACAGTGATGGTAGCCATGAAATTAAGGCCCTTGCTCCTTGAAAGAAAAGCTATGACAAACCTGCTGCTGCTGCTGCTGCTAAGTCACTTCAGTCGTGTCCGACTCTGTGCGACCCCATAGACGGCAGGTCACCAGGCTCCACCATCCCTGGGATTCTCCAGGCAAGAACATTGGAGTGGTTTGCCATTTCCTTTCCCAGTGCATGAAAGTGAAAAGTAAAAGTGAAGTTGCTCAGTCATGCCCAACTACCAGGCCCCTCCATCCTCGGGATTTTCCAAGCAAGAGTACTGGAGTGGGTTGCCACTGCCTTCTCCTATGACAAACCTAGACAGCATATTAAAAAGCAGAGACATCACTTTGCTGACAAAGGTCCAGACGGTCAAAATTATGGTTTTTCCAGTAGTCATGTATGGATGTGAGAGTTGGACCATATGAACGCTGAGCTCCAAACAACTGATGCTTCCAAAATATGATGCTGGAGAAGACTCTTGAGAGTCCCTTGCACAGCAAGGAGATCAGTCAGTTCTCAAGGAAATAAACCCTGAATATTCACTGGAAGGACTGATGCTAAAGCTGAAGCTCCAATACTTTGACCTCCTGATGTCAAGAGCCCACTCACTGGGAAAAGAACCTGATGCTGAGAAAGATTAAAGGCAAGAGGAAAAGGGGGCAACAGAGGATGAGATGGTTGGATGGCATCACTGACTCAACGGACATGAGTTTGAGCAAACTCTGGGAGATAGTGAAGGATAGGAAACCCTGACGTGCTGCAGTTCATGGGGTCACAAAGAGTCAGACACAACTTAGCACTGAACAATAACAACACAGAAAAGCCTATTCTATTAAGAGATTATAATATTTGTGAACTTGGATACATTTTTTGCAGAGACTCCTATTCATAATAAAATAAAATGGAAGGTTTTCCCAATATTCAGTTGTTAGAATTGACATAATTCAAATAATTCAACAGCATTTACAACAAGAAAACTCAGGTTAATATCAAGTTTAATTTTAATTACCTTTCATTTGTATTTAAAAACTGTTTCAAGTAACTATTGAATTTTTCATGTTGCTTTATGAATTGGTGACATCCTCAATTTTACATATCTTACTTTAAAAATGTGAAATCGTTGTACTTCATTTGCTATAGTTTCCAAATGAATTAAATACTTTTTTGGTATACACTTAGGCAAACAAAACAAAAACCTTAAGCAGGAAGCTTTCCTCTTTCTTTAAGAATAGTTTCTCCTTTTAGTTTTAGAGCCAGCATTTTAAGTCATAATAGTGGTCTTAGCACCAAATTATAGTCCACAGACACGGCATATTTACCAAGCAATGGCTAACTTCTTTATCCCTCTGCACTGCTGCAAGCTGCTTAGATGAAAGAATCAGAAAATATACAGGAAGAGGAGGACAAAAGAAACTCTAATCTCAGGTAATCTCCAGAAAACACAGTGCAAATAATGGACAGTGCTGACTCGGGTGAAAGGAAGGAGCTCATCTTGAGTTCTTCCTACTCTAAAAATAACACGAATTACTTGGGGGAGGCAGTGGACAAAGAAACAAGACAACTGAGATGCACCAACTCAGGGTTCATCCGGAAATTTTCTCAAGAGGGAACTAATTATTATTGCTAGGCTGCCTGCTAATTATCAGCTGTCAATGAAGATATACGCAGAGGATTTAGTCATTTCCTCTCATGGTCCTTCTTTTAAAACTGCAAGGGAAACAGTTTTAAAACTCACTGACCTCAATATATTATAGAGACAGTTCTCTTCACTTTGTCAAAATATATTTAAATTCCACACATCTGTGTGTAAGATGGGGGAGGAGAGAGGATATATTTTTCAGTTTTCAAACAAAAAAATAGATTTCCAAGGGATGGGCATTTTCTTATTCAATGCACACTCCTACCACTGTCACCTGCAAAGCAGTAACTTTTGAGATCCAGGACTTTAAAATTTTTCATTATTTTCCAAATCAATTCTTTTATTCAATGCCTTAAACCTAATTCAACAATAAAATACTGAATCACAAAGTAAGCATTGTTAAAGGGAAATGAAATGTATAAATAATGGTTAGAAATTGCTTCTACTTTTTAACAAGTCCAAAGGAAACGTTCTTACAACATGCTTTGATGATTTTGACAGATCTGATCAGTGTTCACTAATGGCTTATAATAATGTTGAAACAGAGTTGTAAAGAAATAAGCAATTAACTTTTTAAAAGTGTAATCAGGGCTTACTAATTGGTCTTTCCAGCGATGGACTATGGTCATCCTTTCACCTACCCTCTGAACTTTTAGATTTCTATCTTTCTAACAAGTCAAAGGTCCAAAACAGGCACTGTGGTGTACCAACTTTTAATCATACGCTGCTTCCAGCAAAAGCAAAAAGAGTTCAAAAGTACACATGAATGGCCTAGGCATTTAGTAGCCTTTTATCTCCTCAGTCAAGAAAAAAATAGTGTCAGAATTTTGAGATTCCTTATGTTCCTATATTATATAACTTATCATTATTTAGTATTACACACGATATTCTGACTTACAGATCTCTGAACTCCATGAACACAAGATCACCAGCGGACAAGTTTACACAGAATCATTGTCCATGCAAATACTGTAGATATGTGTGAGTACTCATATTCAAATCACCAAATTGAACAAAATCATACAATACATAGTGCTACCATCTAAAAGTCAACGATTTAACCATGTGATTCCCTCCTAAATGCTGAATTACATTTTATTTCATTGGAGGTCAATGGAGCAAGTGCTATGTGAACAGCTTCTGAAGCTGAGTCTATAGGGCAAAGGGACCCTGAACTGCGAACAGTGTGTCCATTCAGCATTTCTCTGGGGCCTTGTAACCAGGATATGATATTCTAAATGTAATGGAAAGGCCTTCAGTGGTTTTAAGAGCAATTGTATGGCTGGATTTATCTTTAAAATACGAATTGATTTTGATGTGCGTAATTGTCAGCAGGGGGCAAAACTTGAATAGAAGGAGGTTTGAAGAATTTTTTTTAATAAGCACGTGAGAATGATAGTAACAAAACAAGGTGTACTGTAGAGGTAGAGACCTAAAAGATTAAATGAAAGAAAGCTGGGCATCAAATTTTACACAATACGGTCAAGTTTTTCTTTTTCTCAATTTAAACTGATTAGGATTGGGATAACAGATTGTAATTCATTTTGATGCAACATTCAGTATGGACTGAAATGCTCTGCATTATGTACTATATCTGGGGAGTCAGAAGGACATTAGAAATCAGTGTAATCTATATAACACAAATCAGATTTTGGCATTCTTCATTCTATTTATATAAATTAATTTCAGAGGTAAGTTTTTTCATGCTAACATACTAGATAAAATAGGGTCTGTTCACTTTTTTTTTTTTTTTTTTAGAAAATACTTTTTAGAGTTCAAAACCAGGAAAACTATAAAGGTAGGAGGGATAAGCTAAGAATTCAGGATTAATAGATACAAACTACTACATTTAAAATAAACAATAGGGACCTACTATATAGCACAGGGAACTACTCTCAGTATCTCATAAAAACCTATAATAGAATATGTAAAAGAACATATATATATATATTTAGCTGAATCACTTCGCTGTACATCTGAAACTAACACAACATTGTAAATTAACCATACCTTAATTTTTAAAAGTGGTTTGAAAAATAGCACTACAATGTATATACATGAGTATATGGCATTTCACACACATGAAAATATATTTATAAGAAATATTTTTAGAAGTGGAGGTTTTTTGTTTGTTTTTACAGATATTGCCAATGTGCCTCCATGGGAATTATAGTTTAATATTCTACCACTGCAAGTGAGAATGACCCCATCACCTAGAGAACAATACGTCATTATATGTCATTAACATTTAGGATATTTGCAGATCTGACTGTGGAAATACTAATTAATTTTACATTTTTCTTATGGGTGAAATTAAGCATCTTTCATATACTTTAGAATATTTTCACTTTTGGTCATTTTTATGTCCATTGCCTATTTTTCCACAGCTTAAGTTTTTTAGTCAAGATCTGAATTTAGGAAATGTTAAAACTGTGAAGTTTTATATTTTGTGACGTCATGGTTGAAAGATGGAGGAGGCTGGGCTCTTCAATGTAGAAATGTGTGCTTCAATCATGTTAGATATTTTTAATCTGTTAAATTTTTGCTTTCGTAAATAAACCTAATTCTTAATTATTTAGTGTTTTGAACCAGTTTGGCATTAACAGTTCATACACACACACACAAAATGTTATGACTCAGGGAACACACTCAGTCTCCCAGAGGCTGAACTGGGTGTCAACAAACACCTAGGCAGAGCTGTTCCGCTGGGAGCCATGCGGTGCAGAAGTGTGGAGCCTTGCCCACAGTGGAGGGGCCACTGCTGGGAAGTGACAGTGGTTTTGTAACCAGAGGCCTTGGTGAAATTGTCCTCCCTAAGGACACTACAGTTGATCCAGATTTTTTCTCACCCATTCTCCCTGGCTTCAGGGTCGTGTTTTCCATTTGGCCTCTTTAGACTTCAGCCCCTTCATACTTTTCCTATAGCTCCATTTTTGAGGCTCCCTGTGGAATCCATTTTGACTCATTTGGTTTTTCTTTGAACAATTACTTCCAGTCTCTGACAAGTCCCAAATCCACAACCCTTTCTCACACACAGATTAACTAGGAGTTATTTTAAGTGGCATCATATAATATCTTCTTAATAATTTACTATCGACTATAAAATATCAGAAATGTTGTACTTAATATTTAGTTTCCCAAGGCCACTGCTGTGGAGGTCAGTTTTTACTTATGGTCAGGCTTTTATTGAACACTAGCCAATGAGAAAGTTTCTTTCACATGGAGGGAAAAATGACTCACTCAAAACCGATCTTTCGACCCTCCTGTTAACTGGACACTCGTTTATGAGAATTCCACAATTCTAAGTAAAAAATATTTTACAAGATATTTTAAATGTTCAATCAAAGCAGAAGTTAATGAAGCCAAGAATATGTGTGAAATACTGTAATGCTGTTTTTTTTATACTGTTAGTGATTTAAAACTTATCGAGAGGAAGTGGTGAAAGAAACACATTTCTAGAAGTCCAACAAAGTGTTCCTAGTATTATAATAGTGTGCTCTAGGTTTGATCATCAAGTGAACATCTTCCTTTTCAGATTATTTTCATACAATCTATGAAATTATCTATGGTAATAAAGCTTTGTTTTCATTTATTTGTTACTTATTTCTAAATATTAGGCATGTATAAATAGTGTTCATTTTATACTAATATCTGAAAAGCCACTTTTTCTGGATAATGCCATTTCAGCATGGATTGGTTATCATTTCATATTTAAAACTTGAATAGTAAATCAACTGTTCTATATATTTATATTATATTCTGTTTTAGAATTAGGTTTAAAATAAATGAGGAATATTATGTCATAATTCATTTCCTCTAAAACCCTTAACAATCCTGATTTCCACTGTTCTGTCTACACCCCACCAAAAAAATGCAGTTTGTAAGACACTTTTTTGATTTTCAAAGTTGGCTAAGGTATACACAATTGTAAATAGCTATTAAATTCTAAATATATTTTAATATTATCTTAATTCAGAAATATTCTATGCTATAAAGCTAATATACTGCTTATACTATATATGTTTAAGTGAATTTCAGTCACACTAAGAAACTGAATATGTCTACCATGCACATTTTTCATATTGCAATTGATCACTTTAGACATGCTGCACTGTGCTGTGCTGTATCACTCAGTTGTGTCTGACTCTTTGTGCCCCCATATACTGTAACTTGCTAGGCTCATCTGTCCTTGGGCATTCTCCAGGCAAGAATACTGGAGTAGGTTCCCATGCCCTCCTCCAGGGAATCTTCCCAACCCAGGGATCAAAGCCAGGTCTCTCACATTGCAGGTGGATTCTTTACTGTCTGAGCCACCAGGTAAGCTGAAGAGTACTGAAGTGGGTAGCCTATCCCTTCTCCAGGAGATCTTGCCGACCCAGGAATCGAACCTGGGAATCGTGGTCTCCTGCATTGCAGGTGAATTCTTTACCAGCTGAGCTACCAGGAAATCGAACCAGGAATCGTGGTCTCCTGCACTGCAGGTGAATTCTTTACCAGCTGAGCTACCAGGGAAGCCCAATATAACATGCCAGCACATAGCATAAACATTTATAGGCTTTCCCCCCCAATACTATTGAGATAAAAGTGAGATATAACACTGTTAAAGTATGCAGCATAATGATCTGATCTATGTATATATAGCGAAATGATTACTATGATTAGCTTAGTTAATATCATCATATTAAATAGTTATTTTTTCTTGTGATGAGAATTTTTAAGACCTGCTCTCTGAGCAACTTGAAGAAACATCATACAGTACACCATGCCACACATTACATCCCCATGACCTATTTATTTATAACTGGAAGACTGTACCTTTTGAACACATTCATCCATTTCTCCCACCTCTCAATTTTTATCTTATGTTTTGTTAAGTTTTGTATCTTTCTATAACAACAAGTTTATTGATATTTGATCTATAATATTTTCTCTCATAAATAATCCATCATGTAACAGCAAAGAAGTAAATTAGCTAAAAACAGTTGTATTTTTACTTCATCATATATCGGTTCAAGTATTGGATATCTGAAATTATTCAAGTAATGTGATGCTCAATTTCTTATTCCCTATCAGTTCAGTTCAGTTCAGTTCAGTCGCTCAGTCGTGTCCGACTCTTTGTGACCCCATGAATCGCAGCACACCAGGCCTCCCTGTCCATCACCAACTCCCGGAGTTCACTCAGACTCACATCCATGGAGTCAGTGATACCATCCAGCCATCTCATCCTCCGTCGTCCCCTTCTCCTCCAGCCCCTAATCCCTCCCAGCATCAGAGACTTTTCCAAAGAGTCAACTCTTCGCATGAGGTGGCCAAAGTATACTGACCTCCAAATTCATACTTGTTTAGTCAAGTGCCTATGTGCTATTTTCTCCCGGAGTCTAACAAACAATCTTCTCCAACTGAGCAAGTGAAGAATAAACTTTTGAAAAGTTTATACTTTTCAAATATAAACTAACTCATCTCTCAGACTTTCACTCTCAGTAAGCTCTTCTTTGTATCTTGCCAAAAATGTAAGGTTTCTCCTGATTCTCCTTCCCCTGAATGCCTCAATATCTGTCAACATCTCCACTATAACTACCCAACTGGGCCAATGAAACGGCTCCCTAACTGCTTCCACTCTTTCTTACCAGCCAATTGGTTTATCTCACAGTAGCCTGAGTGACTATTTAAAACTATAAGTGGGTCATGATGTTCCTTCCCCCACGTAAAACCCTCCAATTAATTCTTAGTGNTTTGTTTGTTTTTACAGATATTGCCAATGTGCCTCCATGGGAATTATAGTTTAATATTCTACCACTGCAAGTGAGAATGACCCCATCACCTAGAGAACAATACGTCATTATATGTCATTAACATTTAGGATATTTGCAGATCTGACTGTGGAAATACTAATTAATTTTACATTTTTCTTATGGGTGAAATTAAGCATCTTTCATATACTTTAGAATATTTTCACTTTTGGTCATTTTTATGTCCACTGCCTATTTTTCCACAGCTTAAGTTTTTTAGTCAAGATCTGAATTTAGGAAATGTTAAAACTGTGAAGTTTTATATTTTGTGACGTCATGGTTGAAAGATGGAGGAGGCTGGGCTCTTCAATGTAGAAATGTGTGCTTCAATCATGTTAGATATTTTTAATCTGTTAAATTTTTGCTTTCGTAAATAAACCTAATTCTTAATTATTTAGTGTTTTGAACCAGTTTGGCATTAACAGTTCATACACACACACACAAAATGTTATGACTCAGGGAACACACTCAGTCTCCCAGAGGCTGAACTGGGTGTCAACAAACACCTAGGCAGAGCTGTTCCGCTGGGAGCCATGCGGTGCAGAAGTGTGGAGCCTTGCCCACAGTGGAGGGGCCACTGCTGGGAAGTGACAGTGGTTTTGTAACCAGAGGCCTTGGTGAAATTGTCCTCCCTAAGGACACTACAGTTGATCCAGATTTTTTCTCACCCATTCTCCCTGGCTTCAGGGTCGTGTTTTCCATTTGGCCTCTTTAGACTTCAGCCTCTTCATACTTTTCCTATAGCTCCATTTTTGAGGCTCCCTGTGGAATCCATTTTGACTCATTTGGTTTTTCTTTGAACAATTACTTCCAGTCTCTGACAAGTCCCAAATCCACAACCCTTTCTCACACACAGATTAACTAGGAGTTATTTTAAGTGGCATCATATAATATCTTCTTAATAACTTACTATCGACTATAAAATATCAGAAATGTTGTACTTAACATTTAGTTTCCCAAGGCCACTGCTGTGGAGGTCAGTTTTTACTTATGGTCAGGCTTTTATTGAACACTAGCCAATGAGAAAGTTTCTTTCACATGGAGGGAAAAATGACTCACTCAAAACCGATCTTTCGACCCTCCTGTTAACTGGACACTCGTTTATGAGAATTCCACAATTCTAAGTAAAAAATATTTTACAAGATATTTTAAATGTTCAATCAAAGCAGAAGTTAATGAAGCCAAGAATATGTGTGAAATACTGTAATGCTGTTTTTTTTATACTGTTAGTGATTTAAAACTTATCGAGAGGAAGTGGTGAAAGAAACACATTTCTAGAAGTCCAACAAAGTGTTCCTAGTATTATAATAGTGTGCTCTAGGTTTGATCATCAAGTGAACATCTTCCTTTTCAGATTATTTTCATACAATCTATGAAATTATCTATGGTAATAAAGCTTTGTTTTCATTTATTTGTTACTTATTTCTAAATATTAGGCATGTATAAATAGTGTTCATTTTATACTAATATCTGAAAAGCCACTTTTTCTGGATAATGCCATTTCAGCATGGATTGGTTATCATTTCATATTTAAAACTTGAATAGTAAATCAACTGTTCTATATATTTATATTATATTCTGTTTTAGAATTAGGTTTAAAATAAATGAGGAATATTATGTCATAATTCATTTCCTCTAAAACCCTTAACAATCCTGATTTCCACTGTTCTGTCTACACCCCACCAAAAAAATGCAGTTTGTAAGACACTTTTGATTTTCAAAGTTGGCTAAGGTATACACAATTGTAAATAGCTATTAAATTCTAAATATATCTTAATATTATCTTAATTCAGAACTATTCTATGCTATAAAGCTAATATACTGCTTATACTATATATGTTTAAGTGAATTTCAGTCACACTAAGAAACTGAATATGTCTACCATGCACATTTTTCATATTGCAATTGATCACTTTAGACATGCTGCACTGTGCTGTGCTGTATCACTCAGTTGTGTCTGACTCATTGTGCCCCCATATACTGTAACTTGCTAGGCTCATCTGTCCTTGGGCATTCTCCAGGCAAGAATACTGGAGTAGGTTCCCATGCCCTCCTCCAGGGAATCTTCCCAACCCAGGGATCAAAGCCAGGTCTCTCACATTGCAGGTGGATTCTTTACTGTCTGAGCCACCAGGTAAGCTGAAGAGTACTGAAGTGGGTAGCCTATCCCTTCTCCAGGAGATCTTGCCGACCCAGGAATCGAACCTGGGAATCGTGGTCTCCTGCATTGCAGGTGAATTCTTTACCAGCTGAGCTACCAGGAAATCGAACCAGGAATCGTGGTCTCCTGCACTGCAGGTGAATTCTTTACCAGCTGAGCTACCAGGGAAGCCCAATATAACATGCCAGCACATAGCATATACATTTATAGGCTTTCCCCCCCAATACTATTGAGATAAAAGTGAGATATAACACTGTTAAAGTATGCAGCATAATGATCTGATCTATGTATATATAGCGAAATGATTACTATGATTAGCTTAGTTAATATCATCATATTAAATAGTTATTTTTTCTTGTGATGAGAATTTTTAAGACCTGCTCTCTGAGCAACTTGAAGAAACATCATACAGTACACCATGCCACACATTACATCCCCATGACCTATTTATTTATAACTGGAAGACTGTACCTTTTGAACACATTCATCCATTTCTCCCACCTCTCAATTTTTATCTTATGTTTTGTTAAGTTTTGTATCTTTCTATAACAACAAGTTTATTGATATTTGATCTATAATATTTTCTCTCATAAATAATCCATCATGTAACAGCAAAGAAGTAAATTAGCTAAAAACAGTTGTATTTTTACTTCATCATATATCGGTTCAAGTATTGGATATCTGAAATTATTCAAGTAATGTGATGCTCAATTTCTTATTCCCTATCAGTTCAGTTCAGTTCAGTTCAGTCGCTCAGTCGTGTCCGACTCTTTGTGACCCCATGAATCGCAGCACACCAGGCCTCCCTGTCCATCACCAACTCCCGGAGTTCACTCAGACTCACATCCATGGAGTCAGTGATACCATCCAGCCATCTCATCCTCCGTCGTCCCCTTCTCCTCCAGCCCCTAATCCCTCCCAGCATCAGAGACTTTTCCAAAGAGTCAACTCTTTGCATGAGGTGGCCAAAGTATACTGACCTCCAAATTCATACTTGTTTAGTCAAGTGCCTATGTGCTATTTTCTCCCGGAGTCTAACAAACAATCTTCTCCAACTGAGCAAGTGAAGAATAAACTTTTGAAAAGTTTATACTTTTCAAATATAAACTAACTCATCTCTCAGACTTTCACTCTCAGTAAGCTCTTCTTTGTATCTTGCCAAAAATGTAAGGTTTCTCCTGATTCTCCTTCCCCTGAATGCCTCAATATCTGTCAACATNACAATCTTCTCCAACTGAGCAAGTGAAGAATAAACTTTTGAAAAGTTTATACTTTTCAAATATAAACTAACTCATCTCTCAGACTTTCACTCTCAGTAAGCTCTTCTTTGTATCTTGCCAAAAATGTAAGGTTTCTCCTGATTCTCCTTCCCTTGAATGCCTCAATATCTGTCAACATCTCCACTATAACTACCCAACTGGGCCAATGAAACGGCTCCCTAACTGCTTCCACTCTTTCTTACCAGCTAATTGGTTTATCTCACAGTAGCCAGAGTGACTATTTAAAACTATAAGTGGGTCATGATGTTCCTTCCCCCACATAAAACCCTCCAATTAATTCTTAGTGTCCTTAGGTTAAATCCATACCCCAACTGTGGCATTGTGTATGGTTGCCAATGTNATCTCCACTATAACTACCCAACTGGGCCAATGAAACGGCTCCCTAACTGCTTCCACTCTTTCTTACCAGCCAATTGGTTTATCTCACAGTAGCCTGAGTGACTATTTAAAACTATAAGTGGGTCATGATGTTCCTTCCCCCACGTAAAACCCTCCAATTAATTCTTAGTGTCCTTAGGTTAAATCCATACTCCAACTGTGGCATTGTGTATGGTTGTCAATATTGCAATATTACCCCTGATACTGCTACACTTTTTCCCTTGCTCATCAAGCTCCAGGGCCCAGGCTTTAGGGCTTTGCCTTGATTCTTCTTTCTACCTGCTCCGTGTCTCCCTCTGACCTCCACGTTGTGGCTCTTCCTGCCATTTGGACCTTATCTCTGTGAAGTCTTCCCAGACTAAGGAATCTGGAGTTCCCACCTTGACAACCCCAGCTGCATCACTCCCTCTTACTATTTTAATATTGCATGCATGCTACTTGGTTTTGAATTTTTCTTAACTTGTATATTTTCTCTCCCCTCTGACAGGAAGTTCCATGCTAGGAGTGACATTTTCCATCTTGGTCGCTGTGATAGCCCTAGAGCCAAGGCCAGTGTTAACCACTTCTTCACTAGACACTCGATAAATGTTTGTGAAATGAATGGACTTCTCTGAATCTCAACTTCCTCAAGTGTGAATTGGGGATAACAACAAATTAGGAGCATTGCTATAAGAATCAAACGACTCCTAGAACCTAATGGATGGCTGACATATTTAGGTTTCTTTCTCCTTTCTTTTGATGCTGATAAATTATTGGCAAAGGGTATGAATGGTAATTTCTCCTATAGAAATAGGCTTTTCTTAATTACATTCTGTCAAGTGGAAAGTGGACATATGTACTCTCTAGGCTTTTTATATAGGCTTAAAGTGAAATAGGAAATTTTCTAAGTACATGAAAATCCCATGGACGGAGGAGCCTGATAGGCTACAGTCCATGGGGTCTCGAGGAGTCAGACACGACCGAGCGACTTCACTTCAGTTCACTTCAAAGTGAAATAGGAAATTTTCTAAGCACATGATTACTATGATCAGTGTAAACAGCTACTCTGTATTTTAAGTTCAAATCTTGTTTTCCTACCAAGAATAGTTTGGGATAGCTTTCTATTCCTCTTTTCAATCCACATCCTTCTCCATTTGCAAGAGAATATTTCCTTAGAAAATGTGCTTTATTTCTTTATCATCCATTTATTTATAAGCTCAATCTAAAATATGTTATACTAAACTATCTCTATTTCACCCCTGAAATTTAAATTTTAAGTAGCAGAATAGCAGGCAAACATTCTTTCAACATTTTTGCTACTACTCTTAAATACTGGATGTTTATGAGCTTTTCAGTATTTTATTTGGTACTTGTTTTTATAAGAACAGAGTTGTCAGGTTTTAGACAGGTGCATGACTTGACATGGTGTTAAAGCATCACAGCTAAACACCCTCTGCATTCTCCTCTTTTGACCTCTAATAAAGATCTTTAGTCTCATCTTTACAAAAATAAAGCCTTCTCTCAACCCATATAATTTAATCCCATAAAACATTCCAAGAAAAAAATGACTTCCAGATGTCTGAAGAGCTTGGAATCTGATAATCTGACATATTGAACATTTGCACCTTTAAAAACATGTCATTTCCAGACTGACTTATTACCATAAAGTAGTGACTACTGTGTAATTTGGATACTTTCTTTATTAACATCACATTTTCCTTATAGTCTCAATATGGACAGAATAATAACTGAATTTCAAATCTGGGCAGAATGAAAGGCAACTTTATAATTTTTTGATAATGCATGAATTAACTGGAAACAATCTATTCATCCACATTATGACAAGAAAATAATATCATTGGCAGATTTATTTCTGATATAGAAATGAGGCTGTGTGTTATTGACCATCATTTGATAGGTTTGGAAATGCAAGACAACCACTGAAAGGTCATTTGTTCTTAAATTACATCCCTCAGTTACTGTAGCTGCTGCCATGCGAACCGGAAGCTCCTTAATAAGTACTAGGCCCCCTTGGTAGGTGGGTTCTCTTTAGATGTGGCTAACTCAAAAGAAATTGAAGAGGAAAGACAAACCCATGCTATGTGTACAATTCACTGATGACTTTCTTTCACAAGATGTCACCTTAGTGACTAAGCTGCTAACAAATTCTTCTGTTTTCCTTTCCTTGCTATCTTCAATAAGCATTGAGTCCCTTCCCAGAAAATACTGTTGTTTATAACCTGTCACAAGGCAAACAGTACCTAAAAAGACCACCCGTGATTTCTCTGGAAAGTTGAAAGGAAGAGAAACACACATTCACAGAAAGGCTCTTGAGTCCCAGGTATTATGTGAAATATCCACTTTGTGTAACTTCATTTGCCATTCATATCATCCCAACAACAGGTGGATAACCCTTCCCATTTTATAGGTTAGGAAACAGAAGCTCACACAGAAACTTAAAAACTTCCCAAAGTCACACATCATTTGAGGGTCAGTATCTCTGGATTTAGAAACATTATTTTGCTTATTTTGTGTATTTGAGCATAACAGAAGAGTTTGTATAATTAATCAATTTCTTCACAGACTCAAGTAAGTCATAAGTTGTCAGTGAGGTAAGTCCCTGAGGAGTATGTTACAGGTGTTCCCCATGTTTCATGCATTTATTAAATAATACTTATCCATAATAAGTGGTCATAGACAACACTGGATGTCATCAATGTTTCCACCTATACCTCAGCCTTTCAGCCTTTTCTTGTAATTTGTCTCACTTATCCTAAAGGCTTTCTCATGTCAGCCATGTTTATATCACATAATCCGATACCAACAAACAGAAAACAATGTGACCCAGAGGGTCAGACAACACAGAGATCAGAAGCAAATGAAAATATACCTCTTAACTTCAAATCAGTTAGAGGAGCTAATGTTCTGAAAAAGAAAAATTATTTGAAAAAATAAGTCAAGACATCTGTATTTCATTCCCAACTTTATCACTGAATATACCATTTGTAAGGGATTAAGTTCCCCATTTGCAGGAATGAGAGAGGTGAATGGGATCATCACTAAGGTTCCCTGTAGGTTCACAAACTATATCACATCACAAACTATACTGTTTCCATTGGGGAAACCATAAATTAGAAGTGTCCATAGGATGCTCTCTAGGATTTTTTAGTTTTGTTAGCTTTTAGTTGGTGAAGGACAGGGGAGCCTGGCATGCTGCAGTCCATGGGGTTACAAAGAGTCAGACATGACTGAGAGACTGAACTGAACTGATAAATCATGAGAACTGTAGAATTACTTCTAGCTGTATGGAAAGAAAAAAATTAATACTGAAGATACAATTTCATAACTGTTATGTTTTGTCCAAAAAAGGGTATTACTATGGATTAAAAAAACAAGAAATGTATTGCTATTGATCTGTTTCCTATAATTTTTGATATGCTCTAAATATAAGGGGGAAGCAATAGATCACATACATTCGAGTTTTATACTGGTATATCACATTTATGGAGAAAACACGACTTAGGTCATGCTACAATCAGAAAAACGGAAAGATCTGACAAAACCTTTATAAATTACAATGCAGTCACTTAAGCCCAAACCTTATTACTCAGGAAACCAGTAACTTGGCAAATGTGAACACTGCTCAACATTCTGAGAACAAGAGTATGAATGATAAATAAGAAAAAGCATAGGAATCTTGGAAGACATTTTTATGGGATAAATTAAAATGTCTTTCATAGAACTCACTGGAGAAATGTTAAAGTATAAAATTAACTCTAGACAAGTAATTCTTTAGTAGACCGAGTTGAAAGAAACAAACTTAAGTTCTGCTATGAAATTCAAGATTAGCTCCTTTTTCTATATTTTATGATAGAATCATCTCCTTTGAGAATCAACTGAATTTCTGAAAATATCATTCCTGCCCGCTGGAGGCAAGAGTGAAATGCATTAACATGTAGCTGCCTTTCCCCAGATCCTCAACTGTATCAGAACAGATGCTTGCACCCAGGTAAATGGCCATCCATCATCAAGTCAAATATGATTTTACATGTACTTGGATCCTTCTGGCAAGGTCACTGCCCCTATCTCGAAAAAAAATTTCCACATAAAATTGGGAACAGGAGGTCAATTTTCTTTTCCTATCATGACAAGGCAGGGATAGCCTCTGCCACTGGAAGGGAGCAAATGTGTTAACTCCCTTATTGGCAGACACCCTTTAAAATGATAATGCGGCTTTTCAGAAGGCTTGTCGCTAGTGACTGCTAGGATTCATCACCATAAAACAGAGCTGTGTGCAAGTGTATGAAAGAGAAAGGGGACAATTAAAGGATGGGAATATAGTTGTGGGGAGGTGGCAAGCAGAGGCAAGCAGGAGGTGTAGAAGCTTTCCCATCAACATTTCCACTCACTTTGCAACAGGGGAAAGAGAACAAGAAAAAAGGTAATTAAAAGTGATGTAAATAACATCAAGAAGTGATCATTTTGGTTACAGTTCATCCTGCTAAAAATAACATAAATTAACAGATATGTTAATAAGGTGTTTAAAGCTATTGAGTTCCAGCCTGCTTTTGTAGAACCTATCAATTTCAGCCCTCAAGAGAGCCTCCTCATTTTCCACACAAGAAATAAAAACATATACTCTATCTAAATTCTTAATGCCAATTGTTAAAATGGCTATTGTGAAAACATTAAAGAGCATAAAAATTAAATGATCAATTGATAACATAATTTTCTTTGGCAAAGACTAGATTCTTAACAGAGGCTGTAACTCCTGTAATGTCAACTGCAAAATTTAAAATTCCTTAATTACCTCATTCTTGTCTTTAATATTCATTGGCACAGCATAGTACATATGAATCTCATAAGGTGATTTTTGATAATAAATTATCTGGAGTAAATTAAATTTTTGAAGGCAATCAATTATCACACAGAGTTTCAGTGGCAAATTACTTTGAATAAAATAATAATTAATTAATTTCAATTGATACCCTACTTATATGACCAAGGAGACATCATATTTGGAAGCAAAAGGACCAAAAATTGTTTTTTGAATGGGTAATAGTGAGTTCTTTGAACTTACTATGAACAGAAGCTTAATGTTTTCCAGAGGGGCGAATCTAACAAGCAAAGCTGCCTATGTGGTATAATTTGAAAAGGGGTAATGAAGAGGGCCCTTTGAGTCCAATTATTTAATCCTCTCCCAGTTACTACTGTCATTAAAGTTTTACAACTTTGATATTTCCAGCTTTCAGGAGACCTTATTAAAATTGTAGAACCTCTGGGAGGGATTATACCTTAAACCTTTGTCAACTAGTAATTTAGCTTTGTCTGAACACTTGAACTGAGTTGAGCATAAATACACCATTGGATGAACCTAGAGAAGAGGTGTCTTTCATGTGGAAAAAAGGGATAATATAATGTTAGGGTGTGTGGGAGAAGTGGGGGTGTGGAGGTTGACACCGATACAATGTTCCTAGTGTCACACCAGCAGGCCAGGTCTCCAGTCCAGGCACACAGCTTTGCTACGTTGCCAATACATGGAGTGCAGAACTAACTAAATTGTTCACTTTGGCCCTAGCTGTCTGGAGGCAATCAAACACACTCCATGACACGTGAGGGAGTGTCTCAACAGTGCCACAAAAGTCGAAGCAATTTGTTCAAAAGTTTATCTTGGCAACCATCAAACTGACAGAAAAAACTATATTTTTATGGTAAATTCAGGGTTCAGTGGGGGAAGGGCGTTTTCTTCATGCTCATTTTGATTCTGTTTCTGTTTCTTCTAGGACAGTGGTTTTCCACTTTGGTTGCACCCTGAAATCCCCTGGAAGCTCTAAAAAAGTCTAATGCCTGGGTCCCTCACCAAGAGAGGCGTGTGTATTTGGTCTGGCATTGGCAGTTTGAAAAATCTCCCCAGGTAAAGACTGAGAGCCTCTGCTGTAGAATGATTCTTCTGAAGATTAGCCATTAGACAAGATGTGAACAACATTTGCACATAACCACAGGTTTTACAATCTTGGGGGTTAGTTACAAAGAATTGCCAGGATGCCAAACTTGCCAAACTTTTCCAGTCGTTATCCAATTCTAAGTCAACAGTCACTGCTTGATATTATAGACAAGACCAAGAAGCGGTGAGAAAAAAATCTTACTTGAATATCATGTCACTGTATTAATACACTGATACTGAAGCAAATGTGGCTGCTCTTAGGTGTGTCTGGAGAAGGCAATGGCACCCCACTCCAGTACTCGTGCCTGGAAAATCCCATGGACAGAGGAGCCTGGTGGGCTGCACTCCATGGGGTCACGAAGAGTCGGACATGACTGAGCGACTTCACTTTCACTTTTCACTTTCATGCATTGGAGAAGGAAATGGCAACCCACTCCAGTGCTCTTGCCTGGAGAATCCCAGAGACAGCGGAGCCTGGTAGGCTGCCGTCTATGGGGTCGCACAGAATCGGACATGACTGAAGCGACTTAGCAGCAGCAGCAGTACATATTTCATGGCACCATTAGCTGACATGCAGCAGTATGCCCTCTATCTGCTCCATAAGACACCTTTCAAGTAATGAAGCTATTTTGTATAATTATATTTAAGATATCGTGAATTTTGAATAGTGTCTATCCCTGAATATTTGAGCTGGAAGAAAGTGTTAAAAGATGGTGCTTCATCACTCAGATTTATCACAAATAAAAGGGGAATACACACGACAATAAATTTCTGCACTGAGGTCTACAGGTTTGATCTTGAGCAGTTTTTCAACTCTCAGCTTTCTTAATAAATGCTATGTGTCTCTTGTCATCTGTAAGGTTTGTAAGGCCCTGAGGTAAGAAATTGAACTAGTATAAAAGACTTCAGGCTCTGCCTAGCTCAAGTGCTGCAAAAATGTGGTGGGATATTTTATGAAATGTTTATCAATACTAGAGGTAAACTCTTTCTTTGGGTTAGGCTTAAATGCATTTATTTTACAGTGAAGGACAAAGTATGCGTTTTAGGACACCAAGATACGGAGACCTGTCAAAGAGTTCTAATGTCATTTTCTCCATGGAAAAGTGTGAAACAACACGCACAGTTACTCATGTCTGCAGTTCTCTACTCAGCACATGAGCGTTTTTAAAAGGTCTGAGATGATCGAGTCCCTGCCCACCAGCAGATGGATGCTTCTGAGGGTTAAGGATAGAGAAAGCATGAGATCTCCATTCATCTATGGAGGTTAGTTAGGGTCAAGGGGAAAGTCCCTCTCTTTTCTAACAGCAACATTAAAACGAGACTATCACACATTCTATTACAGACTATAAGATGGCAGACTATAAGGATGTGCGCTCATCTTCTCCTGTGAGAACTCCAAAATTACAACTCACTGCTGAACAACCATCATCAGGAGAATGTCAGATCCCACCAAAAAAGGATATCCCACATTCAAGGGCAAAGGAGAAGCCCCAGCAAGACAGTAGAAAAGAGGAAATCACATTTAGAATCAAACCCCATACCCACCAGACACTCACAGAGGGGTCAAGAAAAACCTTGTGCGCACCAGAAGGTCCCACAGAGACTGAGCTAGACATGCCTTTCAGTGTTTGAGTGTATCCTGCTGAGATATGGGTTAGCAGTGGCCTGCCACAGGGGCAGGGGCTCTAGGTGCAGCAGTCCTGGGGACAATTGCTTTCATCTCACACGATAGCAAAGTAATGCTCAAAATTCTCCAAGCCAGGCTTCAACAGTATGTGAACTGTGAACCTCCAGATGTTCAATCTAGATTTAGAAAAGGCAGAGGAACCAGATATCATATTGCCAACATCCACTTGATCATCAAAAACGCAAGAGAATTCCAAAGAAACATCTATTTCTGCTTTATTGACTCTGCCAAAGCCTTTGACTGTGTGGATCAAAACAAACTATTGAAAAATTATTCAAGAGATGGGAATACCAGACCACCTTACCTGGTTCCTGAGAGATCTGTATGCAGGTCAAGAAGCAACAGTTAGAACTGGACATGGAACAACAGACTGGTTCCAAATCAGGAAAGGGTTACGTCAAGGCTGCATATTGTCACCCTGCTTATTAAACTTACATGCAGAGTACATCATGTGAAATGCTGGGCTGGATGTATCACAAGCTGGAATCAAGATTGCTGGGAGAAATATCAATAATCTCAGATACACAGATGATATCACACTTATGGCAGAAAGCAAAGAAGAATTAAAGAGCCTCTTGATGAATGTGAAAGAGGAGAATGAAGAAGTTGTCTTAAAACTCAGTACTCAGAAAATAAAATCATGGCACCCTGTCCTATCACTTCATGGCAAATAAATGGGGAAACAATGGAAACAGTGAAAGACTTTATTTTGGAGGGCTCCAAAATCACTGCAAGATGGTGACTGCAGCCATGAAATTAAAAGACGCTTGCTCCTTTGAATAAAAGTTATGAACAACCTAGACAGCAGAGACATTACTTTGCCAACAAAGATCAATGCAATCAAGGCTATGGTTTTTCAGTAGTCATGTATGGATGTGACAGCTGGACTATAAAGAAAGCTGAGCACAGAAGAACTGATGCTTTTGAACTGTTGTGTTAGAGAAGACTCTTGAGAGTCCCTTGGACTGCAAGGAGATCCAACCAGTCCATCCTAAAGGAGATCAGTCCTGGGTGTTCATTGGAAGGACTGATGTTAAAGCTAAAACTCCAATACTTTGGCCACCTGATGCGAAGAGCTGACTCATTTGAAGAGACCCTGATGCTGGGAAAGATTGAGGGCAGGAAGAGAAGGGGACAACAGAGGATGAGATGGTTGGATGGCATCACTGACTCAATGGACTTGAGTTTGAGCAAGCTTTGGGAGTTAGTGACGGACAAGGAAGCCTGGCATGTTGCAGTTCATGGGGTTGCAAAGAGTTGGACATGACTGAGCAACTGAACTGAACTGATCACACATTCTAGTTGTTATAATACATGAATGGTATTTTCTGAGGAGGAAACATACTATGTCAGTATTATCTCAGTATAGGAGATAAAGGTCCTGATTTCATTTGTTTACCTGACAAAAATGAATATATTCATGTATATTTGTGAAACATATATATATATAAACTTATGTATATATCATATATATGAAATGGGAAAGTGTATGGTAGAAACTGTTTTAGCCCATAACAGTAAATCTGTCCAGAAATTTCCTAGGACTAATGTTTTCACTCACTTGATTCCCACAGCTAATTTAACTGAAGTGATCATCCAAGACACTGATATCTTTAGCCCTCCCCAATCCTTACTCATGCTGCTCCCTCAAAATTGAGTGCTTGGAGGAAGTAAAGACACTTTCTGGACCAAAAAAGGAAGAGTCCTGGGACAGGGATGTACATTTAGCATATCTCCCAGGCTGGCAACTCTGAAGAAGCCATGTGAACACTGTTAAATTACTTATGCTGAAGCTTTTGATCTGAGTCTCCATTTATAAGAACTCAGAGACTAGAGAAGTCTTGAAATACAGGCTATGGATTAGTTGCATTCATTTTACTGTTTTCCTAAACACTGGATAAGAAGAGGCAAAGGGAGAAGCCTTACATGCAGAAAGGCATTACATTTTGTTCTTATACTCTGTAAATTCTCAAGAAAGGAAGCAGAAAACAAAAGTCAAGATAATTATTTTTAGAGATATTTGTATTTAATATTAATTTAAGCTTAACAAGAATGAATAAAATCTTTGTCAAATTTCTTTATACCTGTAAGTCATTTTGCTATTATAAAACAGCCTTATTAAATAGTGCTTGAAATTAGCAATTCATTCTGAATATGCACAGCCATGTGCTGAAAAGGAATTAGAGCCATACAAAGGCAATTGTACTAAATCAGGTAAATAACGTATTTTAAATATCCTAACACAAGCTATTTCTGTACTTTAAATGTGACAGTGTGATGTAAATTATATCTGCTTTTTAATTTTGGTGTAATACAGGAACACACATAATATGATGCATTAATACTATCAGTATCTTTTTTAAACTTCATTTAATACATAAAAACAAAAGTGATGTGAACTCAAAGCTTCACAACTAACAAAGCATTTCACTCAGTTTCTTACATAAAGATTAAAGCTAGAATAGAGGTTAAACTATTTGTATGCTTTGAAATACAGATAGTGAAGAACTTATATTTTTTAAATAGCAAAGAGAGGGTACACATCGATTAGAATATGAACATCTCTATTTATCAGAGTATTTGTTGTAATGAACGGCCATTCATATTTGATTGTTCTGGTTCTTTGTTTTTGGAGTTAAGCCCCACGCTCGCTCATTTCCAATTAGTTAGCTGTGTCCTCCCTGGTAATAGGTGGCTACCACATCACAGCTTTCTAGTTTTCAGACTCAATTAAAAAAGTGATAGTGAGTCTTGGCTCAAAATCAAGGCTGTGACCCCTGCAACCATCGCATCTCCTTTAATCTCCCATAGCTCTGTTCCCTGACAAATTCCCTGGACAGCATAATTACCCCTTCCCACAATGCTTCCAAACGCTCTGCACAGGGTTCCCAGGAGAATCAGCACAGAGATGCCATAAATGTTTTAAGATAGAAGGAAAAAAATGTACACTTTTTTTTCTCAAATTAGTTCATACAATGATGGTTCAAAGCTGAATGCACAAACACATTTTAAAATTGTATAAATTTAATTACATCATTTATAGTGAAGGTGAACTTGCCACAGGATTACAAGTCTATGAGACTACATTCAGGTTATCTTTTCCTGCTAATGACAAAGCTATCACAGGATCTTCTTAAAAAAACACATATACATATACTTGCTATTACGAGAAATGATTTAATGGGGTGACTTTGGTATACACTTTTAGGAAACCAATACACATTGTGTTTTTAGAACTTACAAAATTAGGTTTTCAAATATCATTAACTAACTATATATGTTTCAAATTAATGCCATACTATCTTGATTGGGTTGTCAAAATCTTTAGAAAATTTCTGGTATAAATATACCAAGAGTTCAAATTCAGGATTTAAAGCTTCTATAATAAATGCCTACCACTCTAACTTTTCTCTTGAAGATTGTGCTTTCTTGAAAATGAAGAAAAATAACAAAAACTTCATTGTCGAAAGTAACTGCACACCAAAGGTTACTTTAAATATAAAACATATTGTACTGGTGGATTTGATATCATGATTAATGCACAATCTAGGTTCTGTTTCTGTCTTCATTTGGAAACCACCTAGCTGTAACAGGAGAAATACATTCTTATTCTTATTCTAAGGAGGAAAAAAGATTAATAAAGTAAAGTTAGGTTTACACAGTCATCATTAACCAGACATTCTGTAACAAACTGAATAATTACATGGAAATATGCTGCTTTCGCCTGCATTATTCAAGATTTTTTTTTTAAGGCATCAGGAAAGTCAGGAAGAGGAACGGGGAAAAAAAAATCTATCTTATTTTGTGTAATGATTTAATATTCTATTTACTCAGACGCTTCTCCTGCCTACAGGCATGCACTTTTCTCCCACAGATGCTGTACACAGTAAATAAAAACTGAAAAAAAATTCTTTTGCCACCTAATATTTTCTCTTCCCCCTTGAAACAATGACCACTGTTGCTAGCAAAAGCCTGACTAATTGAAATGTGCTTTGTCCTTGCCAGGACAAGTAAGAGATTAAATTAAACTCAGCAACAGCCTTGGTCAGATGGGAGGGGGAAACAATGAGTTTGTCCCAGCTCCCCCCATGCAAGGCCTCCTCCCCTCTTCCGCCTCATCTTCTTATCCTTCTCAGTACTCCAGGCAGGGGGTAGGGGCCTCTCAGGCAGCCTTCTGCCCTGCAGGTGTTCTACTTTGTGTGGTACTATTTAAACTCAATAAAGGGCTTTGCTTATGAAAAGAAGAACTGTCCTGAATTCCAAGCAAATCTTCTCACAAAGCACTTGTAGCATTAAGCATGAACTATTCTTCTATATTAAAGATGATCTGAAATATTAGTATAAACTATTAAGAAAACTAGCAG
The DNA here is from genome assembly GCA_006410615.1 of Neotragus moschatus. Taxonomy (NCBI): domain Eukaryota; kingdom Metazoa; phylum Chordata; class Mammalia; order Artiodactyla; family Bovidae; genus Neotragus; species Neotragus moschatus. Next base: position 2,587,041 of record SJYA01000766.1, read on the forward strand.
AAAATTATACTGATTTCTATAACCTACTGCCTCCCTGTCATCCTTCCTCTGCTGCTTGGAAGAGGGCAGAGTTTGAGATATTTCTATTGTACATGATCCTCCCATCATAAAGTACTTCTAGAAGCTCAAACTTTGCCTGCACCATGATTGCTAATCCATCTGCTTCCTCCTTAGAGTTCACTACAGAAATACTTATTACCAGAAATAGCTATTATCTCTAGGAAAGTCAGGTCACCTCAGCAATGAATGGCAAGGCCCTTAGACTATTAAAAAAAATTGATTGTGATATATTTTTTTCTCCTTAATACTGAGCTTTTATATATATAGTCGTCAGTGATTTTCTCTGATCATTAAATTGGTACTTTACGATGACATATTACAATGAACTATAAACTAATTTTTCCCATGTCAATGCAATTACTCATTAAATATTTTATGCATAGCACTAATTTCTGGGTATACAGATGTATGAAACTATCATAAGCCAAGGCTTCACAGTTTCCCTCCTAATAAAACACATTTTTTCCTTTAAAGAAAAAATAATTTCTTTCTAAACAGGCATTTAGACAATTATAGTAACTATTAAGCACTGTCTGACAGAGGTATAAAAATATAAATATAGTTTGTTCTACTTTCAACACTGATTGTACTCAGGAAAAATTCAAAGTAAGGTTAAATTATTTAGGGAAAAATACATTTTTATTATAAAGATAATACAAATTTGAAATCTTTCAGATTATAAGAAAAATTGTGAATCTTAACACGAAGATTTTCTTGCTTCTGGCATTGCTGAGACATAAATTCACAGAACAGAGAGAATACATTATAGCCATTAAATCCAATGTATCCACATATCATCACTGAATCTGAATATTCAACTTCAGTGAACACAAAATGGTGTCTAAGCAATAGTTGAAATTTGATAGTTTCTTAACCTGCCACATTGTTTTTAACTATCACACAAGCCAGACATGCTCAAGAGAGTTTAATTCTTAATAGTACTTTCCAGTTGGACTACAACAATAAATTTATCAATAAAAGTAAGGATGTAGAATCTCAGGCATCCTGAGTGCGTGTCTTGAATATATATAGCATATAGCACATAATATATATAAAGGAAATTTGTGACTGTCAGAATACTGCGTCCATTCGATACAAAGTGTTACTTCAGGAAATACAACTTTAAGCTCAATATACTTTTGTCAGTATCAGAATGAAAGACACATCTTTGGTATTCTGAAAGCAGGGCAACCCTATTCCTTTCAGGGTCTACAAGCACATACATTTAACTGAACATCTGCATTGACAAGGAAAGACTTCAGCCATGGCCTTGATGCTCCAAATCATGTGTTTTTGCAGCTGCCTTATGCTAGACAGAGCATGAAAGACTCTGCTCCATGGCCTTTATGCATTCTGTTCTCTAAATACAAGTTGGCTTTGTAAAGGCGGAGGAAGAGCGGGAAATGAAGCACTGTTGCTTCCAGGGCTTGTTCTAAATACATCAACTTTAGTTACCCAAAAGTTTACAAGAAGAAAAACTATTCCTATTTTGTGACTTAACTATAATTATACTCTAGGGACTGCTGCTTTTTGCTAGCCTCCCTCAAACCAGGAATAAATAAAAATACTATTTCAGCATTATCTGTGAAAAATATTAACTTCACCATCCATTGTCACTCCACCCACTTCTAAGGCAACAGAATATTTTTCTTGACTAGCTATTACCTTGCCTTACTTACCATGAATAATGGAGTGAAGGTTAGGGAGCAGGAGAGTTAAAGCTTAGCATAACAAAATGATATAAACAGAGGATAGAAAAAGGAAAGTAGAGGATGTGGAAAAGAGATCAACATATAAACAAAAATACCTTTAGAGAGCCAACTTCAGGTGTTGGCCATTCACCCCATATACCTGTCATGCAATGGGAAATGAGATTTTTCCAGTTCTTAACCACTACTGAGGGCTGAGGCAAAAGCGATTTGAAAGAGAGCAGGCACGGGTACATTTTTAGGGTAAATGAGAATGCATTCATATAGAAGTCATAAATGAGGACCACGGTGGCAGGAAGTGATGTGGGGATTCTGGGCGAGAAAGGGAATTACTAGAGCTAGTGTCATTAGAAGATTTGAAACTCTAAAGCTCTTGTTTCCATTAGAGACACATAAAAGTATNGAGAATGCATTCATATAGAAGTCATAAATGAGGACCACGGTGGCAGGAAGTGATGTGGGGATTCTGGGCAAGAAAGGGAATTACTAGAGCTAGTGTCATTAGAAGATTTGAAACTCTAAAGCTCTTGTTTCCATTAGAGGCACATAAAAGTATGGGGGGTTGTAGGGAGGAGACAATCTACAGAAAAAAAAATTTGAACAGGTACACATGATGATCTTGGTTTTCTTCATGAAAGGAAAGAAGTATGACATCTATGAGCTGGAGATGGACTTGTAATTAGTACATCAGGACCATAGTTTCCATTTGAGAGGTATTTTATGGGGAATAGGTCACTGAATGGACAAGATGCATATAGAAAACAGTCTGAAAGGATACAGCTGAGACTGGAGGATNGAGAATGCATTCATATAGAAGTCATAAATGAGGACCACGGTGGCAGGAAGTGATGTGGGGATTCTGGGCGAGAAAGGGAATTACTAGAGCTAGTGTCATTAGAAGATTTGAAACTCTAAAGCTCTTGTTTCCATTAGAGACACATAAAAGTATGGGGGGTTGTAGGGAGGAGACAATCTACAGAAAAAAAAATTTGAACAGGTACACGTGATGATCTTGGTTTTCTTCATGAAAGGAAAGAAGTATGACATCTATGAGCTGGAGATGGACTTGTAGTTAATACATCAGGACCATAGTTTCCATTTGAGAGGTATTTTATGGGGAATAGGTCACTGAATGGACAAGTTGCATATAGAAAAAGGATACAGCTGAGACTGGAGGATGAAGAGTTGACTCATTGGAAAAGGCTCTGATGCTGGGAGGGATTGGGGGAAGGAGGAGACGGGAACAACCGAGGATGAGATGGCTGGATGGCATCACTGACTCAAAGGACGTGAGTCTGAGTGAACTCCAGGAGTTGGTGATGGACAGGGAGGCCTGGCGTGCTGCGATTCATGGGGTCGCAAAAAGTCGGACACGACTGAGTGACTGAACTGAACTGAACTGAAGTTTTGCCGAATATGTTCATTAGTCCAGAAATAAGAGACAGTAGGCGGGTGAGCACTTATAACTCATAGGTAAGGAAAGGAAAAGGTACAAGGAAATCCACAGTGATAGTAGTGCCTGTGGTTGAAACTTGGGACTAGAAAGAGGTAAGAGAACATATAATCAAAAAGAAGTTCACAGTTTGGAAAAATTCTATAGAAATCGCTTTTGGTATCAGTCAGACCTGAGTTCACGTCTAAGCTCACCTTCTTCCTAGGTATTTGATCTTAACCAAATCATTTATTATCATTTTGAGTCAGTTTCTTTATCTATACAATAAAAATATAGCACTTACATGATAGAATTATCATAGAGTTAAACAATTTATATAAAACAACAAAATAGCAGAAATCTATGACAATTCATAAAAAAGGAGGATAATGGTGTAACAGGAAATCTCAATGAACCCCGATGCTCACGGTTCCCTGTCCTTCTGCATTTCTTCCTTTCCTCAGTGATGCCTGGAGATCTTAGCGCAGCCCTTCCTCTCAAACAAGCTCCCCACTTCTTCCTATTAGTCACAAGCCTTGAATTTACCTTTTGTCCACCAGGGCCTATTTCTCTGCTTTACAGCATAGCGAAACCCGCCACTCCCGTTTTTCTTTCTCATAAATTTCTAGCTTGCCTTGGCTTTAGGAATTATCAGCTCAATTCCATCTTTCTCACTAGACCTAAATCGAGCGAACTTTCCAGAATCTGACTTGACTAATGTCCTGCAACAACAAGTGCCATTTTTAAGCATGGCCTGGCCCTTTCTCTAACCCCAACTTCATTCTCTGATATGATCCCAGTGACTCCTCTAGGAGCAGATGTGCTAAATCATGTAAGATTCCTAGGAGGGACTGCATTTTCTCACGGCTCTGTGTCTTTTCTGTAGACCTCCTCCTCTTGTCTCCTTGGTAAAGTCCTTAAAATCATCTCCCTCTCCTCAGAAGAGGGGAACCTCCCACTGTGAGTGCCACAGATCCGGAACGTATCTTCTGTTCCAGCACTTAGTACACTGAGTTTTCATCATGAATTTCCTTTAGATCCCACCAAACTATGAGAATCTTGGAAGCTTTATCTTTTTGATTTCTGCATGGGTAGAATCTGCATAAACATGAAAACAGCTATTCCATCAAAGGCTACTATCATGTGTTAGACATAAGCTACACAACTTGCCNGGGTTCCCAGGAGAATCAGCACAGAGATGCCATAAATGTTTTAAGATAGAAGGAAAAAAATGTACACTTTTTTTTCTCAAATTAGTTCATACAATGATGGTTCAAAGCTGAATGCACAAACACATTTTAAAATTGTATAAATTTAATTACATCATTTATAGTGAAGGTGAACTTGCCACAGGATTACAAGTCTATGAGACTACATTCAGGTTATCTTTTCCTGCTAATGACAAAGCTATCACAGGATCTTCTTAAAAAAACACATATACATATACTTGCTATTACGAGAAATGATTTAATAGGGTGACTTTGGTATACACTTTTAGGAAACCAATACACATTGTGTTTTTAGAACTTACAAAATTAGGTTTTCAAATATCATTAACTAACTATATATGTTTCAAATTAATGCCATACTATCTTGATTGGGTTGTCAAAATCTTTAGAAAATTTCTGGTATAAATATACCAAGAGTTCAAATTCAGGATTTAAAGCTTCTATAATAAATGCCTACCACTCTAACTTTTCTCTTGAAGATTGTGCTTTCTTGAAAATGAAGAAAAATAACAAAAACTTCATTGTCGAAAGTAACTGCACACCAAAGGTTACTTTAAATATAAAACATATTGTACTGGTGGATTTGATATCATGATTAATGCACAATCTAGGTTCTGTTTCTGTCTTCATTTGGAAACCACCTAGCTGTAACAGGAGAAATACATTCTTATTCTTATTCTAAGGAGGAAAAAAGATTAATAAAGTAAAGTTAGGTTTACACAGTCATCATTAACCAGACATTCTGTAACAAACTGAATAATTACATGGAAATATGCTGCTTTCGCCTGCATTATTCAAGATTTTTTTTTTAAGGCATCAGGAAAGTCAGGAAGAGGAACGGAGAAAAAAAATCTATCTTATTTTGTGTAATGATTTAATATTCTATTTACTCAGACGCTTCTCCTGCCTACAGGCATGCACTTTTCTCCCACAGATGCTGTACACAGTAAATAAAAACTGAAAAAAAATTCTTTTGCCACCTAATATTTTCTCTTCCCCCTTGAAACAATGACCACTGTTGCTAGCAAAAGCCTGACTAATTGAAATGTGCTTTGTCCTTGCCAGGACAAGTAAGAGATTAAATTAAACTCAGCAACAGCCTTGGTCAGATGGGAGGGGGAAACAATGAGTTTGTCCCAGCCCCCCCCATGCAAGGCCTCCTCCCCTCTTCCGCCTCATCTTCTTATCCTTCTCAGTACTCCAGGCAGGGGGTAGGGGCCTCTCAGGCAGCCTTCTGCCCTGCAGGTGTTCTACTTTGTGTGGTACTATTTAAACTCAATAAAGGGCTTTGCTTATGAAAAGAAGAACTGTCCTGAATTCCAAGCAAATCTTCTCACAAAGCACTTGTAGCATTAAGCATGAACTATTCTTCTATATTAAAGATGATCTGAAATATTAGTATAAACTATTAAGAAAACTAGCAGAAAATTATACTGATTTCTATAACCTACTGCCTCCCTGTCATCCTTCCTCTGCTGCTTGGAAGAGGGCAGAGTTTGAGATATTTCTATTGTACATGATCCTCCCATCATAAAGTACTTCTAGAAGCTCAAACTTTGCCTGCACCATGATTGCTAATCCATCTGCTTCCTCCTTAGAGTTCACTACAGAAATACTTATTACCAGAAATAGCTATTATCTCTAGGAAAGTCAGGTCACCTCAGCAATGAATGGCAAGGCCCTTAGACTATTAAAAAAAATTGATTGTGATATATTTTTTTCTCCTTAATACTGAGCTTTTATATATATAGTCGTCAGTGATTTTCTCTGATCATTAAATTGGTACTTTACGATGACATATTACAATGAACTATAAATTAATTTTTCCCATGTCAATGCAATTACTCATTAAATATTTTATGCATAGCACTAATTTCTGGGTATACAGATGTATGAAACTATCATAAGCCAAGGCTTCACAGTTTCCCTCTTAATAAAACACATTTTTTCCTTTAAAGAAAAAATAATTTCTTTCTAAACAGGCATTTAGACAATTATAGTAACTATTAAGCACTGTCTGACAGAGGTATAAAAATATAAATATAGTTTGTTCTACTTTCAACACTGATTGTACTCAGGAAAAATTCAAAGTAAGGTTAAATTATTTAGGGAAAAATACATTTTTATTATAAAGATAATACAAATTTGAAATCTTTCAGATTATAAGAAAAATTGTGAATCTTAACACGAAGATTTTCTTGCTTCTGGCATTGCTGAGACATAAATTCACAGAACAGAGAGAATACATTATAGCCATTAAATCCAATGTATCCACATATCATCACTGAATCTGAATATTCAACTTCAGTGAACACAAAATGGTGTCTAAGCAATAGTTGAAATTTGATAGTTTCTTAACCTGCCACATTGTTTTTAACTATCACACAAGCCAGACATGCTCAAGAGAGTTTAATTCTTAATAGTACTTTCCAGTTGGACTACAACAATAAATTTATCAATAAAAGTAAGGATGTAGAATCTCAGGCATCCTGAGTGCGTGTCTTGAATATATATAGCATATAGCACATAATATATATAAAGGAAATTTGTGACTGTCAGAATACTGCGTCCATTCGATACAAAGTGTTACTTCAGGAAATACAACTTTAAGCTCAATATACTTTTGTCAGTATCAGAATGAAAGACACATCTTTGGTATTCTGAAAGCAGGGCAACCCTATTCCTTTCAGGGTCTACAAGCACATACATTTAACTGAACATCTGCATTGACAAGGAAAGACTTCAGCCATGGCCTTGATGCTCCAAATCATGTGTTTTTGCAGCTGCCTTATGCTAGACAGAGCATGAAAGACTCTGCTCCATGGCCTTTATGCATTCTGTTCTCTAAATACAAGTTGGCTTTGTAAAGGCGGAGGAAGAGCGGGAAATGAAGCACTGTTGCTTCCAGGGCTTGTTCTAAATACATCAACTTTAGTTACCCAAAAGTTTACAAGAAGAAAAACTATTCCTATTTTGTGACTTAACTATAATTATACTCTAGGGACTGCTGCTTTTTGCTAGCCTCCCTCAAACCAGGAATAAATAAAAATACTATTTCAGCATTATCTGTGAAAAATATTAACTTCACCATCCATTGTCACTCCACCCACTTCTAAGGCAACAGAATATTTTTCTTGACTAGCTATTACCTTGCCTTACTTACCATGAATAATGGAGTGAAGGTTAGGGAGCAGGAGAGTTAAAGCTTAGCATAACAAAATGATATAAACAGAGGATAGAAAAAGGAAAGTAGAGGATGTGGAAAAGAGATCAACATATAAACAAAAATACCTTTAGAGAGCCAACTTCAGGTGTTGGCCATTCACTCCATATACCTGTCATGCAATGGGAAATGAGATTTTTCCAGTTCTTAACCACTACTGAGGGCTGAGGCAAAAGCGATTTGAAAGAGAGCAGGCACGGGTACATTTTTAGGGTAAATGAGAATGCATTCATATAGAAGTCATAAATGAGGACCACGGTGGCAGGAAGTGATGTGGGGATTCTGGGCAAGAAAGGGAATTACTAGAGCTAGTGTCATTAGAAGATTTGAAACTCTAAAGCTCTTGTTTCCATTAGAGGCACATAAAAGTATGGGGGGTTGTAGGGAGGAGACAATCTACAGAAAAAAAAATTTGAACAGGTACACATGATGATCTTGGTTTTCTTCATGAAAGGAAAGAAGTATGACATCTATGAGCTGGAGATGGACTTGTAATTAGTACATCAGGACCATAGTTTCCATTTGAGAGGTATTTTATGGGGAATAGGTCACTGAATGGACAAGATGCATATAGAAAACAGTCTGAAAGGATACAGCTGAGACTGGAGGATGAAGAGTTGACTCATTGGAAAAGACTGTGATGCTGGGAGGGATTGGGGGCAGGAGGAGAAGGGAACGACCGAGGATGAGATGGCTGGATGGCATCACTGACTCGATGGGCATGAGTCTGAGTGAACTCTGGGAGTTGGTGATGGACAGGGAGGCCTGGCGTGCTGCGATTCATGGGGTCGCAAAGAGTCGGACACGACTGAGTGACTGAACTGAACTGAACTGAAGTTTTGTCGAATATGTTCATTAGTCCAGAAATAAGAGACAGCAGGCGGGTGAGCACTTATAACTCATAGGTAAGGAAAGGAAAAGGTACAAGGAAATCCACAGTGATAGTAGTGCCTGTGGTTGAAACTCGGGACTAGAAAGAGGTAAGAGAACATATAATCAAAAAGCAGTTCACAGTTTGGAAAAATTCTATAGAAATCGCTTTTGGTATCAGTCGGACCTGAGTTCACGTCTAAGCTCACCTTCTTCCTAGGTATTTGATCTTAACCAAATCATTTATTATCATTTTGAGTCAGTTTCTTTATCTATACAATAAAGATATAGCACTTACCTGATAGAATTATCATAGAGTTAAATAATTTATATAAAACAACAAAATAGCAGAAATCTATGACAATTCATAAAAAAGGAGGATAATGGTATAACAGGAAATCTCAATGAACCCCGATGCTCATGGTTCCCTGTCCTTGTGCATTTCTTCCTTTCCTCAGTGATGCCTGGAGATCTTAGCGCAGCCCTCCCTCTCAAACAAGCTCCCCACTTCTTCCTATTAGTCACAAGCCTTGAATTTACCTTTTGTCCACCAGGGCCTATTTCTCTGCTTTACAGCATAGCGAAACCCGCCACTCCCGTTTTTCTTTCTCATAAATTTCTAGCTTGCCTTGGCTTTAGGAATTATCAGCTCAATTCCATCTTTCTCACTAGACCTAAATCGAGCGAACTTTCCAGAATCTGACTTGACTAATGTCCTGCAACAACAAGTGCCATTTTTAAGCATGGCCTGGCCCTTTCTCTAACCCCAACTTCATTCTCTGATATGATCCCAGTGACTCCTCTAGGAGCAGATGTGCTAAATCATGTAAGATTCCTAGGAGGGACTGCATTTTCTCACGGCTCTGTGTCTTTTCTGTAGACCTCCTCCTCTTGTCTCCTTGGTAAAGTCCTTAAAATCATCTCCCTCTCCTCAGAAGAGGGGAACCTCCCACTGTGAGTGCCACAGATCCGGAACGTATCTTCTGTTCCAGCACTTAGTACACTGAGTTTTCATCATGAATTTCCTTTAGATCCCACCAAACTATGAGAATCTTGGAAGCTTTATCTTTTTGATTTCTGCATGGGTAGAATCTGCATAAACATGAAAACAGCTATTCCATCAAAGGCTACTATCATGTGTTAGACATAAGCTACACAACTTGCCTATGGGATGTGTATCTTTTTTATCATTGCCATTTCATAGAAGAGGAAACCAAGGCATAGGGAGGTGAACTAATTTGCCCAAGGTCACAAAATTTTAAGAGTTAGAACTGGGCCGTGAACCAGGCTGTCTGAGCTGTCCGAGTCTGCTAAGCACTACACTAGCCAGTAAACCCCAAATCTTTTCGAATAGTTGGTGCTCAATAAAAGATGAATAAACATGAAAGCCACAGTTGAAGAAAACTTACAATAAAATCAGCCCTGATATTTTTCTAGCATTGGCACTGCTAGGCTTGCTACCTTCTTTCAGGCCATCTCCTGATCTCTTTATGTAGAAAAAGCTTCTCATTCTGCACCAGAGAGCTTGCATGCATTTGAATATTTATTAAGTACCACTTACAACTCTTAAGTTATGCCTGAGAGAGTACAGTTAGAAAATTACATTCATTAGGAGATAAGAGAATCGCAAGAAGAGGCCTGGCCAGACAGCTGCTCCCAGCTCACTTACCAAGCTCCCTCACCAATGAGAGGACCTTGGAGAGAATGTCTGGCAACAGAATCAATGATAATTTTTTGTGATTTTTTTTTCCTTTCCTATTTATACTTTCTTCTCTTTATCAGCCAGCACAAAGGTTCATCTGATTTCTCTGACACCTCCCATCACTGTTACTCTACTAGTCGTAAATGAGATGAATTTAAAAGTATGGGTTCAGGGAGAGGCTGAGCAAAGTATAAGGAACATGAAAACAAGTTCCAAGCTGGCTCTGCAAACTCCATGGGGAACAAAACCTACCTCTGGACTGGATTGCTAACCTCTATTTCATTTAAGAAAAAAGACACAAATTTAGCACTTCCAATCCAAATACTGTTTAGGGGACAGATAAGATTATAGTTACTGATGAGTCCATGTAAACACACAGCCACTCAAAGATAATTGAAAGCCAAACTTAGCCTTGTCAATCACTGCCGATTGGCAAATTCAAATTCTTTGTGCCTGGCGAGTTACAGATACCCTCCCTGGAAAAGAAGCTGGAGTGCTGCCAGGTCTTGCTGGCCAGCTTCCAACAGCAAGCTCTCTTGCTCTGCTGTGTGGGGCTCTGGGAGGATGGGGCCTTACGTTGTGGAATGAGTGTGACATCCGCGACAGAGTCCCCACTTCTTCTGCAGCAGGCATGTAAACAGAAGGCTTTCACAGCAGTTAATAGATACTTTGGTCCTGTTCTGGGAAGCACCCGTATAGAGATGCACAAAAAGGGCAGAGGAAGTTTTATAGAGACCTATGCAGCCGTTCTTGCCAAGGAACATTTTCATTTCAAATCATAGTCCTTCCTGTGGGTCTTGGAAACTCATCTCTGCCAGGTGTAGGTTCTGACTCTCTAAACATGCAAAGAACACTTTTACCAAGACAAGTACGCAACAGGTAGGTTCAGCCTGGAAAGATCCAAGAGCAAATTTAGGCACAATTCTATCCTAGAAAGGCATGATTTTTAACAATGAATGTATGAAAATTACCTATACACAACAAAGAAATTGCACTATTGGTCATTAGTTAGGGAGAAGATGGTATTTTTTTTTAATATAAATTTATTTATTTTAATTGGAGATTAATTAGAAGATGGTGTTAAAAGGGGAAACATTCTCTCTGGAATTCTGTTTTTAATTTTATTTTTCCCTAAAGAAAATAAAACATGTTTAAAGATGAGTACAGACGTGGTAATGTATTAGTCTGCTATAATTGCTATAACAAAACACCAAAGTCTTGGTGGCTTAAACAAGAGACATTTATTTCTCACAGTTCTAGAGCCTGGGATGGAGAAGATGGAGGTGCTGATTGATTTGTGTCCTGGCGAAGGCCTTCTTCTGGCTTTAAGACAGCCACCTTCTTGATGTCTGTGTCCTCACACAGCAGAGAGCAAACGAGCTGTCTGCTGTCCCTTCTTTTAAGGATGCTAATCCTACTAAAGCCCCAGCCTTATGACTTCAGTTAATGTTAATGGCTTCTTTACTCCAATATGCTCATATTGTAGGTTAGGGCTTTGGTGAATGTATCTGGTATTGGGAGTGCACAATTCAATCTACAAAAGGTACCTTTACAAAAAACTAAGCCACATGTTACCTAATGTAGTAATGCCATGATGATACTCAGGAAAGAAACAAAAATTAGAAGTTTTCTACAAAGGTATTACAAAGATATTTATACAGGAACATTATAAAGATGCAATACTCACTGTCTTACAGATGTGGCATGGTTGATTCTTAGGAAATTATAAATCGTGTTTCTCCTAAATTTCAATGCCACCTTAAGCAATAATTTTAGCCAAAGGTACTTATTACTGTTCTACTTATATCCCCTCAAATCACTTTCTCCTTTATTTCTCTGTCCTCCAACTCAGTTGTCTCTTATTTCTAACATATTGTTCTGTCCTCAGATCACTGCCCTCACTAGTGGAGCTGTTTTATCAACACAACAGAGAATCAGAAGAGCCTGAGAATGTATTTGCTCAGTCAGCCATTGACCAATATGTGATATGTGCATGGATATGAAAGCCTGGGTCCCTTGCTTTGGTCAGGATACCTCTAGGGGTTAATTTAGAACCTAAAGTTTCCCTGTGGGATCAGGCTGAAGCTACTCTCATTTATGTCCCCCATTTCCTCATCCAGATTCTTTCAACCTTACCAGTCTCCCCTGTGAGCACCTCTTTAACAAATCCCTTGCACACCAATACTTATCTTAGGGTCATCTGGAGAATGCAACCTCAGAAAGCACTTGAGATAACATCTATCACACTTTCAAAAGGATACAAAAGGGATAAATAGGAGATGTCAAATGTTAACCATCTTTTATATTGACATCCTTCTAGCTAACTTCATTTTAGCAATTCAAACTCAATTCTTCATGCTTTGGTTCACCACCGCACTGAGGCCTTTTTGGCTTTAAACTTTGTTTAGCCTGTGTGAAACACATTGTTTTACCCAGTTTCTGCCTTTTTCCCTAACACTCCTGTTATCCTCAGTGAACTGCAAAGCACATTTCTCAGGATTGATGGGAAAATAATTGGAAAGGTGGGTAAGTGTCAGGCTGAACTGCTTGACTGACTAGTAACAGAGACTTGAACAACATAGGTTAACTGCAACATCAGCATAAAGAAGGGATAAATCCAAGGAAACAGACAGGAGGCTGGCAGATGATGGTGGCAAAAAGAGCTGGAAGGAGCACAAGGAAGGAAATGAGCCTCCGCACTTCCTGTTCAGTGTGCACAGTGGGCTCAGGGGTGGCTCCACCTCTTCTTTATAAACAGTCCTAATAAGGACTCAGAGGCCTGACCACCACCGTCCTGACCTCAGCAAGAAAACCCAGAAAACGGATCGCCATCTTCCTGACCGTAGCTTTAAACAGAGAAGAACGTTCTCAGGAGAGAACTGGTTTTCAGTTGAGGAGGAGAGGATACAGCAAAGAGGTCAGTGATTCGGGGTAGGGAAACTCACAGGGTTAGTCCTTTAAAAATCCCCACATAGGAACTCCCCAGGGGTCTGGTGGTTAAGACTCACCTGTGCAATGCAGGGGGTGCTGGTTCAGTCCCTGGCCAGGAAAACAAGAGCCCACATCCCACATGCCGCAGGGCCACTAAGCCTGTGCATGGAAACTACTGAGCCTGTGTGCCATAGAAAATTATCCCATGAGCCACCACTAGAACCCAAAATAATCCCTGTGAATATGCAAGTTCACCACAGTGTGCTTCAATCTGACCAGTCCCTGGAGGTGTTATTCAGGAAGGCAATCAAATAACTGTCCTGTCAAATTCCCTGTCAGCTCTCCTGCCATGATCTTCTTTTCCCTCACAGTGGCGTTTTTCCTGGTGAGCCATTCTGCCGTCTTGAACTGTGTCTGTCTTTGATTTTCCTGGTACTTTCTTAGATGTCCTTCACCCTCTCTGGACAATCATTCTGTGTCTTTGGATTTTTCTTCTTCAGTGTTCCCATAAACACTGATATCATCGAGGCCTTTCATCATATATATTTTCTTTTGTTGTGCCTACACTACATGTATGATTTCAAAAGTAATTTATCAAATTACAAGGAATAATATGGGTGCATTTTTTCAAGTCTAAAATTTCCACTATGAGTGCAAACTCTATGGCTTATCTTTGTTTCCATTGCTTGAGACCTGAGTGAATAAATAACATACATCAAAAATAATTTACATGCTATTCTTTTGAGAAAATGATTTAAAATCTTATTTAAATATCCCATAATTAGGAACATTATATTTGCTTAATCATTGAGAGAACTATGAAAACATCTTATTTTTTGTGTTAACTATTATAAAAGAGTGTTACCTATTATTTTATAAGCTTTGTAAGCCAACCAAATCACCTTTGCACAAGGAGAAAACACCTTTGTGAAAAAGTTACATTTCTGATTCATACCTAACCACCTCTGTCTTATGTAACTTACAAGAATAGCTTTTCTTCTCCTTTAACAGAGAAGTCATTTTATAACAGAAATTTACAGAATCTCTAATTCATTTATTTTCTGTGAATCTTTTCTGTGAATCAGGTAGCTGAGGCACATTAAAAGAAAGAGGATTCTCAAATCATCTACCTTAGAATGAAATATAAGGGCCAAAACTATCTTTAGGAAATCTGAACTTAAAGTTCCAAAAGCTGAGAAATGTCTGGTATCTCTGAGCACTTAGTCAAAGGAAAAAAAAAAAAAACAATTCTAAGTTGTTTCATTACTCACCAAGTTAGCACTTCTAGGAATGCAGAGAATATAGTCTGTGCAGTGGCCATGCCACATTCCTAGGAGCAGGTGCTCTATTTTCTGAATTTATCCCATCATTCATTGTATGCAACATATTACTGGGACTTTTTAAAGTTTGTCCTAGAACATAGTTACTCATAATAGGAATATATTTTCTTTCTTTCTGGTCTTCCTTTAATCATTGGATTTAATATTCTATGTCTGATTTTTTTTAATTTGCTTTATTTTCTATACGCATAGCACAAATCGAAACTCCAACCCCCTCACCAGCTATTTTAATTATCTTTCAGTACTTTCAGCTGTATCTGGTAGTCCATCAGATTCACTGTCCCCAAAGAAGTCTCTCTTGAACCCTCTGCCCATTAGCCTCTTGGATTGGCTGTCCCCCTCGGGGCACACTCTCATTGTGAGATGGCCCATCTCTCTTACACTAAGGATTTCTTTTACTTCTTCGTGGTTTGAATCGCTTCTTTCTAGATTTAACCGTCTTGTTAGTTTACCAGGGCTTCCCTGGTGGCTCAGGCAGTGGGCAACGTGGGAGACTTGGGTTCAATTTCTGGGTTGGGAAGATCCCCTAGAGAAGGAATGGCTACCCACTCCAGTGTTCTTGCCTGGAAAATTCCATGGACAGAGGAGCTTGGCAGGCTACAGTCCATGGAGTCACAAAGAGTTGGACACAATTGAGCGACTTTCATTTTCACTTTCTTTTACTTGGTTTACTCTCCTGTTTTGGTGAGCTTATCTTCAGTTTCTTAAGAAATGGTGTATCAGTGTTAACTGAGAACTTCCACGCCTAAAATGTATTAAACCTTTAAAATTAATTGATATTTTGGCTAGATATAGAATTCAATGTTGGAAAGCATTTTCCTCTGCAATTTGAAAGCATTTTTCTGTTGCCTCCTGGATTTTAGGATTGAAGCTATGAAGAACAAAGCATTTCTAACCTCTGAAAAGCATATAATCTGTTCATTTTCTCTGGAACTTTACAGAGTCTTCTATTTTTTCCCCAGTGGTCTAAAAAGTTATGATGACCAGCTGTGGTATGAGTTTGTTTCTATCCATTGTACTGGACCCTCTCAATCTAGAAATAATTNCTCTATGGCTTATCTTTGTTTCCATTGCTTGAGACCTGAGTGAATAAATAACATACATCAAAAATAATTCATATGCTATTCTTTTGAGAAAATGATTTAAAATGTTATTTAAATATCCCAAATTAGGAACATTATATTTGCTTAATCATTGAGAGAACTATGAAAACATCTTATTTTTTGTATTAACTATTATAAAAGTGTTACCTATTATTTTGTAACCTTTGTAAGCCAACCAAATCACCTTTGCACAAGGAGAAAACACCTTTGTGAAAAAGTTACATCTCTGATTCATACCTAGCCACCTCTGTTTTATGTAACTTACAAGAATAGCTTTTCTTCTCCTTTAACAGAGAAGTCATTTTATAACAGAAATTTACAGAATCTCTAATTCATTTATTTTCTGTGACTCTTTTCTGTGAATCAGGTAGCTGAGGCACATTAAAAGAAAGAGGATTCTCAAATCATCTACCTTAGAATGAAATATAAGGGCCAAAACTATCTTTAGGAAATCTGAACTTAAAGTTCCAAAAGCTGAGAAATGTCTGGTATCTCTGAGCACTTAGTCAAAGGAAAAAAAACAATTCTAAGTTGTTTCATTACTCACCAAGTTAGCACTTCTAGGAATGCAGAGAATACAGTCTGTGCAGTGGCCATGCCACATTCCTAGGAGCAGGTGCTCTATTTTCTGAATTTATCCTATCATTCATTGTATGCAACACTTTACTGGGACTTTTTAAAGTTTGTCTTAGAACATAGTTATTCATAATAGGAATATATTTTCTTTCTTTCTGGTCTTCCTTTAATCATTGGATTTAATATTCTATATCTGATTTTTTTTTAATATGCTTTATTTTCTATACGCATAGCACAAATTGAAACTCCAACCCCCCACCAGCTATTTTAATTATCTTTCAGTACTTTCAGCTGTATCTGGTAGTCCATCAGATTCACTGTCCCCAAAGAAGTCTATCTTGAACCCTCTGCCCACAAGCATCTTGGATTGGCTGTCACCCTTGGGGCACACTCTCGTTGTGAGATGGCCCATCTCTCTTACACTAAGGATTTCTTTTACTTCTTTAGCTTCTTTCTAGATTTAACCCTCTTGTTAGTTTACCAGGGCTTCCCTGCTGGCTCAGTCAGTAAAGAATCTGCCTGCAACGTGGGAGACTTGGGTTCAATTTCTGGGTTGGGAAGATCCCCTAGAGAGGGAATGGCTACCCACTCCAGTGTTCTTGCCTGGAAAATTCCATGGACAGAGGAGCTTGGCAGGCTACAGTCCATGGGGTCACAAAGAGTTGGACACAATTGAGCGACTTTCATTTTCACTTTCTTTTACTTGGTTTACTCTCCTGTTTTGGTGAGCTTATCTTCAGTTTCTTAAGAAATGGTGTATCAATGTTAACTGAGAACTTCCACGCCTAAAATGTATTCAATCTTTAAAATTAATTGATATTTTGGCTAGATATAGAATTCAGTGTTGGAAAGCATTTTCCTCTGCAATTTGAAAGCATTTTTCTGGATTTTAGGATTGAAGCTATCAAGAACAAAGCATTTCTAACCTCTGAAAAGCATATAATCTGTTCATTTTCTCTGGAACTTTACAGAGTCTTCTATTTTTTTCCCCAGTGGTCTAAAAAGTTATGATGACCGGCTGTGGTATGAGTTTGTTTCTATCCATTGTACTGGACTCTCTCAATCTAGAAATAATTTAAATACTAAGATATGTTCTTCAGTGTCTTTACTGATGATTTCTTTTGTACATATCTCATTTGTCTTTCTTCAATGCTTATTTTTTGAGCTTCTGAGGTGGACCCCAATTTTCTTTTTATCTCACTTACTTTTTCCATGCATCTTCTCTTTTTTACTCTACATCTAGGATATTTCTCCACCTTTAATTTTCAAAATTTCTTTTACAATTTTTATTCATCTCAGATTTCAAATTCAAGGAGTTTTATTTTCTGTCCCTTTTAAAAACAGTACTTGATCCTGTTCCATGGATGTAACATCTTGTCTGAGTTTCATCAAGATCTTTTCTTTCTTTCAGCAGAGATTCTGTTCCCTCTGAGTTCCTTTATTTGTTACTGTTTTTTATCTCTACTTATTTTAGAAGCTTTCCTCAGCTGTCCAGTGGTCTTGAATTCAGTGTTTACATTTAAGAGGGGGCTTAAGAACGGGTAGCCTAAGACATGAATAGGCCTTGCAAATTGAGACCTTTGCTATAGAGAGGATTAGTAGATCATTTCTTTGAGAAAGCCAAATATCAATATGTTTCTTTAGACTCGTCATATTCCTCTAGGAAGAATATTCCAAGTGTGCCCCTGGAGGGCTGCCAGAAATCTAAAGTCTTAAGAGAAGAAAGGCATTTTTCAAGCAGTAGTAGGCTGGAGCTGATAAGTCCTCAATCAGAAGGACTGACTGTATATATATCTTCTGAAACTTTACATTGAGAAAAATCATGTTTATAGCTTGAAACTGAGCATGGTGGTGATATATATACCACAGAAATCAGCAAATGCAACAAATCAAGTAGAGAGCTGATTGTTGAACATATACTGGCACAGTGCAGTTCTTACTAATTATTTAGCTTTTCACCTGGTACCTCTGTTTTCAGTCCATTCCATCAGTGCAGAGATGCCCTGTTTCACATACTCCAAAGGAAAAAAAAATTTTCAATCTTTACAGAGATATGGGAGAGGAAGTTGCAGGGTTATGCTGAACGAGACAGGAGATCTTGGGATATAATGCTTATTAAACAGACTTCCAAAGTTCTGAAACCAGTCTTCACCTTCACTTTCATAGGTACTTGATGCTTCCAATTCCTGATGTTTCAGAGGATTCTAAGCTATGACTCAGTTTTTTATTTTTATTTTTTTACTTGACTGGTGCTTCTGTTGGCTTAGGATTTGCTTCTCTTGATTATGCCAACTCAATTACACTAACCCATGTGCTATTCATTCTCCAAAATTGAGTTGTTATTATTTTCTGTCCCCTTTTTTTTGTGTAGTAGTNCCTCTAGGAAGAATATTCCAAGTGTGCCCCTGGAGGGCTGCCAGAAATCTAAAGTCTTAAGAGAAGAAAGGCATTTTTCAAGCAGTAGTAGGCTGGAGCTGATAAGTCCTCAATCAGAAGGACTGACTGTATATATATCTTCTGAAACTTTACATTGAGAAAAATCATGTTTATAGCTTGAAACTGAGCATGGTGGTGATATATATACCACAGAAATCAGCAAATGCAACAAATCAAGTAGAGAGCTGATTGTTGAACATATACTGGCACAGTGCAGTTCTTACTAATTATTTAGCTTTTCACCTGGTACCTCTGTTTTCAGTCCATTCCATCAGTGCAGAGATGCCCTGTTTCACATACTCCAAAGGAAAAAAAAATTTTCAATCTTTACAGAGATATGGGAGAGGAAGTTGCAGGGTTATGCTGAACGAGACAGGAGATCTTGGGATATAATGCTTATTAAACAGACTTCCAAAGTTCTGAAACCAGTCTTCACCTTCACTTTCATAGGTACTTGATGCTTCCAATTCCTGATGTTTCAGAGGATTCTAAGCTATGACTCAGTTTTTTATTTTTATTTTTTTACTTGACTGGTGCTTCTGTTGGCTTAGGATTTGCTTCTCTTGATTATGCCAACTCAATTACACTAACCCATGTGCTATTCATTCTCCAAAATTGAGTTGTTATTATTTTCTGTCCCCTTTTTTTTGTGTAGTAGTTTGTGCCTTTAAAATCCTTTTATGGTGATTTTATGGAGGATCGGGGAACAGATGAAAATATAGGCACATGTGCTGCTATCAATATTTGACTCTTTTTTAATTAAACATTTGCAGTTAAAGGATGACGGCTTCCAAAATGACCTTATTTAGGAAACTGGGTTTTGTAGATGCAGTCAAGGCAAGATTAGGTCATACTGGATTAGGGTGGGCTCTTATCCAATGACTAGTATTCATGCAAGAGGAGGAAAATTTGAACACAGAGATGCAAGAGAGAAGGCCAAGTGACAATGAAGAAGAATGGAAATCAAGGAATACAGCCAAGGAATGCCAAGGACTGTCAGCACCCACCAGATGCTAGAAGAGGAAAGGAAGGATGCTTCCTTGAATCTTTCAGAGGAATCCATGTCTCTGCCAACATCTTGCTTTTGCACTTCTAATCTCAAAAACTATGAGAATAAATTTCTGTTGTTTACAGAAACTCAGTTTGTGGTACTTTGTTAAGGCAGCTCTAGAAAATTAATATAACCTCCGTCTGCCCCCAAGGCTTGTGCTTTGCTCTTTTGGGGGAGTGAGTTAGGCAAAGAGAGAAAAGGAATACCAGGGGATTCACACTCATAAACCACCCCCTACATTAAACCCTGGTCCAATGGAGTATGTGATGTTTAGTTCCCTTCTTCTGCCTATATTGCCCAGTTATCCCAGGCATTCAAGAATCAATATTGCAACTACATTCTAGCTCCAAGAGTCTCAGAAATATGTATTCACATCTACTTGTTCTTAAACACTGAAAAGCTACAGGTGCCAGAGATACAATAGCAGCATTTTGATCTAAATATTTCACCCTTGAAATTTACAGTTCAATCTTAGTTGGTAGCTAAGACCAATAATTTCAATGATTTCTTGAGATAAAACAGTATTTGTATTATATCAAAATCAAATATATTATAAGTATTTACACAGTCCTAGCAATGAGTTTATTTGTTTACTTTTGGTAATAGTGATGGGAAGATACAAGCTATATCATTTGTGGTAATTATAATAAAAAGTTTATACAGTGATATATCTTGAATCTAAGTTTTCTGCTACAGAAATTGAGTAAATATAGATGTGAGTGGTTAAAAAAAAAACAGAAAGAAAAAAAAAGTTGTGACGAGACAGAGACCTTTAAAAGAAAAACAGCTTCTAACTCTTGCCTATCATATGCATTATGATGAAAATGACTCTCTAGTTTATATTTAGTTATGGAACTTATGTAATTATATGCTTACATATGGTTTTTGTCATAGTTGCTATGGTAATACTCTAATTGTCATCTAAGTTAAGGAAAATATGGAATATTTTCATATATAAATATGGAATTTATATGGAATATAGATAAAGTACAAATAGTCTTTTNCATTATGATGAAAATGACTCTCTAGTTTATATTTAGTTATGGAACTTATGTAATTATATGCTTACATATGGTTTTTGTCATAGTTGCTATGGTAATACTCTAATTGTCATCTAAGTTAAGGAAAATATGGAATATTTTCATATATAAATATGGAATTTATATGGAATATAGATAAAGTACAAATAGTCTTTTTATAATATTCATTGTAAAACTAGTCTAGCAAAGGAGTTCCTAAGCATTTCCAAAATTTTAAAAAACCTTGAAGGATGAAAAAACTAAATATCCAAAATCACAAGTGTATAATATCCAACATTTTCATCTCTTTCACGGAAGTCAGACTTGCCCTACAATATTATCAGGGATCGATAGGAGCTTTGTTGAAACTAAGAACATACTTTAAGACTAGCTAGAGTGAACCACTGATTGGGNTTTTTTTGTTTTATTGAAGCAGAGTTGATTTACAGTGTTATGTTAGTTTCTGGTGTGAAGCAAAGTGACTCAGTTATACATACATTTTCAGATTCTTTTTCATTAGAGGTATTACAATGTATGCAATACATTTCCCTGTACTATAAGCAGGACCTTGCTGTTTATCTATTTCATTATTTCTTAAACAGAATTCTAAGTGATCTACCTATATTACCCCCCGACCCTACACATAGCCCAATTTCGGAGAATTGCTTGCTGCCAGTTCCTAAACCTTTGGGGTCTTCCCTGTAGATTAAATTTACCCTCAGTCTTCTTTATTCCTAATAGGATCCAATTTTCTTGCTTTGCTAAATTAAGAATTACCTCTGTGGTTTTCAGCCTCCCAAATGTTACTGTAGCTAGGTCTGCTCTCATCCTCTTAAAATCATTGCTCGCATGTTCCCCACCCCATTCTCTTTTCCTATTGCCATGGCTACCAAATTTTCCATTGGTTTTATCCACACTTAATGAGTTGTTGGAGATAAGTTGAAAGCAAATGTACATATTTAATCTGTCATTTAACAACAACAAAAACTCTTTCCATATTTAAAGTTAATTTTAGTCTTGAAAGTGGTTAGATAACAAATTAAATTATTCTATTGACACCTTTTGGCATAAAGGGATGCATAAAGGGACATGGGTGTCATTTTAGATATGAAATTATCCACTTAGTATAACTTGTATCTAAACATGAATCTAGTAGATTATATTAATGTTGAATACTATATAGTGGGGTATCAACTACTACTGCTGGTCTTGGAATTGGAAATAACCAAATACAGATTATAAAGACATATTTCTAAGAACATAAATTGCCATAATATATTTAATAATAGTTCTGCTTTAGACCCTGCCTTACTTTATGTCTCTAGAATGCATATATCCATTCTAAATATATCATCCTAAAATATGTAATACTTTAACAAGTAGATGTCAACATTAATATCCTACCAGCTATTCTATCTCCACTATTATGGGATGTATGACATAAAGTAATATTTCTCAAGGGTTGATCCATAGACTACAGTAAAAATACAAAAATTTTAAATAAAGACGTCAATTCCTTAACCTCAGCCAAGAACTATTGTGTATGAGTTTTTAATGTATGCTCCTAGATAAATGTGAAGCACACTAAACTTAAAATCACACTGAAATGAAAAATATGTGTTTCATGTGGTTATGGAATTTATTTTATATCTAGATTTTAATGAATTTTTATATACCACAAATGGCATAAAACAGGGGGTTTAAACTGTTTTCTACAAGAAAAGATTTGGCAAATGTGTATGCAGATGATTCAGAGATCATGTTCATCTTATGTCTGGAGAAGACAGTTCAAGGAAGGAGAGGAGATGTGTAGACCCTTAGTGAAGGGATGACTGAGTATTTTCAGACGCTCATATCATTAGGAAAGGGTTCTAACGATGACTCCAAACAATTTATTTGGAGGTTGGTGGCATTTTCTGCACCTCATTAGTTTAGTGAGAAAGAATACTAGAGTCGAAAACCATGGATTTGTATATGTCACACTGACTTTATTGAGAGGAGGACTTGGCAGGACTCTTCAAAAAAAAAAAATCTTTAACGTTATATAAAGGTTGTAATGAAAGTTTCTATANTGCTCACATCATTAGGAAAGGGTTCTAACGATGACTCCAAACAATTTATTTGGAGGTTGCTGGCATTTTCTGCACCTCATTAGTTTAGTGAGAAAGAATACTAGAATCGAAAACCATGGATTTGTATATGTCACACTGACTTTATTGAGAAGAGGACTTGGCAGGACTCTTCAAAAAAAAAATCTTTAACGTTATATAAAGGTTGTAATGAAAGTTTCTATACACCATGAAGGCAGAAATAATTTCTATCAAATTCCTTATTTTACCTTCTGTATCCAGCAAAGTGGCCATCATACACAGTAGGGGTCAGTAAACATTGGTTGAATTTATGAACAGATACTGGAGAAGGAAATGGCAACCCGCTCCAGTGTTCTTGCCTGGAGAATCCCAGGGATGGGGGAGCCCGGTGGGCTGCCATCTATGGGGTCGCACAGGGTTGGACACAACTGAAGCGACTTAGCAGCAGCAGCAGCAGCGGCAGCATGAACAGATACTGACACCTGACCATAAGAGTCTGTAATGCTAAGAAAAATGTAAATGCTGCATAGAGTAAATGCTACTAGATTCAGCCAGAGTCAGCCCTGAGTCTGATTCTTTTCATCAGTTCCTCTCCTCTGCTCAAGAAAGACAAAAGCAGAGGTTACTGTTAGCTTATCTAAAAGGCCACTCTCAGAGACCAGTGAAACAGCAACAACATAGTAATGGGAGACTACTGAAAGGAATGATTTTGGCTTAACTTTGATCTCTTTTAAGCAGATAGGGGAACTTTGGACAACTAATGCAGTACTGCCAGCAAATTCAGGATAATTCAGAGTAGCCATGAAGCCTACCCTTCAGAGAAACTGAAAGACTGACTCTGGTGTAAGCACACACAACGAGATCTCAAGTGATGGTGGCAAAAATACACACAATGATCGGTGGCTTTCTGTAAGTCAGAAGGAACCTCCCATGTTGTCAAGGAGTGCTCATAGAAGGATAATGCATGGAAAAATATCCTCTAAAAGAGGTCCCAGGAGGACTAGGTTAAAGAAAAGAGAGTCTGTGGAGAGGGGGATGGAAGAGCCTGGCATAATCTCACTGCTATAGTCAGTGGTTTCCTGCAGGACTTAGCTTTTGACAAGGACTGCCGTCTGTGGGGTCACACAGAGTCGGACACGACTGAAGCGACTTAGCAGCAGCAGCAGCTGTGTAGTCAATCAGTGGCAGCCAAGAGTAGAGTCTAACTCTTAATGACTAGAATTAAAATCAAAAGAGAATGCTGAAGATTAAGTCTGAAAGCTTATATTTAAAATATTTAACACAGAGAACAATTTCCTTTTCATTATATATATGTTTATAAATTAGTTATATGGTTTCATTGTGCATATAAGGTTTTATAATACATTCAAACACATGTGTATTTGACAGAACATGTGTATATATATGTGTATACATATGTCTATATATTAAATGCCTATGTTCTGTTTGTATATAATAAGACTAGTCATGTGCATTATATATGTAATAGAATAGTTGATAGAACTTTGTACTGTTTGAATAGTTGGATGAGCAAAATAAAATCCATGGGGGAAAATATGACATTTTTGAAAGCCTAACTTGAAATATTACATAATGATTCACCCTAGAAGACAGACATGGCATCACCGAGGCAATGGACATGAACTTGGGCAAACTTGGGAGATGGTGAGGGAGAGAGGCCTGGCGTGCAGTCCACGGGGTCGCAAAGAGTAGGACACAACTGGGCGATGGAACAGCAGCAACAGCAGACAGACAGAAATACAGACCTTTAGTCCCTGACTCAAATTTTATCCTTATCATTATAATTACTTGATCTCATAATCATCTGAAATATCTGGCCCTCTCACTAGACTGTCAACTCTAGAAGGGCAGGGTTTAGGTGGAAATTTATCTGTTTCTAAGCCACTATAACTGGTATAGAGTAGATGCTCAAAACTGTTTACCAAGTTTTTAAATTATAAATTCATATTAATAATTGGATACATAATGGAGAATATTAAACAACAATCTTTTGTGGCTTAAAAGTCCACAAAAGAGAGAGATATATACAGGTAATATAAAAATTTAACTAGTCCTGAGACTTTCAGAAGGTTACTTCCTATATTAATATAGGCCTCAGTTTTTCCCAACTATACTACTTACAGGATTGATATGCAATAATGTGTAAGTTCCTTATAAATAGTCTACGATCAGTAAATGATAGTTGTTATTATTGATAGTTTTGCACTGACAAAATATATAGGTGGACTAATTTTGGAGATAATGAAAGAAATAGATTTAAAGTGATATAGACAAGTCAGACAAAAACAAACAAACAAAAAGCTCCCCACAAACTTCAATCTTAAATATGCCTATTAATTTACATGGATCCTCTGAAACACTAAGTGTGTTATTCCAAAAGCAGTGATAACATAAAATTAAATAGGTTTCTCTTCGTTTGTTAGGCAAGATAAAAAGCCAAATCTGTTAGGGGTTGCAAGCACTAAAATACCTCTCTGTGATTCCAGGGAGCCTGCATATGTGTCTAGACTCATACAAACTCAAGTTTGTGTTTTTGGTTACTCAATATGGTAATGTTCCAACTCATATCCTCCTCTTAACAAGCTCCTTCGTAATGGGAAGTCTGTGATTTAATGGCTCTAGAAATTTTAGGTGATATATGTGTGTAAAAATGCTTGTGGGGAATCAACAAGCTAAGACAGTTCTGTTGTAACTAAAACAGTAAAATGAATCCCTTCTGGCACAAGAAAATGATAGAGGTGGGGGAAAATGGATAAAGGTGGGGAGATTGGTTAAATATGGCTCTTTTTCTAAGCAGATGAATCATGTATTTCCCTGGACTTGTCCTGCATGCCTGTAAAATGATGCACTGAACATTCCTGACTTCAGAATTACAAATATGCTGCCCTTCTGCTAAGTTAGAGGCAAAATAGGAAACACAAGCTACATCCTCAGTCAGGGTGATGTTTACTACTCTAGTTGCAAACTTCTTGATCAGTTTACTTTCACCTCTATGTTTTCATTAGGTCAAAATTCTTTAATCATTATATTTTCTGTTTAATCCTTCCTCCTAAAAAAAAAATCACCTTTAAATTGTGGTATTCTCTTTTCTCTTTCAGTGGGAAGGTTCCTTTTAAAACAAAGACTTTACTAAAAACAATCCTATTAAGTACTGATAAAATACTTCTAAGACTTCATAAGATATCTTGGAAATAGACACTTGCCTAGTAGAAGATATCAACACTGTATGGGCTTTTAATGGCAGGCTGGTTAAAACATGTAAGTGGACTCTGTCAATTCTTTATATTGTTTCTTTCCTTATTCAACTTTTATCTAAAACTCTAATTGAGAACTATAGTGCTTGAACAAATCCAGTGGATAGCATGCCAATAATAATATTGTATAGAAAGCAGTGTTCGTTCTTCATGTGAGCAACTACACACATAGATAGTCATTTCTAAAGCCCAGGTTGATGAGTATTTATGGGTAGGATTTGAAGGAGACCACAGCTCTGGTTGGGGAGACATGAAAGCAACACTGATGAGAGAGAAAGCTGTCTGCTATACGATGTTCAGAAGTTCCGGTTAACGTAAGTGCCAACTACTAAGAGCCTACATGTATACTTTGTCCTAAGTACTTTACATGTGTTGGTTTAACTATCTCAAGAACTCAGCATGGTAGGCACTTTATTTCCATTGTATTCATGGGAAAACTGAGACTTAGGTTTAATTAGTTTCAGAAAGGACATATTGCCTCTCCACAGGTAGAGCTGGTATTCTAAGCGAAGTATCTCTGAACCTCAGCCGTGAAGGTGGCCTTTTCCAACCTTAAACCAGTAGGGGTCTCATGATGTAGTTTCATAACATTTATATCTCATCTATAGGAGACCATTCATCTCACTCCTNAAAAGTTTCAGTTTAAGGCACTCCTGAGATTTCTTCCCTCCCTATGGAGTCTTGAGAAGTCCCAAAGGATCTTTCATATCTAGAAGAATGTTTGCTGGGTGGATGCTCTAGTTTTCATGCACATTCTTCATCTCTAAATAATCTGTGGCCCAGACAGCATAGTCCGTTGATCGGCTCTCATCCCTCTGATGTTTCCCAAACTTGGGCATCAAGCTTCTTACTGAGGCTGAGAATCCTGGTGTTGTGAGCACTAAGTAAATTTCCCTTAAATAACCACAAACCATTTTTCTTAGATATGATCACCTCCCTGGAGCAGGGAAATCGAAGAGAGTAAGCGTCCACACTACTTCCAGGATGCCCCAACTCTCTGGCCCCTTATAGACTAAATGACTCTTTTCATCTGCAAGTTAAACTTTTACCTCTCTTACCTAAGTAGAAACCCTCAACATTTTAGGTTTCAGAAAACAAAAGCCAGGAGAGGGCTTACATCTGTCTGATAATTCCTTCTTTCAGCCTAACCCCATATATACCTCCAAGACAAAGGTACTTACAAATTTCTGGGAATTTGGAAGTGAGAAAATAAACCAAAACACAGATCTCATTTTACAGTACATTTTGTTTCCCATTGAACACTTTTTTTTTTTAACTGAAATTTGCGTGCTACCAGTCTAGTCCAGTTCAGTTGCTCAGTCGTGTCTGACCCTTTGCGACCCCATGGACTGCAGCATGCCAGGCCTCCCTGTCCATCATCAACTCCCAGAGTTCACCCAAACTCATGTCCAAGAGTAGGTGATGCTATCCAACCATCTCANTTGCGTGCTACCAGTCTAGTCCAGTTCAGTTGCTCAGTCGTGTCTGACCCTTTGCGACCCCATGGACTGCAGCATGCCAGGCCTCCCTGTCCATCATCAACTCCCAGAGTTCACCCAAACTCATGTCCAAGAGTAGGTGATGCTATCCAACCATCTCATCCTCTGTCATCCCCTTCTCCTCCTGCCCTCAATCTTTCCCAGCATCAGGGTCTTTTCAAATGAGTTCAGCTCTTCGCATCAGGTGGCCAAAGTACTGGAGTTTCAGCTTCAATATCAGTCCTTCCAATGAATACACAGGACTGGTCTCCTTTAGGATGGACTGGTTGGATCTCCTTGCCGTCCAAGGGACTCTCAAGAGTCTTCTCCAACACCACAGTTCAAAAACATCAATTCTTCAGTGCTCAGCTTTCTTTATAGTTCAATTCTCACATCCATGCATGACTACTGGAAAAACCATAGCCTTGACTAGATGGACCTTTGTTGGCAAAGTAACGTCTCTGCTTTTTAATATGCTGTCTATGTTGGTGATAACTCTCCTTCCAAGGAGTAAATGTCTTTTAATTTCACGCTACCACACACTGAAGACTCAGTTTTTGAGTCATTTGAAATATTCCTATCAATATCCTCGATCAACTTATAATTGTAAATCTCTTTAATTTATTGTAATACAAGGAATTATAACATGTTTTCTCATTTAATCCCTTAACAAACCAGTACTACTCTTATCTCTAAATATTCAACCACTGGATTGCATACTCTAAAGAATACAGCTAAGTGTAAATGGAATAGTTTTTCAGATGAACCTGAGTAGAATCCTGATTTGTGCCACTTATTATTTGATAATGAAATCCAATGATTCTTTTCCTTTTTTTAAATATTTGCCACTATTTTCCTTGGCACACTATCTAACACAGTTTCTTTAATGATATATTTTTTACATTTTTATGTTTAACTTTTATCCTATCTCTATTATTCAAACTTAATGGAAGTTCTGCTCTTACTTAAATATTTCTTCAATTCCTGTTGAATAATTGTTGTTTATACATCTAAGTTCTCACTCACCTTTCTTTAATCATGTAATCTTAGGACAGTCCACCTATATCATCATTGAAGACAAAATAATATTTTGAAAGGAGTTTATTCACCTCCCATCTTCTGCTAGATCTGAGACACAAGTGCCTTATAAGTTCTACGTTTTTGCTTTACTGTCAGCATTATGAATATTTTCTAAAAACCTCAGAATATGATCTTTGTAAAGTCATATTCAATTGTCTTATCCTCTTTTCTGCAGTCCTTGCCTTATCAGTTTCTCCAATGAATGGCAAATCATTGTATTTAAGAATTTCCATATTCAAAATCAAGGAGTTTTTCCTAGTAAGTCAAACAAGCTAGATTATTCACACTATTAGCAATGGAATGTCAGAATGCCCTCCCTTTAATCTGCAGAAAATTTATTCTAGTCCATTATTTTTTTTTAAGTAAGGACCATGGTTTTTACAATGCTTGAGGTTACACAAATCAATCCATAGAATATACGTTAAAGAAATATCCAGAGCCAAAAAAAAAAAATCAACTGTCTTCATTTATCTAATCCCCTATCAATTTTATAAACACATATGGTACTGAATATGTTGGTCACCTATCATTTGAAGAAGCGGGAACACCTATACTCACAATTGTATAAGACAGATGATACTCTGTGTTGATCTGAAATCACTGCCTTGAAGGACTTATCAGATTTTTATTATCTTTAACTGGTTATCCTATTCAATTTCCATAGGCCAGCTTCTGAATTCTTGTGTATATGTGTGACAATCAATGATGTCAGGGAATGCTTACATCAGTACATCTACACACATATGAAGAAGGAAATGGCAACCCACTCCAGTACTCTTGCCTGGAGAATTCCATGGATGGAGGAGCCTGGTGGGCTACAGTCCATAGGGTCGCAGAGAGTCAGACAGGACTGAGCGACTTCACTTTCTTTCTTTCTATAGTTCCTTTTGGAGAGGGAAATGGCAACCCACTCCAGTGTTCTTGTCTGGAGAGTCCCATGGACGGAGGGGCCTGGTGGGCTGCAGTCTATGTGGTTGCAAAGAATCAGACATGACTAAGCAACTAACACATACACACACACACATAGATAGGCATGATCGGGCAATACTTCATTTTGCCATTTTATATTCATCCTTTCCAAATAAGGGGAAATGGTGTCATTGTTCTTTCTTTTTCATTTTTTAGTGATTCTTTAAAAGTTGAGCCACATCTTTTTCAAAAGAGAAACATAGTAATACATGCTAAATATGATAAAGAAGTTACTGTCTGACATTCCATTCATTAAAAAAAAATGACCTTTTAGGGAATTTTTTTTCCATTTTTTATATTATCCCATGGCCATCAGTTTCAGTGTCTCATCTATATTACTGTCAATATAATATGACAGATTAAAGATAAACTATTTAAAATGGCAGAAACACCATATCTCAAAGTGAGATTTCTTTTAACATTCCTTTATCATCTACCCATCAGCGGATTCAAGTTTTTCAAGATGAGTTTCACAAAAACTCATCTAGTCTGATGAGTTGACTAAAAAACTCCAACTATTTCCTGGGATCTTTAATTCTAGATATTGCACAGAAGAATCAGAAAATATATGCAAAACCTACAAATCAACAAGAAAGATGCAAACATTCCAACAAAAAAACAGATATGATATATGATAACCTTTGGCAAAAGAGGAAATATAAATGTCAATAGACATATGTAATCATTAGTAATAAAATAATTATTTTATTAAGACTCAAGACCTCAATGAGAAGTCATTTTAGACCCATCAGATTATAAAACTCAGAGAAAGCAGGAATACTAAAACTGAATGTTGATTAATATATGAAGCAAAAAGAACACTAATACATTTATGCTGCTGCTGCTAAGTCGCTTCAGTCATGTCTGACTCTGTGTGACCTCATAGATGGCAGCCCACCAGGCTCCTCCATCCATGGCATTTTCCAGGGAAGAGTACTGGAGTGGGTGCCATTGCCTTCTCTGACATTTACGCTAGTAGAACTATATTTATGAAAGTATCAGTGGTATAATCATATAATATTTATGAATATATCAGTGGTGTAACACTTGGGAAAGTGTGTCATTATATTTGCAACCACAGGCCCTATGACATAGGGTACCACTTCCAAGTACCCTAAAATAATTGCTATATATATTCATCAGGAGACATAAAATAATGCTTATAATATCCTGTTTATTACATCAAAATCAACTGAAAATAGTCTCAAACCCATTAAAAGAAGATTGTCTATATAAATTCAGTGTATACTCACCATGTGCTAATAGGTAACAGTGAACATGAATGAAATACTCTCAGCAATGTCAAAAATTCTTAAAAACATAGTATTGGGTGAAATCAAACCATGTAATCGGATAATACAGGGGTCACAATGCTGCTTTTATGAAGTGTAAAGCCAAGCAAAATTAAACTATTATTTAAGGGCAAACTTTTTTAAAAGACTAAGAATGAAATATAAAATTTGGAATAATAATCACTTCTTGGAAGAAACTAAGAGAATGAATTAGAGAAACAGCACAGAGATGGATGACATAGAGCAAGGAAGGTTCTAGATCTTAAACTGAGTAATAAGGCCATAGATACACGTTTTATAATTTATAATGTAACTTGCTAACACTAAAACATTTATACGCGTGAATGAGCATCAGTGAACTCAATGCTTTATTTTCTTTGTCCTTTTTTTTATAAAACATGACCAATAGTAATCTCAGAGAGGGTTTCTCAAGCCTGGCAGTATTGACATTTTGGGCCAGGGCACTGTTTTGTGGCATGGGACTATCTTTGTATTGTAGAATGTTCAGCAGGGTTCCCTGGTCTCTACTTCTCAGACGCAAGTAGAAGTTCTCAGTTGTAACAACCCAAAATGTCTTTAGACTGCCAAATATATCCAGGGGGCAAAATTCATACCCTGGTTTGAGACCTTTGGTCTTTCAGGAATAATTTATGTGAGATTCACATGAAATAAGAGCATCCTTGTCTTTAAAGATGAAGAGATGTTAAGAGGAATTCAAGCAGACCTTGCTAAGATTCCACCAGTTTCCTGTACTTAACTTGTACCCTTTTCCCCATCATATTTTCCCATGAATTTCCATTTTTCATCAACCTAGCACAAAAGACAGGTTTAACCACAACTTTGGGTCTTCATTTCCTTATGAAAGTTCCCATGTCATATGAAACTTATATTAAATAAATTTGTATGCTTTTCTCCTTTGGACAGAGACCCAGCTGAGCATCTAAAAGATTTTGTTTCCCTCTGTATGTAATCCTAATCCNTTTTCATCAACCTAGCACAAAAGACAGGTTTAACCACAACTTTGGGTCTTCATTTCCTTATGAAAGTTCCCATGTCATATGAAACTTATATTAAATAAATTTGTATGCTTTTCTCCTTTGGACAGAGACCCAGCTGAGCATCTAAAAGATTTTGTTTCCCTCTGTATGTAATCCTAATCCATAAACTAAATATAAAATCTCTTGCTGAGTCATCTTTAAAGAACTATGAAATGTCTCTTATAGGTCAGGGTATTTGTATTTGCATTATGCAAATTTTCAAGCATACATAAGAAATAATAACACTATGAATTCCCATACATTTATTATTTAAATCTATTGAGTAAGACTTTGTTCCGTTTTCTCTATCCACTTTGATTTTATTATTTTCTTTGTTGAATTATTGTTTGAAATTCCATATGCCAGAAGTATTTCACTCCTGCACACTTAGCTACACAATTCTAAAACATTTGAATGTGTCAAGGCTTTTTCTCACAATCACATTTTCAATAAAAATTAAGGAATAAATATAACAAATCTCTGTCATAGCATGACTTTGACTCAGAATTATGCATATCGTATATATAAAGCGATTTTTTTTCACATTTTATGACCAAAATGATTACTAACTTTCTATATTAACATAGATCTTAGAGTCTGTAATTTCTTCTAAGATTTCAATGTAATCATAAATCAATGTTGTCAAATTAACAAGATATGGAAAGATGAATCCACAGAGAAAAACTGAAACCAAATTTCTCGATATATGATCAGGCCATCCAAGATGGCTGTTCTCTCTCTGTCCATCCTCTGCTGAATCAGTGCCTGCTTCACAGATACCCTGCTCACATGACTTACCTTACGTACTGGCCCTGCTCCATCTAGTAATTGTTTGAAACCTTAGATTAGAACATCTCGCAAGAGATAGCTTGTCAAAGGAATGGTGAGAGGTGTACCCCTTTGCTGGTTTCCCTGTAACCAAGTGATTATCCAACCTGGAGTCAGTTCCCCCTAAAACAGGTAAACTTCCCCTAGCCCTTCCCCTGCTGCCACGTCCTGCCACTTATCTGCCCACCTGTCACTATGGAACCTTGCCTCAGACATGTAAGCTCCCCCATCCATTAAATCACTGAAGTCTCTGTCGCTGACTCCAGGCTCTTTCCTGCATCTTGCAGCTGGACATGCACAGGGCTTTCTGACCTGCAGGGTGCAGCCCTACATGAGGCAGCACTCATGCTTCTCCAGACCTTGAGTAGATATGTGTGTTCACTAAGGCTTCTAAATTCTGTGTACAGCTGAGACAATTTTGTGACCATTCTACACACATAGAGACACTTGAGAAAAAGAGGAAAGAAAAGCATTGGGGCTTATAAAAAAAATCAGTTTACAAAACTTAGTATGTCAGCATCTTCCTAATCCAATGAAATAAGAGCAATTACCTTGCCACTTAAGATGAAAGAAGAGCAAGTTTCTCATACCTTATCCTTAATGCATCATTTCAGAACATTCAATTTATAAAAACCATAAGAACACTTCAAAGACTTGGGTTGGTCATAGAAACAATCCAAGTTGATAGAGAAAATTTAAACGTAAGTGAAATAATTGTGCTTTCTACAGAATAGATGCTGCCTTGAATTCTGTAAAACAAATACTACTTTTTCTGTTATTTATTGTAGATCAAACATTCATTTCACCAAAAAAAAATTTTTTTTGCCCTGATTAAGGTATACAAATAAATCAATCTAATAAGAGTTTGCTTTTTGCATCAAAAAGTATGTGGATGAATGTGTTAGTTTTTCCTTGTTTCTTTCTTCCACCTAAATGGTTTGGAAGGAATAAAGTACATGGTAGAAGTCACAGCATTTTTTTCCACCATAGAGACAGAGTATGTGATTTATTAGCTAAACTTGTCTATATCCTGAACTACTTCTAATACCTTTGCTTTTTACCTACTCCTTTTTTTCCTGTCAGAGGCCAGGTGTGTTTCCCATGTATAAAATGGGACCTAAGAAAGTGAGATGCAGTACAATCAAGATTTGTTCACGTCTCAGTGCAAATCAGTGAACAAATCAACTCATAATTTTTACAGATGTAAGAGAGATACTAGAGGTATCCCGGCTGACCCATTTTACACATGAGAAAACCGGACCTCCTTTTTTACATCATCATCATCAGTTCGGTTCAGTTGCTCAGTCATCACATCTTTTCATTTTCTTCCTAAATATACTAATTTCTCCTGCCATGCTTCGGTAAATATGATTTGTTTTTCTTTGTTTCACACTCATATTTGGTACCATGGGTCACTCTATGAACTGGTTATCATTGGATATTCTAAAACCACAAGTATAGAGACCTTGCAAAGAATTCTTGCCCACGAGGGACTATTCCATGCATCCAGTATTATCTGACACCAGTTTTTTAAGCTACAGATTTTAAAGTTTCTGTTCTGCAACTTGTAATTGTCCTCGATCTTCTAATAAATGAAGTGGCAGCTCCAAATGTCCTTTGGTCTATTCTCTTTCTGGCATGATACCCAACACTCATATAGGTATGAATTTTTAATTGGAAAAAAAGGGAAAAGAAACTAAAAGAAGAAAAAAAAAGTCTCTTTCCCTTACTTTCTCTACATATCCCCTTCTCTTCCTGAAGTAACTATTGATAAAAATTTGTTATGTATCATGAAGAAATAAGACTTCCAGATTGCCAAGAACTTTTCAAGGATATTCTCATTCAATGTATCGTATCCAAGCCAAGTGGCTGGTTTAAGTATTATTCATTCATTCAACAGCTGTTTATTGATCTCTTTATTAAATGTCAGGCACAATTTTTAGACTCATGATAAATCAATGAAAAAACAAGCAATGATCCCCACTCTCATGGATGTTATATCTATGAAAAAAGTGTTTAAAAAAGACATAGGCATTCACAGGATATGGCACAAACTCTAAATTTTAATGACTGTATTTTGTTTAATAGAGCTTTAAAATGGAGGCATTTTTAGGTTTAGGTAGCAGGTATATAATAATGATATAGAATATTATCTGGGAATCTCAAAATATGTTTGATTTATAAATTATTGTACTAAATTTTAAAATTGCTGAATAAATATAAGGATTACAATATATTAAGGATCAAAAAGCCTTATGTCACTATACTTTACTTGAAAGTGAATTTGCTTTTATTACTAAATTCATTTAACAATTAGATTTATAATGTTTCTTCAGTTAGATGCATTTAAATTAAAATGAACTTTACCTAATTTTTCACTGGGCAGGTAAGAGATAAGTAATTTATATTAATCTATAACTAGGATACAAAATCAAAACAATCACTATATATTTTAAAATATAGGAATGAATATTTTATATTAACATAGTTTAATTAATGAACCTAATGTTATTTTATTGAAATGAATGCTTATGAGAAAATAATTTAAAATTAATTCTAATTTACATTATAAACATCACAATGCTCATTATTTGAAATTTAAAAATATTAATGTATTCATTAATTATCATGAATGCCAGTTATTAATGAACTCTCAAAGGATACAAGTAGTTATTTTAATCAGTTGAGATTTGACAAATTATCCAAGAAAATCTTTTTACAAGGTTCTATATAGTATGAGTAAAATTCTACACTTCATATCAGTAAAAGATGCCAGTAGTTGCACAAAGGAAAGAACTATATCCTTATTTCCTCCTATTATTCTAAAAACATAAAATTGTTATGGCTGGTAGCTTGTGTTTATTTAGCATAAAGCTTACATGATTAAATGCACTCCCCATCTTCCCCAACAAAGCATTATTTTAACAGGGAGGTATGAGACAAACTCATTTTATTCCCAGGAATAAGGTATTATCACTTCATTAAAAATGTACGCAATGTGTTTTTGAAATAATTTTCTTCTTATTTGCATATATATCCAAGATAAACCCAGTAGCACAGCTTTTCTGTATAAATACAATGCAGAGGAATAAACATTATTTTTTTTCTGTGAACCAGATTATAGGAAACAGCTGAAGTCCTTGTCCTGTTAATCTCTCCATTTTACTTGTTCACTAAAACATATTCCTAAGAATAGCTTTCATAGGGTTCATAATTTAACAATCTAGAAAAGTAGACATAATGTATAGCAAACAATTTCAATCCCTGGTGGGAGAAAGCTCTGAAATAAAGAGCACCTTAAAAAAAAAAAGACAAAAGATTGGAGGATATTTCTAGTTATCAACCTGACTAGGCCATGAGATGCCCAGACATTTGGTCAAACATTATTCTGGGTGTGAAGGTGAGGGTATTTCTGGATGAGATTAACATTTGAACCTGTAGACTGGGTAAAGCAGAGTGTACCTCAACCAGTCAAAAACCAGAACAGAACAAAATTGCTGAGTAAGAGGGAAATCCGCTGGCCTGACTGATGAGCTTGGAGACTGATCTTTTCCTGCCTTTGGATTTAAACTGAAAAGTTGTCTCTCCTTGGATCTTAAGCCTGCTGAGTTTCAGATGGGAATGACATCATTGCTCTCTCGAATCTACAGGTTGCCAACTCCACGTCTTGAGATTTCTCAGGCTCCGCTTGCATGAGACAATTCCTTATAATGAATCTCTTTCTCTATGTATACATCTTATTGGGTCTGTTTATCTGGATAACCCCGACAAATACATCACTAGACGTGCCCCATTCTACCATGAGTAATATTTCATGTAATATAGTTGAAAGCCCTGACCACCTGTGCAATAGAAAATCTGCATGTAATTTATAGTTGGCCCTCCATATCCTCAGATTGAGTCAACTGCAGGTTGTATACTACTAT
The DNA here is from genome assembly GCA_006410615.1 of Neotragus moschatus. NCBI lineage: Eukaryota > Metazoa > Chordata > Mammalia > Artiodactyla > Bovidae > Neotragus > Neotragus moschatus. The sequence continues at coordinate 2,623,697 of SJYA01000766.1, forward strand.
AGTATATAACATTAAAATAAAAAAAAATCTGAGTATAAGTGGACCTGCACAGTTCAAACTTGTTGATCCAAGGATCAACAGTAACATATGTGAAAAAATACCAGGCTTGATTTTTCAAAACAACAATTTTTCCATATTGTTTTAATTTATAGAGACTGGTACAAAGATTTTACTGAATAATATTTGTGGTCTTCTATGCTACTGGTATTTGGTTTCAAAAGACAAATATAGGATTGTTTAAATAGCATTTCTTTAGTAATTTCCCTTTCAAATGTAGAATGTGGCATTTGGGGAGGAGAAGAAAGTTATAAAAATATACATTTATCCACTTTTCAAAAAATGCAGTTGTCAAATTATGAAGCAGGAAAAAATAATAGAGCCACTATAAGGCAGAGATGTATTCCAGATGGGTTTCTTAAATTAGGGTTATATTTCAGAACTAAGCTAAATATTTTGATATATTTTAATAAAAATATGGTTTTAAATCAATGCTACATAACAAATCATAAAAAATGTGCTAACAATTCTTCTATTTTAGTATCCTAAGGAAGGAAGATGAAAATTCTTACCTACAGTAGATTAGGATAACTAATATTGTGTCATATAGTCAGAAAACTCAAATTTTCAACAAATATTTTCTTTAATAAACAAGTACAATAGAAATTAAATATAGGCTTCCAAATTTTGCTTTCTGCTTTGCTTTTCTTGAATTGCTAAATCCAGTTACATCACTGTTTGAAATTGATGTTTATTTTCAATAATACTGTACCTCACAGGCTATAAATAAAGTAAAAATTTAGCCAGCTATGTTATTTGATAAATGAAGTCCATTTTGATGTTTAATCACCCTAAATTAGCACCAACAATTATTGCTTTTCTTCCACTATATCAATTTGGACGTAGCAAAACAGTTTTGGATTTGGAGCAAGAGAAAAAGTCCAAATCATTAGTGTGATAATTATTGCTTCTAAAAGGTTATCCTCTTAAGCCCTAGTTCCCTCTTCTGTAAAATGGTACTTTTCCCTAATGATATTTGACAGAATTAGAAGAATATATATATGAAAATAAAATAACATTTTATTTTTGTGTATTTGTGTATGTGTGTGTGTGTGTGTGTGTGTGTGTGTGTGTACATCCTAAATCGCTTTAGTCGTGTCTGATTGCTTGTGACCCTATGGACTGTAGCCTGCCATACTCCTCTGTTCATTGGGTTTTCTAGGCAAGAATACTGGCGTGGGTTGCCATTTCCTTCTCCAGGGAACACCCCAACCCAGGGATCAAACCTGTCTCTTATGTCTCCTGCATTGTCAGGCGAGTTCTTTAGCACACTAGAGCCACCTGGTTAGCCAGATACATCCACTGCAGCTAGAGAAAAGCCCATGCAGCAAGGAAGACCAGCACAGCCAAAAATAAATAAAGTTTAAAAAAAGCAGGAGGTGGGAAACCATGATGTCCCATCTAGCTCATCTAATTGCCTTTCATGTAAAAAAACTGATAGGATTCTTGCTCACCAAAATGGAAATATATTGTGTGTGATGATATGCAATTGATCACTGCCTTTTGAATAAATGTTTTGCATGTATTTATAAATTCATTTAAAAATTCCTTATTTTCTATACATGTAGTTTCTTGAGTTTCTCAGTCTCTTTTGAACTGATTATAACATCTTACTAGTTCCCTCCTTAATAATGATTTAAATTAACCATCGACACATGTTCATTTCATATTTATAATGAGCTGAGATTTTAACTTTTAAAAGTTATTCTTAAAAAGTGCTCTACATTTTAAACAAATTGTACGTTTATTTACCAATGGAATTTGCACATTAGAAAAGAATTTTTCAGAAGACTACTTTTGAGCATATTATTTTTGCTTTTAATCCTTTTTATTTTCACACTAGATAATTTTTNTCATATTTATAATGAGCTGAGATTTTAACTTTTAAAAGTTATTCTTAAAAAGTGCTCTACATTTTAAACAAATTGTACGTTTATTTACCAATGGAATTTGCACATTAGAAAAGAATTTTTCAGAAGACTACTTTTGAGCATATTATTTTTGCTTTTAATCCTTTTTATTTTCACACTAGATAATTTTTTGATGTCTTCAATGGAGTTTTAAACATTTGGATTGGGGTAAAAACTAACCTTGTCAATTATATAATATTGCTTTCCAAAGCATAGATTTTTAAAAAATGAGATAAAAACACATGATAAACTATGATGAAATTTATTAGAATTTCCTAATCTAGAAATCCTAAAGAGATTATAATATACACTGTGGGAATTTTAGCGTACTTTTACTGCGCCCTTAATTGTGCTAGGAAAGTATAGCTGTTTTCAAAGAATTAACAAAACCAACAAGGAATGTGTATTTACCACACTATGTACAAATTTGCCAGTGTGAAAATACAGCATAAATGAGAGATTTACGTTTTCAGCATGACAGATGTGAAAACTCACCTTGATCTAAAAAATAATAATCCATTTTAAGAGAGCTTTAATCTTTCACAAAATAAACCAGGGGTTTATTCAAAGGGAAAAAAGAATTCATTCCTCTACACTTCTTTTTTGATAAAATATCTCCTAAGGGGCTCCTCTCTGGTTTCCTTAAAACTTTGACTGCCTATCTTCCTATTGAACTTCTGAAATAATTTCATGGTAGAGTTTTCAGGTTTCTAAAAATACTTCAATTTTTTCTTTCCTGTTTTTCAATTTTGCCTGCCTCTTATTCCCTGATGATACTTTTACCTCTGGCAGGCAAATTTGTTCTTAACACCCTGTCCCTGAAGGAATCAATTGATGCTTTGAATTGAGCTGCTTTTTTTAACTTATGTGAGTTCTCACAGTAACTAGTTGATAGCATTTTCAATTCACTCTATAAATTGAGTGTCAATTTTGTCTGTAGCTGAATCATAACAAACTGATTTAAAAAGTTAAGCTATTCATTTAGGGTAAGGATTTCATCAATATGCTAACAAAACAATATTTTCAGATACCTGTTGGTGGTGTATTTATCATCACTGATTTATAGTTAATAAAATTGAAAATAGACATTTTATTTTCTAAAAGTGGAGAAGCATACTAATTATCATCCAAGCATTGAGTTTTCAAACACTCTTAAGTCACAGAACTCCTCTTTAAGAAAGGCATACATGAAATCACCACTAAGCTCAATACTGGCCTGGGGCCCTTGTATGCAAGGAGGAGGCATTTTGTCCATGGCTTATATCAGACACCTATACACACAGTATGAAAAATGTAACACCAAAGGATACCAAGCATTTTAAATATAATTTATCAGTCTGACATTCAGCATTTTAATTATTGAATGTGCATACTTGAAATGAAAACCTTTCAAAGGAAATTAATGGAAAAGTACATTAAAAAAAAAAAACCCACATGGTTTTCTTAACCAACTTGAGATTTTTATCATGGACATGATTTCTGGTTACATTTACTTGCATGGGGTGGAGGTGGACAGTGGTTGAGAGTTTTAAATTGAAAAAGAACTATTTCCAAATATTGACTATAAACTCTTTTTAATTGGTGCAATTAAGGATGGGGCTGCCAGTGTATTTTCCCACCTGGCTTTGGCTTCTGTCAAGAAGCATTTGGAATCCTAGGTACACATCCAGAATTCCTGCTGCAGGTAGTGGCACCAGCCACAGTGAGCTTCCTAGAATCTCCTTTTTCAGTTGAATCTATAAAATGATAGCAACAGTACAAGCACTATCTTAGAAGGGCATATTCTGCCCCAACTATTCTTTGAGCTTGGCAGATATTGACAACTAAAGCAAGATCTTCCTTAGAAAATCCCACTTCTCTGTAACAAAGGGAATTCAGTTTCAGCTGACAAAACTGTCTTCTGCAGCCTTTGCTGCTGCTGCTGCTAAGTCTCTTCAGTCATGTCTGACTCTGTGCAGCCCCATAGACAGCAGCCCACTAGACTCCTCTGTTGTTCCTTTCTCCGCCTGCCTTCAATCTTTCTCAGCAAAAGAGTCTTTTCTGATGAGTCGGTTTTTTGCATCAGGTGGCCAAAGTATCAGTCCTTTCAGTTGGTTTCAGCATCAGTCCTTCCAAAGAATATTTAGGACTGATTTCCTTTAGGATATGACTGGTTTGATCTCCTTGCAGTCCAATGGACTGTCAAGAATCTTCTTCATCACAACAGTTCAAAAGCATCAGTTCTCCAGTGCTCAGCTTTCTTTACAGTCCATCTTTCGCCTCCACACATGACTACTAGAAAA
>SJYA01000766.1:2629641-2728729 GCA_006410615.1 Neotragus moschatus
TACCATTTCTGTTCTTTATTGTGCCCATCTTTGCATGAAATGTTCCCTTGGTGTCTCTAACTTTCTTGAAGAAATCTCTAGTCTTTCCCATTCTATTATTTTCCTCCATTTCTTTGCATTGATCACTGAGGAAGGCTTTCTTATCTCTCCTTGCTGTTCTTTGGAACTCTGCATTCAGATGGATATATTTTTCCTTTTCTCCTTTGCCTTTAGCTTCTCTTCTTTTCTCAGCTATTTGTAAGGCCTATTCAGAAAACCATTTTGCCTTTTTACACTTTTTTTCTTGTGGATGGCCTTGATCACTGCCTCCTGTACGTCATGAACCTCTGCCCATAGTTCTTCAGGCACTCTGTCTATCATATTAATCCCTGGAATCTATTTGTCACTTTTACTGTAAGGGATTTGATTTAGGTCATACGTGAATGATCTAGTGGTTTTCCCTACTCTTCAATTTAAGCCTGAATTTGGCAATAAGAAATTCATGATCTGAGCCACAGTCAGCTTCTGGTCTTGTTTATGCTCACTGTATACAGCTTCTCCATCTTTGGATGCAAAGAATATAATCAGTCTGATTTCAGTATTGACCATCTGGTGATATCCACATTTAGAGTCTTCTCTTGTGTTGTTGGAAGAGGGTGTTTGCTATGACAATTGCATTCTTTGGCAAAACTCTTCAGTCTGTTAGTCTTTGCCCTGCTTCATTTTGTACTCCAAGACCAAATACTCCAGGTATCTCTTGACTTCCTACTTTTGCATTCCAGTCCCCGATGATGAAAAGAACATCTTTTTTGGGTGTTAGTTCTGGAAGGTCTTGTATGTCAACATAAAACCATTCAACTTCAGCTTCTTCAGCATTACTGGTCAGGGCACAGACTTGGTTTACTGTGATATTGAATGGTTTGCCTTGGAAATGAACAGAGATCATTCTGTCATTTTTGCATTTGTACCCAAGTACTGCATTTTGGATTATTTTGTTGACTATGATGGCTACTCCATTTCTTCTAAGGGATTTTCGCCCACAGTAGTAGATATAATGGTCAGCTGAATTAAATTCTGCCATTTCAGTCCATTTTAGTTTGCTGATTCCTAAAATATCAATGTTAACTCTTACCATCTCCTGTTTGACCACTTCCAATTTGTCTTGATTCATGGACCTAACATTCCAGGTTCCTACGCACTACTGCTCTTTACAGCAATGGACTTTGCTTTCATCACCAGTCACAGCCACAAGTTAGGCATTGTTTTCACTTTGGCTGTGTCCCTTCATTCTTTCTCGAGTTTTTTCTCCACTCCTCTCCAGTAGCATATTGGGCACCTACCAACCTGGGGAGTTCATCTTTCAGTGTCATATATTTTTGCCTTTTCATACTGTTCATGGGGTTCTCACGGCAAGAAAAGATATTAGAAAATCTTATAAGACTCTAAGAAGAGGTAAAAAGTAGAGCAAATCTCAGTGGCACAAGAAAATTATCTGAAGCAGACCAGCTGCTCTTAAGGATGGGGCTACATCTTCCTAAGCTTTCTTCTCTCTACCTACTGGCTTCTCTGTTTATTCTTGGTTCGCACTTGCTCATCCTTTGGCAGAATCAGTTCACTTCTTAGCCCCAGTGTACACTGTGGACAGGCACACTCTATGTGTCTCATTTCAGACTCCCGAGAGTCAGAATCTAGTCCTTAGGTAGCCCGCGGGTTGAATAAATTGTGCAGTCAGAGACAGTATAACACACACAGCAAAGAACGGGACCGGCAAAGTTCCTGACTTCATGGAGCTAACAGCATCTTCAGTATCACTTGATAATTATGTGATAATTTAAAGGCAGCAGGACTGTGGGGACATTCACTTTTCTGTAAATGCACTCTAACAAAGCACACCATGAAATAAGCCCCTGACACACTTCGCTCACTTCTTTCTTTTGCCATTGTTTTGCCTCTGCCACTACTTCACCACTTTTCTTTTTCATGTTAATGACTTTTTACTCAAAGGCTACTACTCTTGACCAGACATACTCTAAGCCGGTGGTCTCATAGTGTGGTGCCCAGAAAACAGGCAGTAGAAGTACCTAGCAATTTATTAGAAATGCCAGTGTTAGGGTCTCTACCCAGACCTACTTAATCGGAAACTGAAGAACCACTGCTCTATTCCTTCAATTCAAATATGTCAGTCTACCTTTATTCTACCTGCTTCCTAATAACTTCAGTGGAAATTCTCTGAGTTCCTCACTGCATGGTTTGAAAAGATAAATACGTACTGTTCAAAAATGACTCTCCCATCCCCATTTAGAATCTCTGTCCCTAAACTAAACAAAACTTTTCACATTAGTCTTCTTGCCCACAGGAGTCAAAGCTATTAATCAATTCCTACTTGGTATCTGTCTGGAACCATGTTAAAATTCAACTCACCAAAAAAGAAATACAATCCATCAATTTTAAATTTAAATTGAATAAATTCAACTAGATTGACCATTCCCCCCTTCATCTGTCAACCAGTCCAATCTATCATGTATGAAAACAATGCCAAATAAAAGCATTCAAACTTCTTAGGATTTTAGATAGAGGACAACTTGAAAATACAATAAAATACAGAATTAAAACCTTTAGTGGGCAATGAACTTAATTTCTCTAAAAAGTCATTGCTTACTTAGCCTCTCAAAATATATTCTGCAAACAAAGCCACTTTTTAAAATGAACCTGTATTCTGGGGGGAAATTACATTGTAAGGAGTTTAAAAAAAAAAAAAGCTTTGAGTGTTACAGAAAAAAATTGCATTCACAAAACTGCATTCCTGGAATGCCATGTCCAGGTCTTTTTGGGTCAATGTTCTCTGCACTACACTTTTGTTAACATATTTTAAAACATTTCCCACCAATATATCACTACCATTTTTACTAAAATATTTGCTTCCTAATAACTTATTTAGTAAATATTTTTGTTTCTTAGGTATTACTGTTATATAACAACTGTTAAGTTAATCATTTATGCAAACTTCTTACTTCCAATCAACCATTGGCTCCACAAAGGTAGGTAATTGTGACTGCTGTAACTTTAGAATCTGACTGAGTAGCTGACTCATAGTTTTTGTTTGTTCGTTTGTTTTATGGCTGTACCATGCAAGATACAGGATCTTAGTTCCCTGACTAGGAATCGAACCTGCACCCCCTGCAGTAGAAGCAAGGAGTCTTAACCATTGGACTGACAGGAAAGTACCCCTGACTCACATTTGTTGTTCAATATATGTTTGCAGAAATGATGTACTAGAAGAATGAAAATACTGTGGCTGGTGAAAAATAATAAATATAATTTAAAAAATACTGATAGAAAGTATTATGAACTCAATAATACCTCCTGGGAGTAGACAGCCAATGCATCAAGGTTTAATGTGTTTTGTAATTTATTACCAACTTGTGTACCAATGTCCAGAATATATACTTGATAGTCAACCTTTAATATTGCTTTGTGGAAAAGACTGTGAGAGTATTTGTGCTCCAGCTTCCTTGCCTCAGGGCTACAGGATATTGAAACAGAACAAACAAATGTCAGAGTTTTTCCTCACTTTCCAGGGGTGGACATTTTATGAAATCTTTGGAATTCTTGCATTTTATCATACTGACAGTAAAGAGGTTACCCCTTGAAAGAACCTAATTATGAGATCACTAGGCAATGTATCCCAATTCCTGACTTATGCCTTCTGAATGCACACCATACCTTACCTAACCTGTTGATTATTTTGCTAGATTAAAAGAAGTAAGAATGAAGAATTAAGTAGTTAAAGAATGACTAGCTCTCCACACTCAGGAGCCCCCTTAGCAATCCTACAGACTGAACATACAGGAAGATAACATCTGAAGAGGGTCAGCTAGTCCACAGCCTTTGGGGACTTCAAATTAGTCAAATTCATACTTTCATAGATTACCATATCCAATATAATTAAAATTCATACCGTAAGTATCAGTGTATGAACATATACACAAATGTTTAATTTGTCCTAAGACAAATTTTGTCACGGAAAAAAATTTGCATTATTTGGCAAAAAAAAATCAACATTCTGGGAATGAGGGTGGGAAGTCTAGTTGGTTGCTATCACTATTTTAAAATTGTTTCATTAGTTAAAAAATAAAAGGAAGATAAACACATTTTGAAAAGTGAAAGTGAAGTCGCTCAGTCGTGTCTGACTCTGCGACCACATGGACTCGAGCCTACAAGGCTTCTCTGGTCATGGGATTTTTCAGGCAAAATAACAGAGTGGGTTGCCATTCCCTGCTCCAGAAACACATTTNGGTATCGCAAAAAGCAGAACAGGACTGAGTAACTTTCACTTTCACTTTGACCTGGAGTAAGTTTCTTTGCTCTCTGGACATGGTTTCCTTATATGCAAATAGACACGATAATCCAGGGCATATGAAACCTTTAGAAACTCCCATGCTCTAGACTAAAAATATATAATTTAGTGAAGTGGCTCAGTCGTGTCCAACTCTTTGTGATCCCATGGACTATAGCCTACCACACTCCTCCATCCCTGGGATTTTCCAGGCAAGAGTACTGGAGTGGGGTGCCATTTATTCTCTCATAAATAAAGCAGTTTGCTTTCTTCAACTTTATAGAAAGTCATTTTACTTTACTTATTATCCATACTATAAAAATCCAAGCAGCCCTTTAAAAGAAGATGTACTGATACAGGAAGGATGCCATGTACACTGTTGATTAAAAATCAAGTTCTCAAATAAACTTCATATGGTAAGAGCCCATTTATTCAGAAATCAGCTAAGACCTGTACTTACACATACAAAAATTTATGCATACATGGTCATGTAAATATACATACATGTGTACATAATTATAAATAGCATATTGTCACTATGTGAGATTATATAGAAAAATGTTTGAAAGTATACTACACAATTTTTTAAGATAATGCTTATATAAAAGTAGAGATAAAAATGTAAAATATGCATCCATGTTATATGACTTTTTAACCCAAACATATCTGAGAATTACTTATGTAATTAAAATATCTAAATACAGCTCTAATCAGCAACTTATATATATTCATAATCTTTTATACTTCAGTTATTACTTGATTAATTTGATTTGTATATATGTGTCTTAATTATGTTTGATTGGTTTGAAGCTAACAATGTTCATACTAGTAGTTCTTCACTAGGTTATTTTTAACATTAAAAGTCACTCAGTTTTTATGCTGGATATAACTGACTTTTGTATGCTTAAAGAAGCTCAAAAGCTATTTATTAAAAACATGAGCATTGTGAAATCCTCCCTAATTAAACACCTGGGCAGATGAACATTTAGAAACTGCCATATAAAAGGAGTCAAGTATTTATCCGGGTGGAGACACTGAGAGCAACAGAAGTGGCTCAGCTAATTTGAAGAGTCTCTGATAATTAATTTGAATATTAATTCAATGTCACTTAGCATTCTAAGCTAGTGAAAGATGACAAAAGTCACACATTATTATAGGTGCATTTGCTAATAAAGTGTAAAGGTGTTAGGCCCTTTTTATTCTATCTTAATGGTTCTAAATGACTGATTTAATCTCATTTCTGAATGTTCTAAATAGTAGTCCACATTTGCCTTAGATCACATTAGCATGGAAAGTAAACAAAGGCTAATAAAAATTAAAAAATAATGTAATGGGCAATCTTAGTCCCAGCCCCACTGGTGTAATCTCTGGAAATCTCATCCTCAAATCCCCATGGCTAACTCCTAAAGCTCCCAGGGGATCTTACAACTATAGCATCCTGTTCCTCAGATGCTCCCAGTAGAGACCGACAATCTCCTGTCTCTGTGGTGACATCCTGGGAACCTTCCAAGTATGATGCCTCCGTCACTTATCTTTCGCAGCTCACTGAACTGAAGTGCGTGAACTGCAAAGGTGTAGAAATCCTCTTCAATCTCATGTTTAATTCCATCATAAAGTCAGAACCAAGTGCATCCTCAGCCTTCTGGGTACTTCATTGGCTCAATCAATGTTTGTTTTCTGAAATTAACTGCACTTTTACTCCATCGTTATAGTTAGTGTAGAAGGTAATTTGATTGACAGGATATTGTGTAACTCTCAACAGTATTCCTTTCCTTAGACTTTAACAAATAAGAATCCTTATTTGATTTACACTCTACTCTTGTTTCTTCAGAGTGAGCTTCTTTTCTACCAAAGATGATTATTTTTCAAGATTCTGCCTATATTTTAGATATATATAGAGAGACACATACACACACACACGTATATGTGTAAGTTGTAATTATCTTTGCGATTAAAAATTCCTGAGAGACTTAAAGATGTAAGTTTGGTAAATTTCACTTCATTCCCAGCAGGTTCAAATACCGATCTTTGCATGAGGCTGCTTAGTTTTCAGACACTGGAACCTAACTGGGCCTCCTCATGGGACCACTGGAACTCTGCTGTAACATAGAAATACAGTGGGAGTCATAGGCGCAAACCACATATGTAACTTTGTCTTTTACAGGCTACATTTTAAAACAGTAAAGAATCAGATGGAAATAGTTTAAATAATGTTAGCAAAATCTATCTAAACTATTATTTCAATATGCAATCAATATAAAATGGATTGAAAAATTGTATATTTATTAAAAATTAGTATCTATTTTATACTTATAGTATGTCTCAGTTTAGACTAGCTAAGACTGCAAGTGCATAACTATATGTGGTTAGGGGCTATTTTACAGGTAGGTAGAGATCTGAATAGTGTAGAAATTCTGGGTATCAAGTGGCCCAACAGTTTACTGAAATACTGCTTCATTTAAAGATGTTTCTCTGGTGTGCTGCGATTCATAGGGTCGCAAAGAGTCTGACACAACTGAGCAACTGAACTGAACTGAACTGGACTCAAATATCATTCTAACTTCTGCATACTATGTCCAATGATGAACCCCTTGCATCCTGAGAAATGGTTTCCTCAGCTCAATATATAATAGCTTGCTCTCTGACACATGCCTTATTCTGCTTGTTTAAAAAAATGCAGAAAGAATATTTCTTTTTAATGCAATCACTTTGCAATTTACACAGAGTTAGGAAAAACTGTTTTCTTGTTTTAAATTACAAGATTAATAACAAATCCTCACTGTAAAACATCAAACACTATAAAAGCATATGAATTAAAAACTGAAAGTAATTGCTCCTTGTATTCCCTATTTTGTTTCCTAGAGTTACTTGAGTTTGCTGTGTATCTTTCCAGACATTTTTCTATATTAAATAGATGTTTAGACAGAGCTATTAAATCCCCAGATGTGTTTAATGGGAATGAATAGATTCAATGGCAAGGTCTAGTACATAAACGTGCTTGATGACTTGGAAACATCAGGTTCCTAATGGAAGGTACTATACTCTTTCTTGCTGGCAGTGCTCCTATTTTGTCTGAGTATTCACAATTACTGTTGCCACGTGTGCAGAGAAGAGCTAAAAAGTGAGATATCGATTAGTGACGTAATTCCCTTTTCTTAGCCAATGACTGACTCTGTCAGAGGTGTATGATGCAGTTTTGTCTAATAAAAACAGTGGTCAAGGGAGAGATTTTTCTTGCTTATAAAAACAGCTGCATGAAAAATAAAAGAAAACAAATAGCTGGATAGAAAAGAACAGTCTTTTTCTTCTCAATTTTGCTGTCTACCTGTGATGCCTACAATGACATGCTGGGGCTCTGAAGGGAATCACAGAGTTAATGTATCAAAATCAGCACATGAAATAATGGACAGGATCTTTGATGTCATTGCAGAACTCTCTCTGGGATGTGAGACAATAATCCTCTTACTGCTACTGTTTAGTCCCAAAGTCGTGTCTGACTCTTGTGACCCTATGGACTTTAGTCTGTCAGTCTCCTCTGTCCATGGGATTCCCAGGCAAGAATACTGGAGTGGGTTGCCATTTCCTTCTACAGGGGATCTTCCCGACTCAGGGATCAAACCCACATCTCCTGCCTGGCAGACAAATTCTTTACCAATGAGCCATCTGGGAAGACCTTTCTTATTGCTAACCCACTGTTAGTTGTGTTTTCTGTTATTTGAAAATTAAAACATCTTAAGTAAGGCAAACAGGAAATTAAAAGATGCTTACTCCTTGGAAGAAAAGTTATGAGCAACCTAGATAGCATATTCAAAAGCACATTACTTTGCCGACTAAGGTCTGTCTAGTAAAAGCTATAGTTTTTCCTGTGGTCATGTATGGATGTAAGAGTTGGACTGTGAAGAAGGCTGAGCGCCGAAGAATTGATGCTTTTGAACTGTGGTGTTGGAGAAGACTCTTGAGAGTCCCTTGGACTGCAAGGAGATCCAACCAGTCCATTCTGAAGGAGATTAACCCTGGGATTTCTTTGGAAGGAATGATGCTGAAGCTGAAGCTCCGGTACTTTGGCCACCTCATGCGAAGAGTTGACTCATTGGAAAAGACTGAGGCTGGGAGGGATTGGGGGCAGAAGGAGAAGGGGACAACAGAGGATGAGATGGCTGGATGGCATCACTGACTCGATGGGCGTGAGTCTGAGTGAACTCCGGTAGTTGGTGATGGACAGGGAGGCCTGGCGTGCTGCGATTCATGGGTTTGCAAAGAGTCAGACACAACTGAGAGACTGAACTGAACTCAACTGAGACATTAATCAAAATGAAATAAGAATAATTTTCATTAGTGAAAGTGACTTAAGCTACCAGTTATTGATGAGGAAGTTATTAAATTTCTGTCAACTTATTTCCATACATGATCCACACATTCATTATAGCTATCCCAGTTATCTGCAAAGAAAGAGTAATTTTCAAAAGAACAAATCAACAAATATTTAGTGTTACTGCTGTTAGAAAAATCATTGGTGCAATTTAGGTAAGCAAAATGTAAACATACCATCAGAACTGTCAGTTTTAAAATGTTTTTGTATATATGCAAATCTTTAATAGATTATAGAATACCATGAAACCTGCTGTCAGTAGCATGTTATAATTGCTTACTTTTGTAGCGTGATGATTTTCTTCCTGTTCAGTTACAATAGTCTACACATTGCTCAGAATGTGCCACAGCCTGAGTTTGAACAAAATGCAAGATACAAAAATATGTATTATATTTATCACATGTAATACAACCTTAACAAAAATAGTTTTAGCTACCATTTAATAAAGCTGACTTCAAATATACTTTCAATGTTTCTATTTAACGTATAGTTTTTATACATAGAAATTAAGAAATTTGAATAGATTTAACTGATTGGGATCAAACCATATAAATTAATCTTAAAGATTGCAATTTTTATAAGCAAAATGATGAAAAGTTAGCACTTTCACATGATATGAATTAAAATAAACATTTAAAACTTTTCAAAAATATATTAAAACTGGTATTGTTCTGAATTTCAAAGCTTTTTTTCTTTTCATAATGATCATTGAAGTTTAGTATGCTTATGCCACTTACCTAGAAAAACCAGAACTAGGGCTCTACTTGATAAGACAAGGGTAACATAGCAAATGGAACAAGGATTGGCTGAGGATATCATTTTTTTCTATGTAATTCTAAGACAAACATCTTTGATCAGTTATAACATTAAGTTTGTTTGAAGATATAGTCCTACAAAATATATAACCACATTTCTTGATAACTATAATGAATGTTTTATTTTAATTGTGAGAATAAAAAATATTTATAGGTATTTGCATATTCACAGAGCATGATGTTAATATGCTAATGCATATTTTTTCTAGAGTTTATAGAGAGCATGATGAAAATAATATTTGCCATAAACTTTAGAAATACTATATATGGTAATGCTCTTATTTTTGGAATATCATTTACANTGTTTTATTTTAATTGTGAGAATAAAAAATATTTATAGGTATTTGCATATTCACAGAGCATGATGTTAATATGCTAATGCATATTTTTTCTAGAGTTTATAGAGAGCATGATGAAAATAATATTTGCCATAAACTTTAGAAATACTATATATGGTAATGCTCTTATTTTTGGAATATCATTTACATGGAAAAGGATGAAATCGGGACTTCTAAGTTATTCAGCTACTCTAAATGAGGATTACTATTCAATATCAAACTCATGCTTTGTGATAAGTATGACAGGCTGGATTAAAATGAATAAATATATAATTAGGGTTTGTCAAATGGGTATGTTAGGGGTAATATTTTGCTTGCATTATTTACAAAGCATTAATTATTTCTAGGTCTTAAAATACTATTAAGTCTATCCTATATTTTTAGCATTTTCTCTGGTTCATATTATTTTAAAATAGCAGACAAAAATTTATGCTTTTTTCCTATCTCATCTCAACCAATGGCCGTTATTCAGATTAAGCCAAAAGGTTTACAACTCTTCTAACATCATTGTGATATTTAGCAAGTGGGATTATCAATACTTGATGACTGAATACAGAGGGGCATATAAATGGGCCGAGGAAAGTGATAGGTTCAATTTGGCATTCAGGAGGATATATCAAGTAGTAGGCAGCTGATATACAAATTTGGGATTCAGGAAAGTATGTCAGCTGAAGACACTAAACTAGGGAATTATTAGTATAGAGATGCTGGCTAAAATAAGGGTCCTCCCAGCTGGGTCAGAGGTAGAGAAGTCTGCCTACCAAGCAGGAAACAAGGGTTGGATCCCTGGTTTGGGAAGATTCACTAGAGAAGGAAATGATAATCCACTCCACTATTGTTGCCTGGAAAATCCCATGGTCAGAGAAGCCTGTTGGGCTATAGTCCATGGGATCACAAGAGTCAGACACAGCCTATGGACTAAACACCACCACCAAGCTAAAATAAAGTGGATGAAAGAAACGAAGAACACCTGGTCAGAGAATATAATGGACTGAATGTTTGTGTCTCTTCCAAAGTCATATGTTGAAATGCTAACACCCAATGTAATGGTATTAGGAGATGGGATTTGGGAGAGGTAATTAGGTCATGAGAGTGGAGCCCTATTGAATGTCTACCTATGATGCCCAGTTTAAGCCATGTGAGGATACAAGAGAATTCCACAGTGCACAACACTGAAGAGGGCCTCCATGAGAACTTGTGAGATTTCTAGCCTCCAGAACAATGGGAAATAAAATTCTGCTATTTATAAATCACCCAGACTATGGTACTTTGATATTGTAGTCCTAACTAAGGCAGAGAGGGAAGAGAAATAGGAAAGAGAGATGTCTTAGAGATTGAGACAAACATATGCTTTTTTAAAAAGACATGAAATAAAGTCCATGAGGCTGAGACATAAAATGTATTTACCGAAATAGACTGCTAAAACAGTTAGTGACCAAATCATGAAGAGACTTGCCGATAAAACTTTAGTTACTAGCTGGCCATCACATATTTTGAAGCAGGGAGAGACAAGATCATAAAATCTAATCTACCCAGCAATCCCACTGCTGGGCATACACACCGAAGAAACCAGAATTGAAAGAGATATGTGTACCCCAATGTTCATTGCAGCACTGTTTATAATAGCAAGGACATGGAAGCAACCTAGATGTCCATCAGCAAATGAATGGATAAGCTGTGGTACATATACACAACGGAGTATNGATGTACGGCAAAACCAATACAATATTGTAAAGTAATTAGCCTCCAATTAAAATAGATAAATTTAAATTTTAAAAAATCTAATCTATAAGGTAGTAATTATCTCTGAAAGTGCTCTGTGTGTGTGTGTGTGTGGTGTGTGTCTGTATGTCTGTGTGTCTGAGTGTGTATGTTAGCAGAGCAGGTTGCTGGGACAAACAGAGAATTTTGGACCAGCCAGAAAATATGTAGTTTGTTGTAATGATGTGATCTTTACATGGAATGGGATGGAAAGGAAAGCACAGATTAAAATCTTAGATATGAAAATTAAGAGCACTTAGTAACAGCATGTAGAGACTGTAAATCAGCTAGGAGGAATTAGAGATAACAGTGGGAGTCAGAGACTGAGGTCACAGGCATGGTGGTGGTGGCCTCAAATGAAAGTAGAAATGTGGGGAGAAAAATAGGTTTGGGTTGCATTATCATGAATTCCATTTTGAACAGACCAGCAAGCAGTAGGATACCCAGATCTATTGACAGAAATTTCAGACCTATAGATGTGGATCCAATTGATCCTCAGTGCAAGAGAAATTGATCTGCATATTTTAAAATATTTTTAAATACACCATAGAAACATCCAACAAAATATGTAGTGCATAAATGGAAGTTGGTTTCCATTGATGGCATTTGTAAAACTATAATTGCCTGTGCTGCTGCTGCTGCTGCTAAGTCGCTTCAGTCATGTCCAGCTCTGTGCGATCCCATAGACGGCAGCCCATCAGGTTTACCCGTCCCTGGGATTCTCCAGGCAAGAACACTGGAGTGGGTTGCTGTTTCCTTCTCCAGTGCATGAAAGTGAAAAGTGAAACTGAAGTTGCTCAGTCGTGTCCAACTCTTAGCGACCCCATGGACTGCAGCCCACCAGGCTCCTCTGTCCATGGATTTTCCAGGCAAGAGTACTGGAGTGGGATGCCATTGCCTTCTCCGGTAATTGCCCGTAGATAATCACTTTTACTGAAGTATAGTTGATCTGCAACGTTGTGTTAGCTTCAGGTGTACAGCAAAATGATTCAGTTATACATATAATTTTTCAGATTCTTTTCCCTTACAGGTTATTATAAAATATTGAGTATAGGTCCAATAATAATTTTTAAAACTATATTTAAATGCAAAAAGTAAATGAAAGCCACTTTATTTCACATTTGTTAAAAGTTATGCTTGCTTTTGGAGGGACACAAGCTAGTTTTGTCATTTCTTTCCAACACATTCACTATTGGCATTAGCAGCTGAGATTTTTCCATACAGTGAAGGGTGCCAACACAGAGAACTTTGCCAAGTTATTCCAATTAAAGACTGTTTCTCTCTAGAGGGCATGGAATATTTTTACCCTCTCTGTCAAGAGACACTCTTTTGTTTTGCGATTCATGTAACAGTTTGTACGTAAGAAGGTGAGGAGCTTATGTGAGGCAATTTTAAATTGCTTAGCCAGCAGGAAGCTTATGTAATGCTTTGTTCCTTAATGAGGGCACCTGAATCTT
This sequence comes from Neotragus moschatus, assembly GCA_006410615.1. Lineage (NCBI taxonomy): Eukaryota > Metazoa > Chordata > Mammalia > Artiodactyla > Bovidae > Neotragus > Neotragus moschatus. The sequence goes on from SJYA01000766.1 coordinate 2,642,697, forward strand.
CAAATGAAATTACCAGTTTTTCCAAGTGCAGGTGATCAAATTAGGTGTGGGAGATGTGCCAAATGTATGTAAACAAAGGAACCATTTCCAAGGATGCTGACTGAAACGAGTGGAAACGGGATCAGACTAATCAGTGATGCAATTTAAAGGATTAATAAGTTAACCTACTGGGTCTCACCAGATTGCCGAAATAATTATAGCACTGCTGTAGAGAGGATGGGTACAAGCCTTCCTAGTTTTTCTAGAAGGTGTAAATTTCAGATTTGTTTGTTCGTTTGTTTCTCTATTACAATATTTACTAGTAGCAGATCACATGTACACTTCTTATTTCGAAAAATGTTACCATGGGCTATTTTGTTCCTTCCTAATAATCACTTCTCCTACTTAAGACTTTGATTTTAGTCCACCTACTTAAACCAGCTTCACTCAGCTTGGCATCCCACCCTCAGTTCCAGGATGGGCACAGTACTTGATATCTACCCTCAGCTCCAGGATGGGCTAGTGATTGCTTATAGAAACCAGGCCTATGACAAATAGTCTATGTGATCCCCCTTGCATCTCCAGTTGGCTTAGTAAAGAGAATCTTACCTAATCTATTTCAGTCGGATCTTTGGGGGATGATGTTTTCCTAGGGATATCTGGGAAAGACAGGCTCTTACCTTTTTAAAGACAGTCATTAAAATTAGCAGGCCTCTCATTCTGGCCACTAGTGATTAGCCTAGAACTCCTGCAGCTATCTCGTTATGAGGATGAGGATAAAATGGTTTGTGAAGGAGAGCTAAAATAAAAGGAATCTAAGTTAAAAGAAGCTAGAGTCTTGATAGAACATTTTGATTGACCACTGCCTTACTTTAAAGATTTGTTCAATTAAATAAGCAGTGTTTTAAGACAATTAAGTTGTCTTTGTTGTCAACAGTTTGTTGCAGCGAAAAACATCCTAATGGTAGTTTGGACAGTTTTTCACATTTCCATGACACATAAAACAATTCATACTTAATTCTTCAGTCTCGTGTTGCTTTATTTTGGAATGATTTGGGATTTACAGAAGAGTTGCAAAACACCACAGAGAGTTTCCGTATACCTTTCATTTGGTAAAATCTGATTGTGGTACAATGATCACAACTAAGAATTTAACAGGGTACAGTGTTATTAACTACAGAATGTGTTCAGCTTTAACCTGTTTTTTCATTAAGGTCATTATTCTGTATCATGGCCCAAACCAGGGTCCCAGGTTGCATTTAGCTGTCATGTCTTCCTAATCTCTTTTATTCTGTGGTATCTGTTCATTCTTTCCTTGTCTTTCATGACCTTGACACACTGAACAGTCAGCTATTTTGTATAGTGCCATTCAATTTGGTTTTGTCTGGTGTTTCTCAAAATTAGATTGAGGTTATGCATTATTAGGAAGGATACCACAGACATGTATTATGTCTCAGTGCATCATAACAGAAGCTCAGGATTTAATAAGTCTGCTGATGTTTACACTGATCATTCTATAAGGGGGCATCTTATACTTCTCTAGTAACCTGTAAAGTTACTACATTTTTCTTTGTAACTGATAGGTTTGGGGAAGGGATAGATTGTGAGTATGCAAATAGCCTCTTTCTCCTTGAACTTTTGTCTACAAGTTTTGCCAGCCATCACTGTGTCTTGCCTGCAGGAAGCCCAGTTAATCATCATTATGGTGTTCTAACTGTGATTTTCCATTTCCTTCATTTCTTCTACATTTTTACTTGGAATTATTCTATAAGAAAGACTTGTCCACAGAAAACAGCAACATTCTGTAAAGCAATTATCCTTCAATAAATAAATAAATAAATTATTAAAAAATTTTTTAAAAAGGCTTGTCCATTCTCTCATTCACATTTTAATTATTTATTTACAACAGCACGGACTCAGAGATATTTGTGTGGTTCTCTTGGTAATAATCAAATACTGTTATAACTTACTCGTTGCTCAGATTGTCCCAGCGTGGCCATAGCGAGCTTTTCCTGGTTGCTCCTATGCCCTTCTGACACGTCACCACTCCTTCCTTTCTGTTCCCTTTTCTTCTTTCTTTCCTCTCTCCTTCCCTTCTTCCTCCCTCCCTCCCTTTCTCTTCTTCCCTCTTTCCTTTCTTCCTTCTCTCCTTCCTTCCTCCCTCTCTCTCCTTTCCTCTCTATCTTTTCTTTGCTTTTTTTAATAGCTCCAGGCCCATCTTGGATTTTTCCTACTCCACTCTAATCACTTCACCAAAGAACCTCAGCAACTTTAAATGGAGAACTCTACTTACTAAAAATTCTTATTGCTGCTGGAGTGCCATTGTCTCTAGGTTCTGTCAATGAATAAAGACAGGAGATATTTGTACGTGCATTAACCCATTCATATACACTGTTGTATGCTCCAGTCTCTTTCTTATGCCCTGCTCCTACCTTCTGATCACATGATGGCATCTTGGAACTCGGACCTTTCTATGTTTATATGAACTTATATGAATCTTTTGGCTGCTCCCTACAATTTTCCTAGGCACAGAGAAATATTATTAGTGGGGTCAAATAACCTAATTCAAAACGCTAACTTCCTAAGGTAGGACTGTAGAGATCTCTCTTATCTGAAAGTTCTATCAGTGGTTTACCACAGTTGCAGATTTCTTATTTATGCTCAACACCATGACCATACCATTCTCAATTAATGTATGAATTGAAGGCTTGACCAGTTGGACAGGTGAAAGCCTGACACTTTTAGAAACATCAGTAATACTCAGCTTATAGAATCATCAGTACAATCATCTATTTATGGATAGCACCCATATACTTTATAATCCTGGTAAGGGACACATCCATGTAAGTATCTCTTCTTCTGACTCTAACACTGTGATATAAAGTCTTATCCCACAGTGTACCAGACCAAACAAGAACCAGGATGAAGCATGAAATCATGCTGGAAGTCTAGCCAAAGTTTTGATCATGAAGGTCTCTTGTTATTGTAGGACTCAGATCTCATGTCAGAAAACTTGATACTTCTTTATGTTGGATATTTTTGCTATTTCTTGTCACTGCCAAGAAGAGACTTCAGTGATATTCACTTTGTAATCTTCCATCCCTATGGACTCTCTGGTAAGAATGCATTAGATCAGTACACTGTCTTAGCACTTTGTTCTGTATGTCTCTCCATTTTACTATCTTAACTGTGTTTTGCTTAACACAAAAGTTCTTTTGTTATCAGCTTTCACTCAGTTGTGGGTTCCATGAACTGTATTAACTGTTAATATTAGAATCTGTCCTATGAATACTTTCATACACATTGTTTCAGTTTAGCAAGCTTTGTCTCTTGCCCATTTCCAATCAGTAATCAACATTACACCTTATTAGACTATAATTGACTTTGTCCAAACTTAGGTTAAACACAGATACGACAATATAGCCCAACTATTCTCGGTTATTGCTGTGGTAACATAATATGAATTTATGGAAAATACACTCTATAGATAGTATAGGGTCAAGTTGTGATCTAACATCAAACTCAATTAAAATACCTCACCATGATCCCTCACTGTTCCTAAACAACGAATATTTCAGTACTCTGATATGAAGACAAACTTAATCACCAAAGAATATATATGAGACAAGGAGCTAGAAATAACTTAAAAGAATGGCCAGGTTCACCAGATGGTGTATTTCTGGAAATTGAGAGCGAGAAAAATATTTGGAAGGCATTGCAACTAACATTGTAGTATTAACGTAACTGAAAGTGAAAGTTGCTCAGTCGTGTCAGACTCTTTGCAGCCCCATGGACTATACAGTCCATGGAATTCTCCAGGTCAGAATACTGGAGTAGGTAGCCTTTCCCTTCTCCAGGGGATCTTCCCAACCCAGGGATCGAAACCAAGTCTCCTGCATTGCAGGTGAATTCTTTACCAGCTGAGCCACAAGGGGAGCCCATTAATGTAAATACATCATATAATACATATAAATGCATCAATGAGGGCTTCCAAGATTCTCACATGTACTATAGTCGCTCATGAATGTGGAGATTGATGATAAGTTGGCTCCCCTGAAGCTAAGAATGCTAGAGCAGAGGTGAGCTGAATCTGCCTGTAGTGGCAGGTGTAGGGTGACCATCCAGACAGCGCAAGGATTGTGCCAAGGCAGAAATGCAGTGGGATCCTGGGTCTAGCATTTCTCTTTCTATATACATCAGGTTTTCACAATGTCAAAATGTAATCATTTTAGAGATGGTTTTAAAAGATTGTTAATAATGGCACCATGATGAATGATGCCAGTTTAGTCTGTTGGTCAACTTTAGTAAATGAGTTAGTGAGGGAAAGGAGTGAAATAATTAAATAATATAAAGTATTGAATACAAGTGGCTTTTATAAAGTGATCTTGGGTTTTATTCATCCGTTCTTTGCTTGCCCATATAGACAACGAAGTCAGTATTTATATGTAAAAATCAAGTATTTATATGTAAAACCCAGTGGTGAGTCAAAGCTATTATACAGGTTAGAGTCCTCCCACTGGCAATATGCTGCATTCATAATGTCTAGAATTTGCTACTCTGCGTATTTGCAGAGCTTAAGCTAGGAGAATTCCAATCTTCTCTTAAGGAATCAAATACTCAGAGTCAACGAGACTGCTGAGGCTTAGTGACAACATAATTCACCTCCAGAAAACCTGTTGTTAGACCCCTCTGTGCTTCGACAGCATCTCTACGTTTTTGTCAGCACTCATCCTATGGAATGCTATATACTTCACTGTGTATCAATTTCCCCCTTAGAACAAAATCCATGTGAAATGTTTTTATATCTCTTAGACTTCACATCTGTATAAGAGTGCATCTCTAAATATGTGGCACTGAGTAAAGACCAGCTAAATAAATTCATAAGCAGTAAATATTATAGACATTTTTCTTTATAAACACAGTCTCTAGGAAAATATTTATAGGCAAATATAGTTCTAATTTGCTTAAATGTTTGGATTTATTTTTAAATAAATACTTCAGAAAATAATGTCAAACATGAAAATTTTAAGAAATCCAGTTTCTGAAAACAAAAATTAAATAAGATAAGGCTCCATGGTTTTAAAAGTCTTAGTGAAGTATTAAGAACACACTTTAATTAAATACAGAATGATGTCATTGTAAGTCACTAGCGTCTAATACTTTCCACTTCTAGCCCTTTCTAAAACAGTAAATCTAGAGGAAACATTAAGTTACACATAACACAATGTCCCTTTCATTAAAAAGCTATGAGATTATTATTTTTTTCCTTCTAGAGGGTAAAATACTTTGTGGTTAAGCAAAAGTACAAAACTTCCTATGTGAATATGAGACACAAGAGAGAAGCAATTTAATCATTTTAATCTAATGAGTGCCAAAATAGTTCATTTATACTGTGAGCTGAAATTCAATAACCCACTTTTGCTCCAAGGTTAATTTATAGTTATTAAATATTTTCATAGTTGTTCCTTAATGACTGTGAAATTAAGTTGATTTTTTACATAAATATGAATAGTTCTATCCAAGATGAACACAATAGGAGTATACAGACAGCCTATTGGGCACCTACTACCTAACAGTTTACATACAGACTTATTCCAGACATTCAGAATCATTCAGTATTATTAAAAATCATTAGAGCTACATAACGAAATAAGTAGAATAAATAAACTCTTGTTCAAAGTTATATGCCTATATTGTTCGAATCCTGTTTTACAACCAGAGTTGCCTGACGTACTGCTTGTATGTTGGTGGCTCCGTGTGTGTGTGTGTGTAGGTGTACCTGTTTCTAAATAAGTAGTACAATTGTTTATGAAAGACCTTTTTGGAATTTTAAAGGTCAGTGTAAGTAAGAATTGCAAGCTTTTAAAAAATGGGCATTTTCCCACACAATAAACACATTTTATAAATAATTTGTAGAAAACTTAATTTTGTGATAAAAATCATTTTTCCACCAATCGTTATACATAAGTACACTAGTAATTAATTTGAAGATTTTAGAAATGCAGCTCCCATATTTTACTTTTCCTCTCTCGCCCTTCTATCAAATGTTCCCTACAGACTAGTTAACATTATTTCATTTGGTTCAACCTTATATATCTTTCTCTGGGCCTTTGTTCACTGAAATTATTCAAAATGAAATACTCTCCCTTTATTTCTATCTCTGTCAAAATTAAAACTTTCTTCAAACTCCTTCTCAAGAAATGGATTATATCAGAAATTAAGAATTCAAAAATTACCAAGACCAAGAAATATTCGTTATTAGAAGTATGGCATAATATCAAGCAATAATAAGGAAAAACCATAAAGATTGTTTTTTGTTTTGTTTTGTTTTTGCTAAACAGGGTCATGATCTAAGAGAAATAAGGATAACTAGAAATACATGAAAGAGAGGTTACAAAAAGAAGATAAAAAGATGAATTGCAATGGCAAAATTAAGTAGGAACAGACTTGGCTCTAGAGAGTTGTGGAAGGCTGAATCATGGCCTCCTTAAAGATATGGACACCCTAATCCCTGGAATTTGTGAAGATGTTATCTTACACAGCAAAAGGAGTTTCAAGGTTGTAAAGAATTTAAGGTTTTTGAGGTGGCAGATAATCCTGGATTATCTGGATGAACCCAACACAATCACAAGGTTCTTGAAAGAAGGGAGAAGGAGGATCAGAGTGAGAAAAAGAGGTAGGATGAGGAAAGCAGAGGTTTGAAATGATTCAAGAGGAGGCCACAGGGCAAGGAACGTAAGTGGCTTCGAAATGCTATAAAAGACAAGAAAATAGACTCTTCCTAGGGCCTCTAGAAGGAACATCCAACCCTTCCAACCTCCAGATCTGCAAGATAATAACTTTGAGCTCTTTAAAGATACTAAATTATAATCATTTGTTACAGTAACAGTAGGAAATGAATACAAAAGTCAGTACAATTCAAAGAATGCCACTTGAACTTTAACTTGAGACAAAATTTGCGCTCTTAAGTTTCATTTTGCCATTGACTTACTGGGTGAATTTGGATCAACTACTTTCCCTTTTTGATCCATCCCATCCACTGTAACATGCACACAAGATCTCTTTCCAAACACATGTCCCCAGACTAAGGTTTGTTTGGATCCATCTTGATACCAGACTCAGGCTCTCATTAATCAAATTTTCCTTCCTGAGAATTTGAGGTTGGGCTTGAGAAAAAGCTATTAACACTGACATATCTCCTGAAACTGAAGAATAACCACTTTCTCTCTCATAGATACATAGATAAACCAAGACAAAGATATAGAGATAAGTGCAAATATGAGACTGAGAGAGCTTTCTGCTTCCTGAGGTCCTGACAGTGTCAGGTCCTTCTCCTTTGTCAGATTCTTCTCTTTTCTTAAGAAAAAAGAATTCTTCTTTCTTCTTAAGAAAAGAAGAATTTTCTTAAGGCCTAGTTATATTGTGGCCATTGGTTCATGAACCATCCCTTGTCATATAATACACTTCCTCTCTTTGTTTATTTAGCATAAATAATTTCCTTTGATGAAAAAACTGACATAAAATACACCTTGGAGTGGATGTGTAAAGATAAATGATAGTGTAGTTAAAGTTTTAGCAAAATGGTAAGAGTTCAAAAAATGGTAGCTACGCTTATTTGTGTATTTCCGTTATTGCTAGCACTCATGTGAGGACAAGGAGGAGGAGCGGGAGAAGGAATAGGAGTCAAGAGAAAGGAGAAAGGCAGGAAGGGAACATTTTTATTAACTCTGAATATAGTAGAGAGGATTTCATATGTTCCAAGCTACAGTGGGAACAGAGTGGGTGGGAATTTTGTCTCTCTTGTTCTGTTTCAGGATAGGAGCAATGTTGTTTCTGTGTCTAACCCTGTCTTATTCTGAGGAGACACAATAAAGTTGATAATACCAATGGGATATAGTAGAAAACATGAGAACTGCATGCCATATTCTGTGTAGTCTTGAGGTGGTCATAAATCACAAAATTACCATTACATATGAACAACCACTGCCTTCATAAAACTAGTATACTATGAATATACAGTATACTCTGAATAGGAATATCTTCCAGGTATTATACTACCAGGTTGAAGAAGGGAAAAGAGGTTTCATATTTTGGAGGGGCATAAAAGCAAAAGCAAATACTATTTAAACAGCTTATAACTACTCACAATAAAAATGGCACATCTTTCCAGAACAAAACCGGATACTGCTATAGGTACTTTATTAAGGACAGAAGAAGGTGCTCGGCCCCTTGTGTTAGTTCAATTCAGTCACTCAGTCTTTGTGACCCCATGAACTACAGCACACCAGGCTTCCCTGTCCATCACCAACACCCGGAGCTTGCTCAAACTCATGTCCATTGAATCGGTGATGCCATCCAACCATCTCATCCTCTGTCTCCCCCTTCTCCAACTGCCTTCAATCTTTCCCAGCATCAGGGTCTTTTCCAATGAGTCAGTTCTTCACATCAGGTGGCCAAACTATTGGAACTTTAGTTTCAGCATCAGTCCTTCCAATGAATATTCAGGACTAATTTCCTTTAGGATTGACTGGTTTGATCTCCTTGCAGTAACCTTAAGTTTAGTTGTTTAACAAGTTAATTCTAATACCATCAATGAGATGGGTAGAGCTTTATTTTAAATTGTAAAGAAAAAGACCAAAGTTCAATGATTTTCTCATAAAAGTAAATATCTTCTAATCCTTTAAGCCACATGAATATGTTGCTTGCTGTAGAAATTTACACTCATCTAAAATATTGTATAGGGCTTTCCAGTGGTGCTAGTGGTAAAGAACCTGCCTACCAATGCAGGCGATGTAGGAGATGGGAGTTCAATTCCTAGATCAGGAAGACCCCCTGACGAAGGAAATGACGACCCACTCTAGTATTCTTGCCTGGAGAATCCCACAGAAGAGGACGCTGAAGGGCTACAGTCGATAGGGTAGCAAACAGTCAGACACGACTGAGGCAACTAAGCACAGAAGCATAAAATACTGTATAAAAACCTAGTCATTTAATCTTTGGAGCTGTCTACTACAACCCAATGGTACTTCAAAGAAGTACTTATTACAACCACTTGCATTCTTTGGATATGTCAACCCTTTTGCACATGTGTTCTTTAAAAGCTGTAAGAAAATTAAGGCATTAGGAAACTGAATAGGAAGTCAAATTCGTGAAGAGCTTATCTCACCAAATCATCCACTGTCAGAACTTTCTTCAGGTAGTGAGAAGGAAGATTGATATCCCTAACTGCATAGTTCACCTAATGAACCACAATATAATCACATTTCTGGAAATACTGATAAAGTGCTGCCTCTTAAACTGTTAGAATAAAGTGCATTAGTGCATTTGCAAAGCAAACAGTTTCAAGGTGGAGGACTGAGGTATTTCATCCCTTACTCCTGAAAGTGAAGCAAAGTTTGTTTAAGAAGCAATAAGTGTATAGAAATAAAGAGAATGAAAAAAAAAAAAAGAAAGAGAATGCCTTGCATCATATACATTGTCCATTTAGTCTTATGTGTACAGTCTGAATCAAGCTGTCTATAATTTGTGAAAAATATACTTGGATGTCAGGCCTCTTAGATGGTATTCAGGTAGAAATGATTCACTTTTTCTGTTTTAAACCTAAGTGGTTTCTTCTTACTAGTTAGATATGCATCAAAATCCTTTTATTTTATGAACTCTTAAATATGTACAAAGATACCATTTTAAAATTAAGAACTGAAACAATTAATAAAAGTTTTCATATCTCAAAAAAGAAATTGCCCAAATTACCTTTTGGTGAAGAGCAGTCATTAGATATCTACTCAACATTCTGCAGCTTCAGGTAACTTTTCCCAGTAAAAAAATTGAAAACTTTCAGATTACTGACTACACCTTAAACTGCAAAACCTTTGAATATCTTGATTTAAAGAATGAAGGTAACAATGGTTCATCCTGTCAGGGTGATCTTCACAAAGCCATTGAACTGATGATTTGTTAGCCTTGATGTTTTAGCAGCTCATCCATTTCCTAAGTAATTTCATGAGATTAAAAATGTCAGGCTGGATATTATTGTTTTAAACAAACATATGTATTTTCCTATTTGCATATTATATTGTGACCAATATAAGATAGGACCTACTAAAGTAAAGCTTCCAAGAATATTTGAAGGTAAAGCTAAAAGTAGCATAATTTCATGATTTTTGTTGTATTAAACTTGAAGTGCGAAGAGTTGACTCGTTGGAAAAGACTCATGCTACGAGGGATTGGAGGCAGGAGGAAAAGGGGACAATAGAGGCTGGATGGCGTCACTGACTCGATGGACATGAGTCTGAGTGAACTCCAGGAGTTGGTGATGGACAGGGAGGCCTGACGTGCTGCGGTTCATGGGGTCGCAAAGAGTCGGACACGACTGAGCAACTGAACTGAACTGAACTGAAATTTGAAGTGTAGGATGTGATGTATACCACCATTCCTTAAATGTCCAATCCTTTGGAATGATGCTACATCAACTTATACCAATGTTTACTGGTCAGTACAACTGGCAGTAGTTCAGGAAGACTGAACTTCTATGTGAACACTCAGAAGTGCTATTCTAATTATAGAGATGATGCTGAGATTAGGTCCTACTGAGCGAATTTGTCTTTCCTTTTGAATCCCCAGTGTGAAGTAATCTAAAGTGTGTGTTAGTCCCTCGGTCGTGTCTGACTCTTTGCAACCCCATGGGATGTAGCCTGCCAGGATCCTCTGTCCATGGAATTCTCTGGGCAAGAATACTGGAGTGGGTGGCCGGCCATTCCCTTCTCCAAAGGATTTGCCTACCCAGGGATCAAACTCAGGTCTCTCTCGTTACGGGCAATTTCTTTACTGTCTGAGCCACCAGGGATGCCTCCAAGGCAGTACCTACATAACTTTAAAGAAATATAGATTCAACTGATTGGCTATTGTATCCACATGACAACAAATAACATGTTTGATTTATTTTTAAACTTAATTGAGTTCCATTTTCTCTGAATATTAGAAAGTTGCTGAATGTTTTGAGGTCATGGTATCAGCCTAAATCTCAAGACATAAATTATAAGTGTCATAAAATATCTTCTCTCCTCACTTGAACACTTTCTCTACCCTAGTGATTCCTCACTGTACTATCTTGAAGAGGCCTTGTCTTCATATGTTAATCTTAAAGGAGTGGGAGGGGGGTGCGGGGGGGAGGGCCACCTGTATTGATTTAGTCAGACGATTGTAATTCTTCACTCTCAGTATTACCTACATGAACGAATCCATGTTTTAAATATTTTATAAAATATTAAGTGGACTGTGGGTTAATTAGTCAATTCCACAAATAATTTATGAAATAAAAATTAGAAAGCTTTAAGTATGAATAATGTGATACTATTCTCAAACTGGACAATAATGACTGTCCTGAAGAAGTATATTTGGAGCTGAAATCTAAAGAATTAGTAAGATTTAAGAAAGGCAAGCAGGAGTACAAGAGGATGAATGTGCAGAGGCAAGCACAGAGGCGGGAGTAGGCTTTATCTGGGAAAGGCTGGTGAACTGGGAGAAATGGCAGGGAGATGGACACAGACCATCTCATGAAAAGAAGCCTTAGTGACCATCATCAAGTACCACTGAGAAGTTGTAACTGGACAGGTGGTATAATCAGACTGAATTGCTTTAAAAGATTATTTTAGCATCATTCAAGAGAATAAAAAGGAAGACAATAAAAGAAAATTATAAAGAAAGAATGATGCTCAGTGTCATTCTGAGCATATAAGGGATGACTGAAAGTATCCAGATTATCTCTTTTCTGGGGTTTCCCTGGTGGCTCAGATGGTAAAAAATCTGTCTGCAAAGTGGTAGACCTGGGTTTGATCCCTGGGTTGGGAAGAATCCCTGGAGGAGGTCATGGCAACCCATTCCAGTATTCTTACCTGGAGAATACTCATGGAGATAATAAATTATCTCTTTTCTAAGTTTCTCATATTTCAATATTATTTTTAATACAAAGCAATATAGCATTACTAAAAATAAGAAATTTTTAAAAGAATAAAATAAAAAATAAAAAAATGAATAAGTAAAATTTATTCATAATCTTATTATACTCTTATAAAACTACTTTTATTTTATATAAGTTTTTAAAATTTTTGTCCAGAGCATGCATGCATATTTTATATTATTGTAAATGTAGCATATATATAACTGTGTATTTTGCTTTTGTCATGTTTTAGTTTATCATAAGCATCCCCCTGTTCCTGTTATATATTATATTCCATCAAGATAAGGCATAATTGGTATAACCAGGCTATTATTGTTAGTCTAGAAATACTGTAATTTGAAGTACATGTATATCCATGGGCTGCCTTATGGGAATCCATTAATTGTTTGAATTTGGATGCAATGTTTTGAATGTATATGCAAAGTTTTGAATGAACATGCAAAGTTTTGAATTTTTCTAGAGACTACATATTATTCATCTGGTTTTCAAATGGCATGCAATGCAAATGGCTATGAGTATACATAAGCATTCAAAGTTGGTAAAATCCCAAGTCTCATTGTCTGAAAGAGCTAAGGGAAAGAAAAGTGCACTGTGGTACAACTTGCAGCATAAAATTGCATTCATTTTAAGGATTCAAGGGACGCCTGCCAAGAAGTAAAAGAAAAGCCATCTGACAAATTTCTAGGAATTGAGAAAGTATAGAGAAATGTCTAACGAATTACTATGTACTAAGAAAGATAATTTAAACATTATGCCATATGCAATGTATTCCTACCCCTCTCTATGAATTAACTCTCTTAAAAAAATTCTAAATAATATTTTAACCACTGCTATCTATTTGATCATACAGAATAACCGTGAATTTCAGAAAATGCCCCATCAATAATATAAAAGGAAATGTTGAAAATACGTATTCTAGTCTCTTACTTAAATATTTGTTATATGTTTTCTTCATTCTCTACTGTATTTTAAACATTACCATAATCAAATTAAACATTACATACTGAGTATGGATAAAGTTTTTAAAAAGCCAAAGAGATTCCCTTCTAGATGTATAAATAATTTTTAAATTTGTTCAAATTAACTGGAAAATAAAATCAAGATATTTATGGAAAATATTAAATCTTGATTTAAAGACAAGCTGTAGGTAAAATTTTTGAGATTGTATACTATGTATTAAATACGTAAAGCAAAGAATGCACATCAACTTTTCACAGTGAGCATAAGACTGTCTTAGAGACTAGCAGAAGCTGGACTTTATTCTGAAGGTCACAGGATGAAAGACATAGAGAGCTCACTCTACCAATCTCCTCTGTTTCTCTGATTTTCTAATCTTGACCCTCTGTGGGCATAACTTATGAAATAACAAATACAAATCCCTTGGCAAAAATACCTACAAGATACATATGCATAGAAATCTAGAGCTACTACTATTTTCTATTTTACATTCTGTACAATTAAACACAGTATATGTAAAGAAAATAGTTTTACATCTAATTGGCATGAACGGAGTTATGAAAACTTTTAACGCAAGTTATTCCTTGGTTTTCTTAGATCTTATGGATATTATAAATGATATGACTGTGACTGAATAGTTTTACAGGATTAACTGAAACACTGCCATACAATCCTCAACGTCCCCTATCCCTTCTCAAGAATTTTATCATACTTTTGTCGAATTTCAAATCCCTTTTTATTTTGAGTTGTGTCCCCCAGATTTATATGTTAAACTTTAAACTTCCAGTGCTGCAAAATGTGACTGTACTCAGAGATGGGGCCTAAGTGACTGTGACTGGCATCGTTTACAAGAAGAGGAGATTAGAACACAGATAAGCACAGATAAAGACATAGGAGAAAAATAACCAAGCCAAGGAGAGAGGCCTTAGAAGAAACCAACCTTGTTTACACTCTGATCCTGAAATTCTAGCCTCCAGAATTTTGAGAGAAAAATTTCATTTGTTTAGGCCACCCCACTTATGGTATTTGTTGGTATGGTAGTCCCAGCAAAATAATACACATCTTTCTTTCTTACTCTCCTATAGTGGACGACCTTGCTTCACATATAAGTGGGAAACTAGAAGTTGTAAGAAGAGAAATCCCAAGTTTTCCTACCACCATCACTTCTCCCTAACCCCCCACAAGGGACATGGGTTCGATTGCTGGGTTGGGAAGATCTCCTGGAGGAGGGCATGGGAACCCGCTTCAGTATTATTGCCTGGAGAATCCCACGGACAGAGGAACCTGGCAGGCTACAGTCATAGGGTCACACAGAGTCAGACACGACTGAAGTGACTGAGCGTGATGATGACTGCATCACCACTCCTTCACTCTGCTGCTGCTGCTGCTTAGTCGCTTCAGTCGTGTCCAACTCTGTGTGACCCCACAGACGGCAGCCCACCAGGCTCCCCCGTCCCTGAGATTCTCCAGGCAAGAACACTGGAATAGGTTGCCATTTCCTTCTCCAATGTATGAACGTGAAAAGTGAAAGTGGAGTTGCTCAGTCATGTCCAACTCTTTGCGACCCCATGGACTGCAGCCCACCAGGCTCCTCCATCCATGGGATTTTCCAGGCAAGAGTGCTGGAATGGAGTGCCATTGCCTTCTCCCCTACACTCTGTAGCCCTCTGCATTCCTTTCACAGCCCAAACTCTGCCCTGCTTTAAAATCCCATCTCTAACCTAGTCAAGGACTTTATCCCTTTTTGGCACCATCAATTGTTCCCTCTCACTGGATCATTCCACCACCAGGCCAGCATGTGGTACATTACCCACCTTTAGCCATTGCTCCCCTTGACCTCAGGTCCCCATCCAGTCACCACACAATCTCTCTGCACATTTTCTCCCCCAGCAACATGCCCCATGAGGAAGTAGCAACTCCATGATTCCAGCTGTTTCGGACAAAACCCTTGAAAGCATTTGTTGGCTCCTCCCTTCCTCTTACATCCCATAAGAATCTATCATCTATTTCTGTTGCATCTATTTTTAACATTCATATGTTTTCTGTTGCCATCAATACCACTTACCTCCAAGCCACCAGATTCCTTTACCTGAATTATTTATGTAGCTTCCAGACTGGTTTTCCTGCTTTAAACTTTGTTCCTAAAGTCTATAATATATAATAGTTATTCAGCAGTCAGGGACCTCTTCAATCTGAAAGTCAGATCAAGTTGTCTGTAACTCAAAACTCAAATGGTTTCCTATTCATGTGGCTTAAGTCTACTCTTCAGCACAGCAGACAAGACCCAGAGATCAGCTCCCCACCTGCCTCACTGATTTCACCTCCCCATTTCTCCTTGCTTTGTTCACTGTTAGAGTGGACAAATGGCCTTCTCGCTTCAGTGCCTTTGCACTTGCCAGTCTACCTGTTCATAATGTTTTCCTCCCGGGTGTCCATATTTCCTTTAGTTCTCTTCTGAAATATCACCTCATCAGAGATACTCTTCCTGACTACTTCCTGTAAAACAGAACCCCTGACACTTCTCATCTTAACCTGCTTTACTGAATTTTATTCAGGATGGGTACATTTTACAGATAATTCCTGAGACTTAGCTGGTAAAACAACTAAGGACATACACCCAGAATTTGACTTTTCAGTTGATGAGAAAAATAAGGAAACAAAAAAACTCCCAAACCCCCACGGTCTTCCTGATTCTGAGTATATTCTGATAATTGCATGTTTGTCCAGTTTAAGGCTTCTTTGCCTAATTTTAACCCTGGGTTTTAAAGAACAGAGTGCTCCAGTGTCATTAAGGATGAGGTAAAACACATGACTGTCTATTTCTGGGACAGGTCTACTCTTACACTGTGGAACAAATTCTTTCCTAACTTCCAAACAAGATCTCTCTGTCCTTAAAACATAAATATTACAGAAGCTAATATTTCACATAGAAAAATATAATGAAGACTAATCTATACACTATTGGAAAGAGAGTTTGATAAAACCTTTCAAGACCCCTATCCATAATTCAGCCTGTTGTATTCAAACAGTACAGACAGACATTGGGTTTGAATCCAGGTTTGTTGTTTGCATTTAACTGAGCCTCATTTAGCTTATTCATAAAGTATGAATAATAATATGATTACATTTGGAAGATTTGAGATGGTGTACATATGTCACTGAGCAAATAGTAGGCACTTAAAATGAGTAATTTTGATTTATGACAGAAGAAGCATGTTAACCTCATGAGTACTCTAAGACCTGAAATCAATGGAAACGTGTTGTTTTGTATCTTCCAGTGAATTCATTTAACCCATCTTGCCCTTCTCACCATCCTCCTGTTAGTAAGAAAACAGCACACAGAATGCAATCTAAGACAAACAGAAGTAAAATATGGAAAGGAACTGTCAACTCTCCTTTGTGAATCAAACTGTATGATTATTTGAACTAAGCCTCACAATACCATGCTATTTTTAATGTAAATGACAAAACAATATGAACAGACTACTGTTTTCATAACATATTCTCTCTTACTCTTTTCATCTAAAATTAAAATAACAAGGGGCTCTATCTACTATCTACAAAAAGAAACAGACTCACTCTAATTTAATGTGAGAGCAATAGCTCATAAATAGTTCATAGAATAATCCATATGAATACGATTAACAAAGCTTTTGAATGAAGACTGTCTCTATTTTTCTGTATCTAATAGTCTTTTGTATTCTATAATCCATGTGTCAACCTTTCATCATAATTTTTCTTTCTTAATGCCAAGATGGTAAAACTAATGTAAAAAAATCAAGAACCCAACTCAAGGCCAGTCCTACTGAGGATGGTGTAAGCAAATGAAAAATAGCATTTTTTCATACACCTCTCTTAGTTGTCATTAAAACTGCATATTTCGTCCTGGTTTCCCATTCCTTCCCGTTAGAGAATGTGAAATGTAATTTTCATCAGAATCATTTATTGAAAAAAATGTAACAAAATTTACTTCTAAGGACGTAGCATTTTTAAAGCATTTAAAATATGAAACAATATTCATATGTAAAGGCAGGGAAACACGAATTCCAGAAATAATGGTTTAGTCTCTCAAAGAATTACCAAGTCTGTGGAAATGAGGATTATTTCCTTCATCCTTCAGTCTTTGTTGCTGTTGCCAAGACAGAAGAGTGACTGTGTTTGCCCAAGTGATCATTTAAAACTATACCTGTCACAAGTTGTCACTTCACTCTATACTTTCCAACACATAAGCAGAGAGAAAAAAGGAGGATAAGATACAATTATATAGATAAGTCTCGCTCCTCACATTCCTCCTAAATCCTACAATCCAGGAGATGACAAAACAGCCAGCCAGATTTTATTCCCAATTCAGCACTGCAGACAGCCAGCCAGAAGCTGTTTTCCTATTCAAATACAACAGATGCTGTGTTTCTTCCTTGTAAGGAAAGAATTTCACCACATGTAGTGTAGAGAAAGTTGGCATGGCACAATCAGTTGGGCAGAGTGACACCTGAACGTAATCTATTTGTATACAGAGAAAATAGTTTGCTTAGTCATGTCTAGGAGCAAAAATGTTTTCTTCCCAAGTAAATGTGTTGCCAATTGTCAGTCAAGAGAGGACAGGTTAGGATGCAATGAAGAAAAACAACCCCGGAAATCTCAGTGGCTTGAAATAACAGACATTTATTTCTAGCTCAGTTTATGTATCAAGGCAAGTCTTCAAGTGAGACCCTGCTTAGCAAGTAACTCTGGGGCCCAGGGTATCAGAGCCTCCACCTTGGCCAGTGAGGCCAGAAAAGGAAAATCTTACATTCTTGGTCTCAGTTTCTGACAGTTTTTGCATAGAAATGGCACTTGTCAATTCTGATTTAATTTAATTGGCCGAAGCAAGTCACAAAGCATGTTAACGTCCGAGGTGAAGTGGGGATGTGCCATCCTATCATGCATACAATAAAGAATCAAAACATTAAAAAACTGTTTAGATGGTTCTACACAACAACCTAAATGTTTAAGTACTTCCTATTATTATTAAGTAGGGGATTTTATTTGGTTGAATCAAATACATATTTACTGAATACACTTATGAATATGTGTGCTGAATATATCTATGACTAGAACAAAGCACAATATTCCTGGCAGAAAGTACAAATGAACACAATGCAGCTTGTCCCCTGACATATTTGGACAAGACCACTACTGTCCCCATCTTCATCACAGCTAATAACAGTAGCTAATACCAACTGAGCACTTGCTTTGTGCCCAGCATTATTCTAAGGGGTTCAGTGACAGACATACAGCTTATAGTTCTACAGCTAACCTAAAATTACTAACTTTGTTACCTTCAATTTGAGGTTTGATACCTCCAAACAGTTCTAAAATGTGAATATACTGTTCATAAAGCTTATATTATTTATGGATAGCATTTAATTCTATAAGCCTGTTTCTAAACACCTTACTTAGCAGACAGTGCAGCATTAAGGAATCTAGAAACATAATAAAACAATGATGATAAGGAAAATGTAGGGAAAATACAAGAGTTTAGACTACAGCTTACAGAAAACACAGACTCAGATGGGCTCTACCATCATGAGGGCAGCCAGGAGTGAGCATGAGGGCTCCTAGAGAGTTGGAAGGGGAGTCTGTTTCTGTTTTTAAGGAAAGTGATTTACAGATAAAATGACACGAAACTTCTAAGGTGATAAAAATAGTAACTTTAATAATGCCACACTTCATATATCTCTATCATTAACACTTGGGGAGAGAGGTTTGCACATATACACCTACACCTTCCCACCTAAAGGCAGACTAACTATAAAACAAGTCTGTTGTAAGTGAACCAACCACACAACACTAGAGAAAATGGCAGAAGCTTGGGGGAGTTACCTTAGACATAATAAAGAGCTTGTTTTCAGTAAGCTTTCTAAACACTAAGCCTTGCTCAATATCAAGAGTTTATTGTGGAATCTCTCTCTCCCATGGGCTTTATGTATTAAATGGAATTTTTTCATCAGGAAAGGTTTTAAACAATCCTGCCTAAAGTTAGTAACATGGATTAGCATGATTAAGAAAAAGGAAAAAAAAAAAGTCTACAATAAGTACCTGTGTTGTAGGTTAAATGTATGCCCTTGAAGAATCTAGGCCATGAACTAGGGAATATGTTAAGGGCCTTTCCAAAGCTATGCTTTTATAATTTCTATCTTTAGGTTCAATTGGGGGTAAATAGTTGCTGTTAATTATGTGTGAGTCGATTTTCTTAAGCTTTTGGCAAATAGGAGTATGCTGCTGCTGCTGCTAAGTCACTTCAGTCGTGTCCGACTCTGTGCGACCCCATAGACGGCAGCCAACCAGGCTCCCCCATCCCTGGGGTTCTCTAGGCAAGAACACTGGAGTGGGTTGCCATTTCCTTCTCCAACGCATGAAAGTGAAAAGCGAAAGTGAAATCCCTCAGTCTTGTCTGACTGTTAGCGACCCCACAGACTGCGGCCTACGAGGCTGCTCCGTCCATGGGATTTTTCAGGCAAGAGTACTGGAGTGGGGTGCCATTGCCTTCTCCGAATAGGAGTATACATACTGCAAAAACATTTCGAACTATGGCAACAATTGTGATACACAGTACAGAAATATTTGGATTATTACAAAGCTTGATGTAAGTAGCAAAAGCAATTGTCATTCATGTTATAAAGTTTTTTATATAAGAAAAAATCCGGTTTTTCACTTCCTAATTTTTGTACAAGCACATTCTAGATCAAATAGAAATATCATATATCTCACATTAGACATAACCAGCTATAAGATGGAACATTTTGCCAGAATAGGAAAAGAAACTATATTTGAAATTTTATTTTATAAAGGTCAAAATTTGTCACATTTCAATGTCTTCTAATAGAAAGAATCTGGCAAAATGGCACCAGTCTATTTACTCAATGGTTTTTCCTGTTCTTTTTTTTTTTTTCCAAAAGTCCAGCTTTCTCCTAAAAAGCCACAATTTCCACATCATTTTTGCCTTTGCATCAGTCTGTAATTCCCTCCGCCTCATTTTCCTTTCTGAAGTCCTACCTGTCTTTTAAAGACCAGACGTGATCTGAGATCCCACCTCTGTCAGAAAACATTCTTCAAAAGTTCCAACTGACACACTTTACACTCTTCCTTTAAACATTAATTTGGTTAAAATTCCAAAATATATGCTAAGAATAATTATTTTAAATGGAAAACAGAAAGTGTAAGATATACTTTAGTCTAATTTAAAATGTTGCTCTTACCAGTTCCTTTCCATCATTAAAATATTTTTATAGACTTTTTATGTTTTATGTTCCTGTACCTTCACTTTGCTGTGGTATTTATATATATATATAAGTCTCTGAGAATGATCAATTTCCATTTCACACATGAAAGCCAATAAACGCTCTAAGGAGGTTAACTTTAAAGGAATGCCAAAATATTTTTCCATAATATTTCCAAAATACTTTTCCTCATCAAATATTTTTCCATAACTGTGTTATAGAGTATAAACTCCCATTTCCTTTATTATATGTATAATTTGGATACATTGGTAACTCAGTGACTATGAAATAGAAAGTTGTAAATCACTGATGAGTTTTTTAAAAGGTTGCTTCAAGTACTAGATCTTATCAAACAAAGATACTGATCTGGAATTCATATATAATAGAGCAGCCCCTAAAAAGTATTCTTTCACAATAACAACAAAATAATATTATTCCAACCTGAAATGATTAGGTTTATGGATACCAAATTTTTTAAGTAAATTTGGAGTTATCATATTTGTGAATAAGTTTGGAGTTACCATATTTGTGAACAAGTTTGGATGAACAGGCTATCTGTGGCTCTCTTAGGGTAGAGAACGATTCTTTTGTGCCACTGAAGTATAGCTTTTCTCATGTTCCTTGTGTAGAATGACTGCCAGAAAAGACAAATTGACCACAACACATTCATCCATGTATTTAACAAGTTCTTACTATTTGCTAGATATTGTGAAATGTGTTTGTGATATAGTGATGAATAAAATATTATCCCTACACCTAACGAGTTCACTGTAGTAAACTAAATAGATAAATAGACAATTGGAATACAGTAAAAAAAAAAAAAACTGTAAAGTGCATGGAGTGCTGTGGAGGTTAAAAACTGACTGGCAAAAGTATATCATGTCTAAATTCCTAAAAATGAGCAGATATTAACAGTAAGCAGCACAAGAAGCGAGGCTGGAGACAAAAGGAAAAGACATTCTAGGAAGCACAAACAACATACAAAGGTCCAGAGCAAGGAGAAGTTTGACAGGCGCCCAGAATGTCATGAAACTCAGTTATTACTGGAGATTGGAACTCAAGAAAGATACAAAGCAAAAAAAAGGGGAAAGATAAACAGGGTTCAGATCACAAAAAGCCTAGTATACCATGCCAAGAGGAGTGTGTTTTCTCTAAAAAGCCATCTCTATCCTTCCATTAAAGATTTATTATGAGGAGCTGAAATGAGTAAGATTTGCATTTTTAATGATCACTCTACTTGTAGTATGAAGAGTAGATTGGATTGACAATAAGATATGAGTCAAGAGGCTGCAGTAATAAAGCAGATGGACTGTAAAAACATTAGTGGGACCAGCAAATGCAGTGTTCTTTGGACTTGACAACTACCTGACTCAACACTGTTCTTAGTCATTCTTTCTCTACATTCAGAATTTCAAAAAAGTGTAAGTAGATTAAAAACTAATAAAGAGATATAGGAAAAGAGTATTTGATAAAGTTACTCCTTTAACACTAAGTAAGTTTGGTAAAAAAAAGTTTATAGGTTTTTTAAAAAATTAATTTTAATGATGCTAATTTTTTAAACATTAAGTCTTCCACATTTTTATAGAACTTATGTTTGATTTACACGGAGTTAATGAAAAAAAAATCATTCTGAAAAATCATATGCCTCATTTTTCAAATCACAAGATTTTCTACAAATACCCAGAGAGATTGGGAAATCTACAAAATGACAGCAAATTAAAGTTATAAAATCAAGTGATCATAGTTATGATGGTATTTTAATTCTGTTATTCTATTGTGATCATTACAGATTCTTCTTAAATAAAAAAGTTTAAGACATTTAAAAATCTCTTATTTATTTCAGCAGTGAAGAAAGGCTGTATTTTATTTCTTCATATTAAAGAATTTTAAATTAATGTTTCATTTACTATATGAAATAGATTATTTTATAATACTTACATAGAAAATTAGCAATGACATTTACTGGTCTACACAATCCTTGAAAGCCAAAAGCATACATTTTTATATTTTCTAATTTAAAAATTGTCTTTTATCTACATTATACTTCTTCCAAAAATACTGTAATTAGCCTCCAATTAAAATAAATTTATACAAAAAATAAAATAAAAATCGAAACAACAAAAAATGAACCCATAAATGTGTATTTAAAAATTTTTAAATATTTTTAAAGAATTTCTACAACGAATGCAGATTTTATCATTCCTAACTAGCTAATAGTTTCCTAAAGACAATGAAAGTGGGCACTGGTATTAAGAAAATTAAGTGAAAATACATAATAGCAGAAACAGCCTGAATTTAGGAATGTTTAGCTACAGGTTTTGTCCAGGGCACCACAGACTGTTGTTACTCTGCTTCTGATTCACATTCTGCACAGCTGAGTATAGGAGAGGGTTTTCCTTATCTTTAACAAATAAACCACAAGTGTGAAATAAAGGAAAGAGCTGGCTTAGAGTCTATGTGAAAAGCCCTTAGAAGAACTGACAGTCATCTCAACGTAAACCAACAGGCTGGCATATTTGCCTAATAAGCTACTGTCAACTCAGGTGGCTTTAATAAATAAAAGACACCAGTTAGCAGTGCCACTATTTTGTGAACAAGGCAGGCATCTCTTCAGTATTGACTGTGGTGCTCCATTTTAAGGGGGGAATTAACAGAGAGGCCTGATCAGAACACTGATATCAATCGGGACAACCATGCAAGGAATATTCACCCACCAACAAAGGGCATGAGAACTATTTTTAAACATTGGGAGGTCTGTTGTGACTTATCATCTTATTAGAGGAAAGAACCAAAGCAAAACAGGAGAAGATACAGTAAGGCAGATTTGGGATTAGGGATGTAAATACTTTTCTCTTTATCAGAAGATTCAAAACTTGGAGTGGACCTCCTTCCCAGGCAGTGATTTTCCTTATCACGAGAATGTACAAATTCAAAATGAAAAATGTGTCTGACCACCTGTCTAGATGCCATGAGTAGGATTAAATCACTAAAATTCCTACCTTCAATAAACTTCTCTGATTTGGGTAAAATTCCACAAGCTTTCCTAAACTCCAGCCTTTTTCTAATTATTGATCTTGGGGGAAGGATATAGAATAAGATATATAAAATGCTAAGTGTGAAATACAGGTCTTAATTGTCTAAGTGTAGTTATTGGCTTTTCCAGGTTCCAGCAGTGATTCCTCCCTTCCTTCCACTCTTCCCTCCCTTTCCTTTCCCTCATGTTTTTCTCTCCCCTCCCTCTTGCTCCACTCTTGCTTTCATCTCCTCCCTTTCCCTTTCTCTTTGACTTTTCATCAAATACTTAGCATTTACTATGCGTCAGGCAGTGTTCTACCTGCATTCAAACATTCATTCATTTAATCCTTATCAAAGACAACCAATGACATAGGTACTATTTATCATTTGCCTCTTTGAATCAGAAAAAGTTTAAGTAACTTGTCCAAGATCACACGAATACATTTGCTTCTGCTGCAATTGTTTTCTAAATGGTACTGAAAAGTGGAAAAAATAACAGTGTGCAAAATGAACCATTTTGAGCAGCCAGATATAAAACAGTCAAATCCAGATGAGGAAAACATTTTGGAAAAAAACATCATTTACCAAAAAAAAAAAAAATAATCATTTACCAATTTTTTAAAACTTCAGCAAAAAGAAATATTAGGAAATTAAATGAAATAATAAAGTTAGGAATGGACCCACCCAAAATTATTTAGATGCCAAAGTAAGCCAATCCCAGCTGTTATTCTTTACTCTGGCTGCCATCCTCAGCAAGAGCAGTCTGGGGGAGTGTGGGCAACCGGCTGTAGTAGCAGCTGGGCCTATTTGTTAAGAGGAAAAAAACCATCAGTGAAGACAAAAGGAAATTTCAGTGGCTAGGAGAGTGAATGGAAACTCAGAGCCTGGCTAAGAGAGCCTCAGAAGTGAAGTGCAACCGAGCTGTCAGCAACCAAACTGCAGTACTGCACAAACCATTCACGGAGAGAGTATGCCCTATAGTCATGCTTTTGCTGGCAAGAGTTTACTCCATCATGAGCAAAATTTACTAAAGATAAATTTTGTATGTATTTTCTCATATTACCAGAATTCTGGATGTTCAAAAATTAAGCAATATCAAGGTCTGTTCTAACTAAATAATGGGTCTAAATTAGCAGACTAAAATGGGCAAATGGCATTTCCAATCTAAAAAGAAAAATGTGCTGTTACATAGTTCACTAACATAGAAATGTAAATGTGTAGTAAACATAATCACATATTCCAAAGCATAACTGCATGTAATAAAATCCTAGTACTCTATTTATTTAACATCCCCTAAGACCGATATTATAGAAGGCATCTAAATGTGTTTCTGAGTGATCATTGCTCGATTTGCATGTAGACTTTCTAATCGGTATTAATTTTCTAATTTTATTTTTCATTTTTATTCTTGCTCAATTGTATTGACATCTTAGAGACTTCCATTTTTTTTTTCTCCAAATATGAAAAATTCTTCTACAATCCTAAAATATATCAGACTGCAGTTTGGGCATACACATTTTGGAGCAAGCAAAAAACATTTGGCAAAAAAAATCTGTCAAAAGCAGTACTCAGCACATAACTTTTGTCTTATTTCTGAGAATTTTAATGACAAAGATACCATTATAGTCCTTTAATTATAAGCATAATTGACTTAACTATAATATTTTTCTTCCTTCTATGGTTATTTAAATATTATTGCAATGGAGTTTTGCTTTGGGGAATTACTAGGAAGTCAAAATATATTAATGTGAAGTTTAAACATATCGTGTGTGCAGTGTGCATGCACGCTCAGTTGCTTCACTCATGTCTGACTCTTTGCAATCCTATGGACTGTAGCCTGCCAGGATCCTCTGTCCATGGAATTCTCTATGCAAGAATACTGGAATGGGTTGCCCTGTGCTTCTCCAGGAGATCTTCCCAACTCAGGGATCAAATCAGCATTTCCTGCATTGCAGGCAGATTCTTTACCACTGAGCCACCAGGGAAGCCCTTAAACATATTACCTTCCCATAACTGGAGCAATAAAGTAACAAAATTGGTATTTTGGGGGTGGTTTATAATATCCATTCCAGCATTTCAAAATTCCATTTTTTATTTTTCTTCATTCTAGATGAACAAAAAATAGGGTATTTTGTGTTCCTTTATTAATGGGAAGGTGCAATTTTATGGGCAATTGAACATGCCAACAACGAAAATTCTAACATTTGACTTTGAAAAATTTTTTTCCTTTTAATTTAAATTTTAAACATGGGGTAGTATGACTATTCTAAGAATTCACCATATGGTTAACTCAAGTTTACTCAGACCCTCCCTTAAAGAGCCAGCAAGCTCAATATACTAGAACTCATTTTAAGCAATTATAAAGTATCTGTTAGATATCATTCATCTGACCAGAAATATGTATAGCATCTATGCACTGTAATAGTGTCAAACTTGAAATTTCCTTTTTAAACCTTTATTTTTCTTTCTTTTTGGTAAGGAAAAATTAGTTATGTCATTTTGATCAATAATGAAAGAGCTACTTCAATTTTTGTTTTCCATTACTTTACCCAATGTTTTCTTTGAGTGAAGTGAGTGAAGTCGCTCAGTCGTGTCCGACTCTTTGCGACCCCATGGACTGTAGCCTACCAGGCTCCTCTGTCCATGGGATTTTCCAGGCAATAGTCCTGGAGTGGATTGCCATTTCCTTCTCTATTATTTTTCTACTCCTTATAGTAAAAGGCAGTGACAAATGTGTTTTCACCTGAATTTATTTATGACATTTCTATTTATGTCCATTAATTTCTTCTTTTATGTTAGGTGTATTATATTTGATTAATTCGTACGGTGCTAAAAAAACTCAAAGGTACAATATTTCAAAATATGTTGTCAATTTTTATAAGGTTTATACCCAATAAAATAATTTTTTTTCCTTAGTCAAAATTTCCATTGGTTCTTTCCCAATTTATTTTGGTTGGAAAATATCTTATATAAGCTAACTCTAATTATAAAAGTGGTAACAATTGTTTATGCTTCTCACAGTATTATTACCGATAGCTATGCTTTTAAAGTTTGATCAATTAACAAAACAAAAAGTCAGCATAGTCAAATTATTCATAAAGTAACCTCTGCAGAGGGATTAACTGATAAAAATGAAAAACATTCTTGCTTTTGATCATTTAGGACATCCTTTAAAAACAAAACTGTAGGTAAGTTGCTATGTTTTTCAAAGTCCTGACTAGGCTTTTGGCTTTGTCACTTGATTGCATGCGTTACTTGTCTCTCTTTTCATCATTCATCACTCTAGACATGAATGAGACGCTACACTGGACACTGGAAGATCACAACTGGGGCTAATGGGAAGAAAAGGTAACTGAAATGGGACACTGATCATGTCATGACCCAGATGAATTCAAACCACTCTCTGCCAAAACTGTGTACTTTCTTTCAATAAAATATGAATATTTTCTGAAAATGTTTTAAAGCTGTTCTGGATTTCTCTTTATAGCTTTTGTAACAGAAAACCTGAAGCCAAACTAGAGCCTAACATTTTGAAGCAGGAACAGAAGAGAAGTATTCCTATCATTTTTCCTGACTTCTGAATGCTCCCCCAAGTTCCATCAGCTCACTTTCTGCCATTTTTTTTTCTTTTAGGAATCTAGTTATATATTGCATCAGACAAAAGAATGAAGATAGATAATACTAATGTGAATATAATAAGGGGCTTCCCTGATAGCTCAGTTGGTAAAGAATCAGCTTACAGAATTGAGACCTTGGTTCGACTCCTATGTCAGGAAGATCCTCTGGAGAAGGGAGAGGCTACCCACTCCAGTATTCTTGGGCTTCCCTTCTGTCTCAGCAGGTAAAGAATCTGCCTGCAATGCGGGAGATCTGGATTCGATCCCTGAGTTGGCAAGATCCCCTGGAGAAGGCAAAGGCTACCCATTCCAGTATTCTGGCCTGCAGAATTCATAGACTGTATAGTCCATGGGGTGCAAAGAGTTGGACATAACTAGAAGACTTTCACTTTCACTTTCAGACATAATGAAATACTTTTACATTAAGTGAAATAGGTATGATAAATTTATTAAGTATCTTAAATTTGTTAGATTCTAAGGATTTAAAAAATAAAATGCAATATACTTGCCTTAAAAACTTTCAAAATCTACTCATGAATGTGTATTAATTTCATATGAGTCATACAAAGAAAATAACAATTCCTTAAAGTCATATAGAAATGAAGCCAACTTAGTTTAACGTGACTAGAGAGTGCTTGTGATGCTACCAGTAGTAAAACTATAAAGACAATGAAATTCAGTTAATTAGATACCTATATTTCTAGGAGGAGAGAGTGTATTATATGTAGAGGGGTGGCACCGAGAGCTTAGCAGGAACAGTGGCAAGATGGCCTGAGACACATAGTTTGCTCATTGTTTTTCAGCCAGTCTCCTCCTATTTACCTCCAAGACTGAGCTCTAGTTGTTTCATTCCCCACTCCACACTTCCATTGCACTTTGCTCTAACCTTTAGTATGTAAAAAAAAAAAAAAATCCTGCTTTATCACAACTTGTCTCTTTTTACAACTAGTCTTAAGCTTCTTGGAGAGAGAGTTTGAGTAGAGACACTAGTTTGTGTGTGTGTGTGTGTGTGTGTGTGTCTTTTAATATTAGAATAGTTTTAGATTTACAGAAAAGCTGTGAAGCTAGTATAAAAGTTTCCATAAACCCACTGCCAGTTAACCCACTCTATTATTAACAGTTTACATTAGTGTGGTACATTTGTCACAGTTAATGAGCTAACATTGATACATTATTATTAGCTAAAACTCATACTCCGTTAGGATTTCCTTAATTTTTACCTAATATTCTTGTACTGTTCCAGGCTACAACCCAGTATACTAAATTCCACTTAGAGAACTATGTTTTTTATTCTAAAATTCCTAGCATGATGCCTAGTATCTAAAACACTGAAGAAGCTCAACAAATAGTTATGTATTAAGTGAATGATTGAGTGAATAACTATTAAAAAGATATAGAAACTTCTGAACCCATTAAGGGAAAGATCAGAATGTATAACAGGAATGAAGTGCACCTAGCTTCATTCGTCTGAGAAAACTTTCCATTGAGAGATAAAGGATACCTAGAATCTTACAAAATGCTTTTCCACAATCCACTAATTTTAAATGTTTTCTTATCTAAACTCAATGATAGCACCATGTGTCACAGTTTATGCCATGAGAAATTATTAAAAGATTTAATTTATATGTTAAATGATTATCAACAACTGTATATACTATGTATATATCTTATCTAGTAGAAAAACATAGTAGGCAGAGAATGGCATAATCGATGTTTATGAATTTAAATATATTTTTGAAGATTAAGGCTGGAAATTTAAATAAATAACACCTTAACCTGGTGTCACTTATGATGTATCTGGGTGATAGATCTGAAGGAGGAAAAATGAAAAAGTTAAGATGAAAGCAAGGCTCCTCTGTAGCATCATCCCAAACACTTAGCCTAGTATTTCCCATGCTTAAGAGTGCATTAAGAATTCCCTGCAGGGAACAGAGACTCAGATATAGGCAACAGACTTGTGCACACAGCGAGGGGAGGAGAGCGTGGGATGAATAGAGAGAGTAGCACAGAAACATATACATTACGCTATGTAAACACATAGCTAATGGGAAGGTGCTGTATAGTACAGGGAGCTCAGCCTTGTCCTCTGTGACTCTCTAGAGGGGTGGGATGGGGTGGGAGGTGGGAGGGAGAGTCAAGAGGAAGGGGATATATGTGTATCTATGACTGATTTATGTTGATATATGTCAGAAACCACAATAACATTGTAAAGCAACTGTCCTCCAAAAATAAAAAAAATAAAAGAATGCCCTGCATGGTGTGTTAAAACACAGAATCTTGAGCCCCAGAATTACTGACTCAGTAAGCCTACTTCTGGAGTNTTAAGTGAATGATTGAGTGAATAACTATTAAAAAGATATAGAAACTTCTGAACCCATTAAGGGAAAGATCAGAATGTATAACAGGAATGAAGTGCACCTAGCTTCATTCGTCTGAGAAAACTTTCCATTGAGAGATAAAGGATACCTAGAATCTTACAAAATGCTTTTCCACAATCCACTAATTTTAAATGTTTTCTTATCTAAACTCAATGATAGCACCATGTGTCACAGTTTATGCCATGAGAAATTATTAAAAGATTTAATTTATATGTTAAATGATTATCAACAACTGTATATACTATGTATATATCTTATCTAGTAGAAAAACATAGTAGGCAGAGAATGGCATAATCGATGTTTATGAATTTAAATATATTTTTGAAGATTAAGGCTGGAAATTTAAATAAATAACACCTTAACCTGGTGTCACTTATGATGTATCTGGGTGATAGATCTGAAGGAGGAAAAATGAAAAAGTTAAGATGAAAGCAAGGCTCCTCTGTAGCATCATCCCAAACACTTAGCCTAGTATTTCCCATGCTTAAGAGTGCATTAAGAATTCCCTGCAGGGAACAGAGACTCAGATATAGGGAACAGACTTGTGCACACAGCGAGGGGAGGAGAGCGTGGGATGAATAGAGAGAGTAGCACAGAAACATATACATTACGCTATGTAAACACATAGCTAATGGGAAGGTGCTGTATAGTACAGGGAGCTCAGCCTTGTCCTCTGTGACTCTCTAGAGGGGTGGGATGGGGTGGGAGGTGGGAGGGAGAGTCAAGAGGAAGGGGATATATGTGTATCTATGACTGATTTATGTTGATATATGTCAGAAACCACAATAACATTGTAAAGCAACTGTCCTCCAAAAATAAAAAAAATAAAAGAATGCCCTGCATGGTGTGTTAAAACACAGAATCTTGAGCCCCAGAATTACTGACTCAGTAAGCCTACTTCTGGAGTGTGAAGTCAAGTGGGCCTTAGGAAGCACTACTGTCAGTAAAGCTAGTGTAGGTGATGGAATTCCAGCAGAGTTATTTAAAATTCTAAAAGATGATGCTAACCCAGAAGTGGCCACAGGACTGGAAAAGGTCAATCCTTATCCAAATTCCCAAGAAGAGCAATACTAAAGAATGTTCAAACCCAGATAATTGCATTCATCTCCCATGCTAGTAAGGTTATACTCAAAATCCTCCAAGCCAGGCTTCAGCATTACGTGAACCAAGAACTTCCAGACATCCAAGCTGGGTTTAGAAAAGGCAGAGATCAAATTGCCAACATTCACTGGATCATAGAAAAAACAAGGGAATTTCAGAAAAACATCTACCTTTGATTCATTGACATTAAAGCCTTTGACTATGTAGATCATAACAAACTGCAGAAAATTCTTAACGAGATGATAATACCAGATCATCTTACTTATCTCCTGAGAAATCTGTATGTGGGACAAGAAGCAACAGTTAGAACCTTGTATGGAACAAATGACTGGTTCAGGATTGAGAAAGGAGCATGATAAGGCTGTTCATTGTCATCCTTTTATTTAACTTACATGTAGAGCGCATTATGAGAAATGCCGGGCTGGATGAGTTACAATGGAATCAAGATTACCAGGAGAAATATCAACAATCTCGGATATGCAGATGATACCACTATAATGGGAGAAGGCAAAGAGGAACTAAAGAACATCTTACTGAGGGTGAAGGAGGAGAGTGAAAAAGCTGACTTAAAACTCAGCATTAAAAAACAAAAACACAAAACTAAGATGATGGCATCTGGTTCCATCACACCATGGCAAATAGAAGGGGAAAAGGTGGAAGCAGTGAGAGATTTCCTTTTCTTGGGCTCTAAAATCACTGTGAATAGTGACCACAGTCATGAAATTAGAAGATGATTGCTTCTTGAAAGGGAAGCTATGACAAACCTAGACAGTGTGTTTAAAAGCAAAGACATCACTTTGCCACAAAGGTCCTTATATTCAAGACTGTGGTCTTTCCAGGAGTCACGTACACTGGTGAGAGTTGGAACAGAAAAGAAGGCAGAGCGTGAAAGAGTTGATGCTTTCAAATTGTGGTGCTGGGGTAGACTCTTGAAAGCCCCTTGCCCAGCAAGTAATCTTAAAAGAAATCAATCCTAAATACTCGTTGGAGAGAATGATGCTGAAACTGAAGCTCCAATACTTGGGCCACCTGATGTGAACAGTCAGCTCATTGGAAAAGACTCTAATGCCAGGAAAGATTGAAGGCAGAAGAGAGTGACAGCAGATGAGATGGTTGGATGGCATCACCAGTGCGATGGACAGGAACTTGGGCAAACTTCAGGAGATGGTGAGGGACAGGGAAGCCTGGCATGCTACAGTCCATGGGGTCGCAAAGAGTCAGACATGACTTGGTGACTGAACAACAGCCTAATTCAGTAGCTCGCAGGGGATGCTAATGTTGCCAGTCCCGTCCTCTTTGTACAGCACTGGATTAATCCCAGTGTCTATCTCCTCTCAGCCCCTACTTCGGAGGAAGAGTGTAAGAAAAGTATCATAAGTAACATTATCTCCTCTGAGATGAAGCTCAACTAAGCCTCTCTCAGGTTATTATTCAGCAGCAGATCTTCCTCTTAAAGAAATAAACTTTTGTCATTTTGACCATAACATGGAAGCCAAAAACAATCATAAAACTTTTTTTTTTGGTTTGTTTTGTTTTTACTCAGTAGATGCTAAACCTCCAGCGTTGAGGAATGATCTGATTAAGTCACTTTATTCTGCCCACAAGGATCTCACCCAAAAAACTACTCCTGCCCTGAAGGATGTTAAAACATAGTTAAAGACACATAAGTCAGAAAATATAATAAGTCATTATTTCACAATATCCTACATCTCCATGGTATATTTCTATTTTCTACAACAATCACATGAGATAGAAATTAGTTCCTGTGTACTTATGAGGAAATTAAGCCTCCGAAGTTCAATGATTTAGCATCAATAACATGACATCAAATAGGATAAGCTGTAGATTCAAATCTAGGACTTTTTAAAACTCTGAATCCATACATACTCTTTCCACTAGACAGACTGTCTCCTAATAAAACGTTCAAAGTGTTTTGGAGAAAGGAGACACACTAGGAGGTCTGGGAGGAGAAGTAAAGAGACCTACATTTCTAGAATTGGAAAGGATCTCTGAAATCACATGGTCCATGATAAATTTTTGACTCAGGGTTAGGAAAAAAAGCAATCAGCAGGAGTGAATAGCTATATGCAACACGGTCAGCACATTTCCTCTTCAGCTTCACTTCCACAGTGCATCCTGAGCTTTGAATTTAAAGCTCTCCTCAGTTCCCATCATTTCCTGGGAGGAGACTAGTCAGGAGGGAAAAAGTCAATGTCCCCAAGTGACCCCTCACTTCTTTATTCCCATTTTCACTGCTGCTGTTCTTTTCTGGTTCTGGAGTTGGTTGAGCCGCCTAAAGTCACCACTGAGACATAGCCTTAGGGATGCTCCTCTTCTGCTCTATCCTGTAAATAAAACATCCTGTCTATTGTGGTTTCAATGAGTTAAAAAATCATAACTCAGAGAAAACAAACAAAAGCTACCTGGAAATAGATGCTACTGCTAAGTCACTTCAGTTGTGTCCGACTCTGTGCGACCCCACAGATGGCAGCCCACCAGGCTACCCCATCCCTGGGATTCTCCAGGCAAGAACACTCTCATTTCCTTGCCATTTCCTTCTCCAATGCATGAAAGTGAGAAGTGAAAGTGAAGTCGCTCAGTTGAGTCGACTCTTAGCGACCTCATGGACTGCAGCCTACCAGGCTCCTCCATCCATGAGATTTTCCAGGCAAGAGTACTGGAGTGGGTTGCCAGATAGTTATACATAATTAATATCTTTACACTAAGCTCAACATTATCCAGAGAAGGAACAGGCTGGAAGGCTCTGCTTAGGACCCTAATTCTCCCCTCCCAGTCCCCACAGTGTCATGGTTCTAGGAACATCAGCCACCCACTGGTTACACAAACAGGGTAAGTTGTCCAAGTCACTAGTAAGCTATTTACTATCTCATTATTTCCTAAGCCATACATTTCAACACATTTTTAAATTTATGTCTTCTATTCATTGAACTAGCCAATAAAATAAATGCTCAGGTAAACTCAGACCAGTAAATAGACATCATTCACTTTAAATGCTTTCATTTCACCTTTGGCTTAAAGTAGGGAAGAAATCATAATATCTATCTGGAAAAGCAAGGTGGGGAGAAAAAGAGAGAAGGCGGTTGGTGACAACACCGAGGAGAAGTCAAAGAAGCAAGGGATAGGAGAAGTAAAGGAAGTGGTTGTGGTGATCATTCAAGAATGACAAGAGGGTCAAAAAGCAGGTTTGGTTTTGTTTTAAAGAGGACTGATTATAGATTAGAGAATATGGTTGACCTGCTGGAAGGTATCTGGAGGCCCCAGCAGCTCCACACAGTGCAAAGCTGAGGTGAAGGAAGGTGAACAGGCAGAGAAAGCCCAGCCTTTTTGCTCATGTATGTTTTATCGAAGGAGCCATAAATATTTGTTCTGGATTCCTTAGTTTCTTTGGTACTCTTCACCCCACCTGAATATCAAGTCTTTCTAATCATTGTGCTTTATTCACAAACCTGGTCAATGAACGTTGACTGAACACCTACTAAGGGTAACGGACTGTGCTCGGCAGCATATACCTTACCTGTTTGTCCAGGGGAAAGGCAGAATGGAAAGCTTCTTCTCACTTTCAAAGCAAACAGTGTATGTTGGGCTGATTGCTTACAGGCCACTGTTTGGTTTAACTTCTACACTGTCATCTGTTCTTAGTAATATCTGTTCCATTGTGTCTTACAAAGCTGGGTCTACAATTACCTTTGTTAGTAACTTCTGTTTATTTTATGGCTTTGGTCTCTTGTCTCCAAAGTGCCATCAGATAAAGTTCCAACTTTCCTTAATTTATCAATAAAATAACCTTATGGTAACTCACAAGCATAAGAGATACCAATATCCTATTTTCTTTCCAGTTATCTACTCCATTTAGAGCTGGACTTCATTTAAAAACAAAACCAAAGAAACTTTATTTTCAAGTTAAAAAAAAAAACAACTGTTGATTAAAGATTTTCCCTTATTTTAAGAGGTTAAGTTAATAATTAACTCATGATTGCTTTTAGAATTAAAAAAAGGAACAAGAGTAGGCTAATTCTTCCTGAACCTCTTCTGATTCATGAGTAATTTATGAAAAGCTTCCTAAAGCTAAAGTATTTACCACACTAATTTGCAGTATCTCATGTAATTCTTTCAGGACGCCACAAGTTAAATATTATCCCATTTTAAAAATGAGAAAATTCATACCCAGAAAAGATAAGTAACTTTCTCAAGTCATGCAGCCATAAGCAACATCCAAAACCTAGAGTTTTTAGGCTATTGACATTAGAATGTGAGAGTGTTTTGTAATTCTTGGGCCTAAACTACTTTTCTAAGTGCACTGTGCCAAGGCTATGAGTTAAGTCCTTGACCAGAAAGCAGTGATGATTAAAGATATAAGCAGAAATATGTTTTTAAGCCCTAGAAATCAGGCAAGTCAAGAATTTCTCTTTTCCTTTTCCATACTAATTGTAGAGTCAAAGTTACCAGGGCAATGGGGCCTTATGGTGGGAATATTCTGAACTAAGTATTGGACCCAACCCATCAATTGCTTTGACCACCCACCAGGGCTATAGGAAATCAATTTATCAATTCCACAAACATTCCTGTTTTTGAAATCATCATATTCTCTGACAGAAAATGTTCTCTACTATCAGAAACTATAATACTTGGCTCAAATGAGGTATTAACATATCTTTTTCATTCATAGTCCAGAAAATCCAGCTGATAAAATATCCAGTCTTGTCATTATCATCCTTAACATGAGTACAAAGAATAATGCTTGCTTAAGCCCAAGAAATAACTAATGACAGTGATAGTTTCTCTTACACTCCAAATGTTATGTAAAACCATACTTGGAAAAAATTCCTCATTAAAATAATCATCCTTTGTGTAGTTTATATGATATTCCAAAGTATCAGATGTTGTGCTAAAGACTACTAACAGCAATTGATCCTGTCTATTGAAACCAAGAAAATAATTGAAATCTTTATGCCTTTAGGAAAATGTTGTAAGTGGTATAATTTCAGTTTTGTTTTCTTTTAAATTATCTGAGACTGAACTTACCAGACATTTTAACACTGCAGTGGCTATGTAAGGGGCATGCATGCATGCAAAGTGCCATTTCTGGATTCCTGCAGACTAAATTCCTCTACTAAACCACAGAAGAGTTTTACACACAAAGATAAAGTAAATCTTTTGTGTAAGTCTTTGTATGCTCTCCCACTAAGAACCCCCCAGGATGATTCCAACAGATATCTTTGATGAAAGAAAACTACTTAACAGATTGTTAACAATAATTTTTTACTAGCAATGACCAGTTTGATGTTTGGTGCTTTATTATGTGGTCATAGAACTGGGGCCACCAAGTCATCTTATCCCAGACGGGAAGAGAGACCACCTCTATGAAATACTCTCATTAAATGACAAATCTGACATGGACAATAAAATAATACTGTAACATAAATTTTTGAAAGAATATTCCATTGTGACAACATGATTACTGCATGTATTTTTTAGTCAAGGACAAGTATTGGTTCTTTATTATGTACAGAACAGAGTTTTCACAAAATTTTTCAGACATGATTTTATATGACTAAATCACTTTTTGGTCCAAAATTGGCCCCGTTTATTTACAACTTTCTCTAATTCTGACCTCCCCTCACCCTGTTTTACATTAAAGATAACTGTTTTCTCACTGTCATACTCAACATATACATGTGAACTGAATAATTCATAGAGCCATTCTGAAGCTTTGGATTATCCAGGTGCATTTCTGTGATACACGAGCAATATTTGTAAATAACAGATGAAAATACAAAGAATAGCCTTATTTAAAATCCTTACATAGATTTCTATGAAAAGTACAATTGTAAAAAAAACTCAACAAAACTTATTGTAATGTTCTCATCTTACCCAGTGGCTTCTTTTTTTATTTTCAAACATAAACTGTTTCTTAATAAACATCAATTAATTCTCACTAACTCTCCCTCATGGAGATCTGGAGATCTGGTTTTATTCACCCCTCGATCCTTTGTAACTACTTTTTTTATGAATCATGCCTTATAACCAGTTTTATTTATTAACCGCACAGATATGTGTAACTAATGTCATTATTGATAATACCTAGTTACTGGCTGAGAAACCAAAGCTATGAGCTGGTTCAGGAAAAACCGGCTTAGTCACTGCCTTTTTTTAACTGGTCCTGGATATAAAATAAATACTACAATCTCCAGGATAATCATTCAAAACTTATTTATCATTGCATTATCCTAGAATTTTATCTCATATTTTTGTATAAATGGGAAAACAATTCTAAAATGTGTGGTGTAAGGTAAGTATGCATAACAAATAGATATATGCAGACTACTCTTGCAAAAATATTGACCATGAATCTTGGAATATGCAGATGATGTAATTATTTTATAAATTACTGTAAGTAGAGGTTAAAGGTATGAAATGGGATTTGGAGTGAATGCATTCAGGATAGATTACAAATTTTATGCAAATCACAACCAAATTTTGCTGTCATCTATTCTAGCATTATAGATGCTGGGCCTTATTGATATCCAAACTTAAGGCATTTCCAAAAGTTTTTTTTATCTTTAGACTATGTTTCCTTCTTAATATTCTCATTTTCTATCAGTCTTCAGGAAACATTAATAAGATAATTTTAGGTTATAAAGTGTGCTTTTATAGTATTGTTGTTCTATTTTGGTCTTCTCAAAAACCCAGTGAAAAATATCAGTACTCTATTTTCACATTAAGGAAACTGAGGCACAGATAACTACCATTAGTATGAGTGGAAAGATTATAGCTGGAGTAGAGACCTCTCACTTCAAATCTGAGCTCTCTGAACTATGAAAAATATGCATTTAATTGCTTATAATATGAAAATACAGATAGACTAGTTAATTCTATCTGATATGTATAGATATGTATTCAATGCTCAAATCTACATTTAGAATATCAGCATATTTTAGCAATGATCCTCTGTCATATTTGGGCTTCCCTGGTGATTCAGATGATAAAGAATCCATCTGCAGTGCAGGAGACCTGGGCTCACTTCCTGGGTTAGGACAATCCCTTGGAGGAGGGAATAGCAACCCACTCCAGTATTCTGGCCTGGAGAATCCCATGGACAGAGGAGCCTGGTAGGCGGCAGTCCATGGGACACAGAGTCAGACAAGACTGAGTGACTTTCACTATTTAATTTCTGCCATATTTATGTCTTTATTTAGCTATCTTTTCATCAAACATCCTGGGATAACACCCTGTGCTTATCAGCAGCCATTCTACTTGGCTTCTGCAATTGTGAAGTCCCTTCTGCGGTCTTTGAACACCTACTACCCCATCTGGAACCTCCCTTGATTGCATTTCTGGGACTTTCCACATGCACTGGGATTTCTTCTTTGACATGGGCTTCTTTCCTCATTTGTTTTTTTCTTCTTTGAGCTCCATTATCAGGAAGGCTATCTTTTTGCCTTCCCTGTAACCTCATTAATGCAGGATGGTGAAAAGTGAGGAGAGACCAGACATCAGCAGGGGCAAGTGACCGAATCCACCAGGACACCTCTCCCTCTATCTCTTGCCTTCTTTCTCATGCCTTTCTGTCATGAGGCTTATAGCTACTTTTCAAAGAAATCCTTGGGTAGAATATTATACATGTGTACTAATTATATCAAAATTACCCTCTTTAGGATATTGGCTATAAAACTAGTGATAAATTCTTAACTGTTCAGAAACTTTCAAATTCTTGTCTGACATAGTTAATCTCAACCCAATCGTGACTGAACATTCTGATAGGGCAGGATAGAATCTTGCTGTTTTAT
This sequence comes from Neotragus moschatus, assembly GCA_006410615.1. NCBI lineage: Eukaryota > Metazoa > Chordata > Mammalia > Artiodactyla > Bovidae > Neotragus > Neotragus moschatus. Next base: position 2,680,767 of record SJYA01000766.1, read on the forward strand.
CTTTGTATGTTTTGGTTAATCCAATTTATCCTGAACCTGTAAAATGAATTCAAAGATATATGTATTATCTCAATAAAAGCAAATATTTCATTTATTTATTTACAAGGCTTGCCTTAAGTTAGCATCTTTGCTTAATATCAGAGTGGAGTGAATATTGAGCAGAAGAGGGAAGGATTCAATATTATCCCACTGTGGGTGGAGAGCAGTGAGGAATAAGCTGTAAGATGCTCTGTATTTGATCCCAGTGCTCTACGTTGCCCCCACCCTCTCCACCTTTTCTCCCTTTTGATTCTGATGGTCTTCTCTCAAGCTCTGCTAAAGAACATGCCACTTGCAGGCTTAGAGAAGAATGAAGGAGAGAGGGAAAAGGGCAATTCCTGGATACTTTTTTTCTGAACATATTTTTATATAATTTAATTCAAGCTTTATATTAATATATGACACTGAGACTTTCCCCTCCTCTTTGGGAAGAAACACGAGGCTTGTGGTCTCCAGCACCATCTTGATAATGGAAGATATAAGAAAGATGCTCGTCTTTTTCCCACATGGCATAGGCCATTGCTATGAAATGAATCCCTGGATATATCTAGTAGACCACTTCCAAGAAGCCTTACTGGATTTCTCCACAGGGGGTCAGGCAGCAGTGCAAAGGTGCTAGATTACTCATATCTCATGTATCTTATTTTTAATGACCATACATTCATTTACAACATTAATCACCTAATTTACTGACTACTACAATTTCACCTATTTGAATATCATTTATGATAGCAAAAGAGTATACTCTAAAATATTCTGTCCTCAGTTTTTGGACACTGCTAAAATGTCCATTGATTCTGAAGTGCAGAGAGGTGAATGTGTTATTTTTCCTGTGTTAATGGGACAGAATGTCCCTACTCTGACAGCCCTGTGCTTCCCTTTCAATGAAACACCTGCAGTGCAGGAGGCATTTGCTGCTTCAGGCTGCATCTCTGGTGTGATATCGTAACTGGCTTTGGCAATTAAATTGCACAGGTGCGAACACCCTATTCTCAGGTAACTCTATACTATCTTTATAGAAAAGCACAACATTGCACATTTTCAGCTAGTGCCATTAAATCAGAAGGTTAAGAAAAGCCAAGAGGAAATCTTCCGGCAGTTTTCAGTTTAGTATCCATAGATACAAGCAGTGGTTCTCCCACATCACTTAACACAACTCGTAAAATCAGTTACAGTTACTCCTCTGATCAAGAGAGATGTGTTGAAGATGAGGCTGATGACATTATGTACCGGGGTTCTGGTATGCTCTAACTAAATTAGAAGTTCCCCAAGGAAAACTATTAAAATGAGACATCTCTGGAAACACTGATATTGAGCTATAAAAAAATGAGCATCCGAGTAATAACGTATAGAAGGTTGACACCATGCATAGCAGAATGGTAACTTGACAAATTTAGCAGCTTATCCACTTGCCTACAATAGAAAAAGAATCCATTATTATGTTTTCTTTCTCTGACATCCTTACGCCATCACATCAAACTTTAGCATTTAGGTATATTTGATCTTAACTTCTTAGGAATATGTATGTTGGTACACACCATAATACATCTTTCCAAATCAGATAAATTGTACTAATTCTAGGCACTGTATTTTAAATATTTTACAAATGCAGGGTCAAATGTTTCTTAAATTTATGCTACATACTTGGCAGTATTATCCGAAATCTATTTAAACTAAGGAAATATCCATAGGTTTTTAGGTGTTCTAAAATGAGACATTTCTATAATCAAATCAACTGATAATTGTCCAATAAAAAACAACAAGAAAAGTGACATTAAAATTGAGGCCTCCTGTTTGGTTTCTCCTTCTGGTAAAGATTATATTCATATTTTAAAAATACAGAATACTTTCTACGGTGGGAGACAATCTAAAAGCTTACACAATTGAAAAATGTTTCTTACGTAATTTTCACTATTCCATCTATTATCTGTCTCAATGATTAATGATAACAAATACTTCTTTCCTGAAAATTTATTTCAAAAAACTTTTAAGTCAGCAAAGTCACTTTCACAGAGTATGGGTTTCGTTTGTTGCTTGTTTGTTTGCTTATAGGAAGGGTCATCAAACCTATTCATGACTGGCTTTTAAGGGCCTTGATGCAAAAGCTATCATTTGATCATTTATTTATGACTAAATGCTGCTTTACAAAACATAGTAGCAGAATAAAATAAGCATTTCAACTGAAGATAGATCTTCAATTAAGCAATACAAATTTACATTAAAAAAGGGATAGATGCTAGTGGACAGTATCTAACACTTTAAATCAATATAAACCAGTTTACAGGGATTGTTAACTGATTTTTTTCTTGCCACATATAAAAAATTTCTAATAATCAATTTAATTAGAAAGCTAGTTTATAACAGTTGTGAGTCATTTTAATCACACAGTGATGACTTTGTTATAATGGGCAAGGAATCATTTTATTCTCAAGAATCTTTTTTCCTCTTCTCATCCCCATTATGGACAACACAAAACAAAAAATCAATTACACCTCTATTTCTACAGCCCTTCCCTAACATCCTTGCTTCCCTTTATGCATGAATTGATATTTAAATACCCACTGCTAACTTGGTAGATTCAGCCCCTCAAAGCTCTTGACAACCTGCTTCCTTCTCTCTCCTGTTGTGTCAGCTAGTTTGTGAACTTATTAACAAAACCTAATATTTACAAGACAAAAATAACATCTCTAAAGTTAGCCTATGATTTTACATTATTTTCAGCTGTGGTTAGCTATGACCTATTCATTAAAGGTACTTAGAAGCTTCAGTCAGTTTTGCAGTAATTTTTTTCAGGTGCATGTTAAGAGTCTGGAGACCAAAGATCAATGTTAAATGATTTTCATTTTTTTCTCATTTTCTTTTCTAAACAAAAGGTCACCTACCTTTATGTGACAGGCGTAAGCGGGGGTGCGGGGTGTCAGCTGTGTGACCTCCTGTCCACAGCTCCAGCAAGTAGCCCCACAGGAGCCAGGTGACGAGGTGCCCAGCCGATGCCATGCTGCCTTGCCGCTGCGATCCTCACTCTCTGGCGGGGTGAGTTTTACTTAGGACTCCCCTCCAGGGGCAGCGTACGAGAGAGGCTTTGTCACAAATCGAACGCGTGTTGTCATCAGAAAGCACAGTTCCAAAGTGCCATTTGTCAGGCTGTGTTTGGATATGTAAAACCTGCCTTTCCCCAGGACAGTTGTTTATAAGCCGGGAGCAAGAGCACATTCCAAGGAGTGAATCTTCACTGCCATGTCCTGCCTAGAGCTCTTTTCAGTCACTAAGCGGGGAGATTGAGGAAGAAACTGTATTATCTGAGTCACTTATGCAAGCGATTCATTCAGAAAAAACAAGCCCAGCACACGCACTGCCTTCGCCCCCGTGGAGCTCCTCTTCTCTTCTGGCTCCTTGAAGCCTCTCAGAAGTCAGCTTCTTGCACTGACTTGCCAAACAGCTAGTTTTAATTCACCTTTCACCTTGCTAATTAAAAACAAGAAGTACCATTCCCTCCAGGAGTTGCAGGATCCACCCAGCAGGGATGCCGCTGTCGGCGAGCTGTGTTTACGGGGAAAGTTCAGGCGGGGTTGAGCAGCATACTTGCTGTTTCTAGGAAGTGTTTCTGGTCCACGTGCCCTCGTCCCACCCGCCCTCCCAGTATTATTGGCCCCGCGTCACTCAGCGACAGGAGAGAAGTTCACATTTTGATGGGAAAGGGGAATCAGGAGGGAGAATGATATACAATAGGCTGCTTACTTAAAAATCAGTATAACCTAAGAGGATGGAGGGTCAGGAAGGGCTTTTAAATTCTCACTCATCAGGATTAACCCTTGAGTAAATACAGATGCATTTTAAACAATCTATCTGTCACCATTCAGTACCCAAATTGATTTCTTGTTCCGTTTCCACTGAAATTGCATTTTTTCCCACATTTTTGCCTTTTTATATTGATTGCATCTTAGAAATGTCATTTTCAACTGCTATAAGGAAAGCATTTCAAGAACCTGAAAAAAACGTGTCTGTGATTGTTTTGTCCATAGGTTAAAACCAACAAAGGTTCTTGTGCCATTCTTCAAATGTGCAAATTCTTCAAATCAAAAGCAAATTCTTTTTTATAAGCAGATCATAAATTTTATCTCAAATTTTGGAATAATTAACTTTTGAGGTGATTCTTCTCCTATATAAGATAACTATAGTAAGTGAGATTCTCTATGGGGCAGATCCCAGTAGATACTAGAAAACTTGGGATGTAAATTACCTTGGGGTTGAACTGCTATGCACTTTTAGAATTTATTTTCCAAGACACTGTTTGTGTAAATAAGCTTAACACAATAGGTCAACTTTACAATCTACTTTCAATCAATCTCAAAAACTAAAGCAAACACTCCATAGCTGTTGGCATGGAAATAAATGGTATTATTTTAAGATACCAATAAGCTTGAAGGGATATTTGACTTGATAGTTTAAAGTTAATGATCAACAAATGATTTCGACTCTTTTTCTCATTCTGCATTTTAAAGGGTAATGGTTAAGAACACTTCTTGAGAATTATGGTTTGAAAATAATGCATTTATAACAAAAAGATAAGAGTTACTTTGCATTATATATAAATAAATGCAGAACCAAGCATTCTTTGCCCGTTTTCCTAAGCATGATATGTTCTACGACAAGCAAAGTATATTCAGCAAAATGTAAATGTCACTGGATATTATAAATGATTGGATTTCCAAGGTCTACAAAAGATAACAAACTCTAAACATTATTTAACAGTACAGTAACATGACGTATTTAGATACTTTTAAGCTGGGGTGGTCTCTGTAGGCACTTGCATATTTTAAGAGCCAGTCTGATGAGCTATAGACCTCAAAGTTGTTCTAAGTGCGCTATAACATACCTTTGGAATCCTCTTTTACTTTCTTCCAGAATTGAAATAACTAGAAATTAAATAGCAGCTTTTAGATGTGTTATCTAACAGTAGGATTCCAGAAAAAAGTAAATACGATGGATATAACTTTTATTACAAATGCATGCCTATACTCATGCAAATGAAGTTCCATTTAAGCTTGTACAGGGCCTGTCCTAACCCTATTATGAAACTAAAGCAGTGTAACATTTCACAACCCTTTCATAGGATACAGAATTCACACCATTAACTACTGACGCAGGGATAAATGTTACGGATGCTAGTTACATACATACTGCTATACACCTAGATTCATCTTCAGTGTTTATATGTCCTCCTTTAGATAAGGTTAGAGCATTTTGAAGTCTGTGCCAGATTCATGAACTCCTTTGGGTGTCTCAAAAATGTGCTTTGGTTTATCCTTCAGTCATCAACATCATTGCTTACTCCCTTTAACTTCTCTCTATGTCCTTTTATCCTTTTTTCTAGTCTATACGGAGCATATAGATGATGTCCCCCCAAAATGACTGTTAAAAATGCTAACCATAGCCTTGGCTACCCCTGTGTGGCTCTAGCCACAAGCAAAGGAATGAAGAGTCATTAGGACCAAATCAGTCATTCACATCATAAAATAAAAGAATTCTCAGGAGCAGGGTCATCATACAACTTATCATCCAGACCAAACATTTAAAAAAAAAAAAAAAGTTAAAGAGTTTTCTATTAATCATCACGGAGAAAGAATGTTATAGACAAATTAGGACATCAAAGCCACCTTCCTTGGGAGAGATTTCTAGGCACCCTTAGAAAACATGCAAATAGAAATAATAAAACTGACAGCACCAACCGTGAATGAAGAGCTTAAGTAAATGGAAAAGCTTTTGGAACTAGCCATAATATCTATCGATATTATTATACTTCATCCAAGAGGAGTGAGACTGCCAGTTTGAACGATTTGAAACAAAAATAAAAACCAACTAAGAAGGAAAATGGTAGTCCTGAAGGTATTCCCTACCAGGTCAAACGTTTCTGTCCAAACCCTTTGTTGTTAACTGTTGCAACAAGGCAGTGAGAAAAAAAGGCCAGAACTGAGAACTTGTCAGCAGTTCCGGGCTCCCCTGTCCCTAGTTCCCCAATTTTAACAGCAGAAGAGCAACTGGCCTCTGAAACAATCCTCCCAGCATGTGGTCCAAGATAGTCTGCTGCTGAATCACATAGGGTATCTGCTAAGAGCAGATTCGAATGCCCCACCTCGTACTTCCAGTTTACTTAAAGTTTTACATACTAATATTTCAGATTCACAGTGGTTCTTTTAGGTCAGTGTTATTAAAATATTAGATATCTGTTTGCCATTTTCTACCATTTTTATCATAAGACTATAGTATCTGCAATTTAAGTTTAAATTTATATAAAATGAAGCCACAGCTATAGCATGCACTTACATTTTTCAAATACATGTTGAAAACAAGCAAAAATTGTAAAAAGCTTCTCTGCACCACTTAAAATTATTTCACATATTGTGGGATGGGACTCTCTACTTACTAATACCCTTGAGAATATCCATTCTTTCTTTTCTACCTCCCCAAGAAAATAGGATATAAATACAGAAGCCTACATTTCCCAACCCCTTGGCAGTTATGCTAAGCTGTGTGACAATTTCTTTTTTTTTTTTTTAATATTTATTTATTTGTAATTGACTGATGATTGGTTTACAATATTGGTTTGATTTCTGTCATATATCATGACAGAAGGCGTACATATGTCCTCTTTCTCTTGAATTTCCCTCCCACCTCCCACCCATTCCCACCCTCTACATTATTACAGGGTCCCGGTCTGCGTTCCCTGAGTTGTACAGCAAATTCCCGTTGGCTCTTTATTCACATATGCTAGTGTGTGTGCATCCATGCTACNCTGTCATATATCATGACAGAAGGCGTACATATGTCCTCTTTCTCTTGAATTTCCCTCCCACCTCCCACCCATTCCCACCCTCTACATTATTACAGGGTCCCGGTCTGCGTTCCCTGAGTTGTACAGCAAATTCCCGTTGGCTCTTTATTCACATATGCTAGTGTGTGTGCATCCATGCTACCCTGTCCATTCACCTCTCCCTCTCCCCCTTTTCCTCCACCCTTGTCCATAAGTCTGTTCTCTGAACAGATCCATCAGTACATCCTTCTAGATTCCATATATATACATTAACATACAATATTTGTTTTCTCTTTCTGACTTACTTCACTCTGTATAATAGGCTCTAGATTCATCCACCTCATTAGAACTGACTCAAATGTGTTCCTTTTTATGCCTGAGTAATATTCCATTGTATATATGTCACCATATGTGAAAATTTCTGACCAAATAAATGAGCAGAAGTGACATGTATCACATCTAGGCTGAGGCAGTGAAATACGACTAAGCAATTCTTTCTCTCTCAAGTACTTTCTGCAACAAAGGCTGAAGAAAAGGAGGAGGCCATATGTCAAAAAGTGAAGGTACAAGATTGAGGTATCTTGGATTACTGAATCATCATAGTAGGGACAGTTGCCCTGGAAAGTTATCCAGCCCACAGAAAACTTTATATAAGCAAGAACTGAACATATGCTATGTTAAGCCTTTTGGTTTACTTGTTACCATTAGCATACATAGTCTCTCCTAACTAAATGCACCCATTTACTGTGCTTTGGGGAACAGGCTCATCGACAAACATATCGTATAAATAAGTCACTAATATTGTACTTCTTCCTATCTACTATTAAAACTTATTTCAGTAGACGTTATTATACTAATACAGCTAGAGAGAGATGTGGATAGTTGAAGGTTGAGTGAGAGGTAACATGAATCCCTATGTTACTTTTAGAATGGGATGGCTATGTCCTTAGCTTTTCCAGTTGAGCACTGCACACAAAAATGTCATGAACAGTATTTATAGGTGAACAAATAGTGCTGCATCCCAAGAACATCATGATTAAACCATTAGTAACCACGTGTCATGACAGCAACGATGATGATCCTTTGTGAACTAAAGATAAACTTTCTCTTCAACGGTCATGACCTTCCAGGATCACTAAACCTTCCTTCACTTTTGCTAGCCCTACATTCTGGAGCATCTCAAATCACTCACCAATATGGCCAGCTACTGCTGCCACTACAGCATCAAGGCTGATGGGTTTTATAACTAAGGCTGTTGATGTATTTATTGGTCAGGATTCCAGAAGTCTGGATTCACTTTTTCCCACATTCAACAATTCAACAGGATGGAAAAGGGAAAACTAAATTATCCCTGATTTGTATGTTATTGAGAGTAGTTCACTACCAGCCGGGATCCAATCTAGTTGCTTATGTGAAAGAGATCTGGCTGATGCCATTCTGATGTCATTGACATAGTTAATTATTTTAAAAGACTGAACTTTTATTTTTCCACTTTGATCATCTATTATTAAAAAAAGACATAAAATTTGAACAAAATTTACATTTGATAGAATCTTGAGTTCTTTGTTTCTGACTCATACTATATTTATTCTCATTTTTTCTATGTCCTTGAGAATAAAGAAAAGCATAAGCATTTTGAGATAGGTATCATCTTCAATTGATTTTAATCAAAGAGCAGTGACTTTTTATGCCCTTTTTATGGCAAAATGAAATTATATGTGCCACTAACTCAGAAATATTTAATTTATAGGTCCTGTGAGGTTTTCCTACATACTCTTTCTTACAGGTAATAGAGAATTCCTTATAAAGGCAGAGATCCAATTAGTTACCTTTAAAAATGTAACAGAAACTTCCGTAATAATACATTATAATTTACTGTTTTTTTGACGAACCTAGATAGCATATTAAAAAGCAGAGATATTACTTTGCCAACAAAGGTTCATCTAGTCAAGGCTATGGTTTTTCCAGTAGTCATGTATGGATGTGAGAGTTGGACTGTGAAGAAAGCTGAGCATGGAAGAATTGATGCTTTTGAACTGTGCTGTTGGAGAAGCCTATTGAGAGTCCCTTGGACTGCAAGGAGGTCCAACCAGTCCATTCTAAGGAGATCACTCCTGGGTGTTCATTGGAAGGAATGATGCTAAAGCCTAAGCTCCAGTACTTTGGCCACCTCATGTGAAGAGTTGACTCATTGGAAAAGACTCTGATGCTGGGAGGGATTGGGGGCAGGAGGAGAAGGGGACGACCGAGGATGAGACGGCTGGATGGCATCACCTAGTTGATGGACATGGGTTTGGGTGAACTCCAGGAGTTGGCGATGGACAGGGAGGGCTGGCGCGCTGCGATTCATGGAGTTGCAAAGAGTTGGACATGACTGAATGACTGAACTGACTGACTGAACTGCTGCCTGTTTTAACACATGTTTTTGAGCTACTGGTGGCACTGATGGTGACTTGTTCTTGATCCATGATTGGTATCTTCAGCACCTAGCACTGAACTTCAAATTGATTCCATTTCAGTAGAACAAAAATGACTACTATAATAATAATAACACAAATGTCCACTTGTTTCCTACATGCTAGACCCCATACAGGGCACAGTCACATACAATCCAGTTTAATCCGGACAACAACCATATTCAGTGAAGCCATTTATACAGCCATTTACACAGAAAAAGAATAGGGGACACAGATGTTAAGTAACTATTTGCCTGAGGTGAAGCTGGAAGTGTCAGCTCAGCCGTGTCCAATTCTTTGTGACCCCCTGGACAGTAAGCCCCCAGGCTCCTCTCTCCATGGGATTCTCCAAGGAAGAATACTAGAGGGTGTTGCCATACCCTTCTCCAGGGGATCTTCCTGACCCAGGGATTGAACAGGGTCTCCTGCATTGCAGGCAGATTTTTTTTACCGCCTGTGGAGTACTGATAAAACAACAGATCTGGACTCTCACACCCAAACTCCAGGGCCTGAGTTCCAACCATTACACGTGCCTTCTTGGAGAATACTATTTAAAGACTTTATATTGACTGTTCCAAATTATTACACTATCTGGAACTTATCTTTATTAAGTATTAATAAGGACATAACATGGTTTAGTCGCTAAGTCATGTCTAACTCTTGCCACCCCATGGACTGTAGCCTGACAGGCTCCTCTGTCCATGGGATTTTCCAGGCAAGAATACTGGAGCAGGTTGCCATTTCCTTCTCCAACAGGAAGTAGTTTAGTTTTACAATAAAAACCTTTCAAGGCAGTTTGTACTTTAATCAACAACCAGCCTCAATGACTTAGATTAAACTCACCACATAAAAGCCTCCATCCAAGGTCATGTCAGATGGCAGTGTACTCTCTGTCCATATCATTCCATAAGCTGTTAGGTTTGACTAGGGTCTTTGGAGCTTGGTAGTCAGGCACAACACTGGAGCTAAATACAGTAGGCAAAATTACTAAAGATCCAATATCAAAGGCACCCAAGAAATAGTTTTTTTTCTATTAATAGTCATTATTTCATATAGCAACATGCAATAATTATGCAACAAATAGGTATTAAAAGAAGATAATGATAGTGACTGTCAGATAATAATAGTGACTATTTGTGGAAATATATACATATATATACACATATAAATATACACATACTTATAGGCATACATACACACACAAACACATCTCTAGTTATGGTTGCAGGGGAAGAAAGAAGGTTCCAAGAAAGGATTTAAGGCTAATAATTCACTTACCAATAGTTACTGATATTTATATTATTTTGTCCAAAAGATTTCAACATTTTCAAAAAAATGTTACCACTAATATACCTAAAGGAAATAAAACAATTGATAGGCAGTCCACTTAAGAGAGGGCCTCAGTATGAGGCCAACAACAAATACCATAAACTGCAATAAAGAAGTTATCCGTCCATGGGCTTCTTTAATCTCATTCTAGAATTTAAGACCACCTGTAATTTTTTGTCTTTCTGGTAAGAGGTGATCTAATTTTTTCAAGATCAGTTTATGGATTATTTACTTTAAAAAAAAGGAAGGAAGGAAGGAAGAAGGGAAGAAAGTAAGTGATAATTTAACGTAATATTTTTTCAATTTTCTTTTATTTCAAGTCTTGAATCCTCTTTCATTTTCTCTATGATCTCCACTGTCGTTTAACTATCACTGGTTAAACCAGACCCAAAGAAGCTGGCATAGGGTAGTTTATTCAATAAATATTTGTGTGATAGAAGCAAGGCACTTGTATAGCTTAAACTGTCTAGAAATCAAAGATTAATTTCTTCCTGTTAATTATTTGGATCATTTATTCAGTTGTTCACTTTGACTCTATGGAGGACAATGGCCAATACATAAAATGAAGAAAAAAATTGTATTCCATTATGAAAGAAAAGGATTTATATAAAGCCAATGCAATTCTCCATTAGTCAGTTGGCAAGAAACTAAGGAACAAGGCCAAATATTTTGTAATATTTTATAGTATCTTCAACTGTCATACAGTTGGCAGATGGATAGAAAGTTTCATATATCCCATAAAGCTGCTATCAACTCATAATGTACCTGTTTCACATTAACATAAATGGAAACAAACACTAACTTTAAAGTTGTGAAGACTCTGACAGAAAATCAGAATATTCAAAATAAATCACATTTTGGCTATGAGAGTGAATCTTACACTTCAAAGGAATCACAACAGCCAAAGGAAAAACCTGGCAGAAGTCCTGTGAAGACTCTTTCCCCCCAAGGACTTCCTTTCTTTAACACCATTCCAAATAACCATCTATGGAAGAGCGAAAACAATCCATAGGAAAAAGAACATGACGTTGAACCCACTGGTGAGATCCCAAAGATGAAAGAAGAAATCTAAACTCGTTATTTCATTTCACCTTTTGTTTAGCATTGCCATAATTTCCACAAATGATTTGGAAAAATTGTTATTGCTTATGAGCCAGGTTTTAAAGAAGGCAGGATTTCAGGTGTAGTGTCTTTTCATTTGAATCTGTTGTTTCGTTACTGGAATTATATTTGATGGGCTGTGTGAGTGGTTATTTTGCGTGACCAGGTAGTTCTGGCTTGTGATGTCCCAATACATAACACTAGCACCATGTGGAGGCCAAGACTGGTACTACATGCTTTCAATTGTAAACAAAACCACATTGCAAGCCTATTTGTGTTCACAATTTGTTTCCTGCCACAAAATAAAGAACATGCTTTAACCCTTTATATTTTGAGCATGACCACTTTATGTGGCTGATAGATGGGTCTTGGTGGTTAAGGAAAAATAATTTAAATGTACTTTATAGAGCATTTAATTTAAAAAACACCAAGATTTCTGTTCAGAAACTATTTCTTAGCAAGAGGCTTAGAATTTTGAAGAGATGACCATAAATATGTCAGAAATAAACGTATTAAATAGGAAAACATCTCCTGTGAAAATGTGCTTTAAGTATAAAACACTATGACACTATTGTGTCTTATACTTGAAACATGTCTAATATTACCATTACACAATGATATAATTGCATGTAAATATGTCTTTATATAATCCTGTTATACTAGGTAATAAAGAAAGAAAAATATGAACAAAATATCAAGTAAATCCCAACCTCACTCTGTTTGCTTGCCAAAAAATATAACCACATAAAATAATATCTTTCCTCAGAGATCTAAATGGAAAGAATATTTCAATCTAGAAGTTCACTTTGTATTAGATTTGACTAATAAATTAGCATGTTTTCAAGAATAAATTAGTATATGTGTATTGACCTCTGCCTAAAACTAATTGCAGGAGAATTTAAACAAATTGCTTAATGACCTGAAGGTGGATCACTTATTGTATGAAAGGTATAAAAGTTGAATTTCAATAAAAACTGTACACTTTGAATGAAATTTTAATAGCTAAGCATGAAAAGTTAATTGGTACATCATATTCTCACAATAAACTTGACAAGCTTTATCCAGAACTAAAATACAAGAAACAATGTGTGTTGCGAATAAAGGTGAAAATCAAACATTTCTTGATTGATGTATGTTTTAAAATGAAAAGTCTACTTCACCAGTTATTTTCAACAAAGCAAGCTTTACCATATGAAAAATATGGTATATTTTTTCCTGAAAGCCTGGTTGAAAATTATGCAAAGTTGCTTGTATCCCAAGAATACTGGTTTTATAGTTTTCAACCGTAATATTAACATCTATAAAAGGATAATTCAAATATAATTTCCCCATTCTGAATAAGCAGATAAGTAAATATTTCCCCAAGAATTCTATTATTCTTATTTTTCAGCTTACAGTTCCTTGTATCAATTTAATCCTTTTCTATAGGATAAATGGAAAAGTGTTAGTTGCTCTGTGTGTCCAACTCTTTGAGACCCCATGGACTGTAGCCCTGCCAGGCTTCTCTGTCCATGGAATTCTCCCTGCAGGAATACTGAAATGGGTTGCTATGCCCCCCTCCAAGGGATCTTCCCAACCCAGGGATTGAACCTAGGTCTCCCTCATTGCAGGCAGATTCTTTACTCTTTGAGCTACCTGGGAAGCCCCATAAGATAAATAATAACTCTCCATTAGATAATCCCCAATCTTACAGAAAAATGTAGTAACATTTCCCATCATAAAAAAACTCTATTTTCACTAACCCTCCAACTAGGGACCAATTTATAGATAAAATCCTTCAAAATAATTGACTATAATCTGTCTTCATGTGTTGACCTCTTATTTTCTACTGAATCCACTCTGTAAGTTTGAATTAGGTTTGATTGCAGGTGGCAGAAAACACCAATCAATAGTGGTTTAAATGTGACAAATTTTACTTCTCCCTTTTGTTAACATGGTTTGAAAGTGAGACTAGGGCTGCTGTCACAAAATAGGGAGCTAACTAATGCATAACTAACAGGAGCATTTTCTGTCTTGTTAATAGTCCATGCGTGCAAAGTAGCTTCAGTCGTGTCCAACTCTTTGCAACCCATGGACTGTAGCCCACCAATTTCATCTGTCCATGGGATTCTCCAGGCAAGAATACTGACGTAGGTTGCCATGACCTTCTCCAGGGGATCTTCCCAACCCAAGGATTGAACCCACATCTCTTATGTCTCCTGCATTGGCAGGTGGGTTCTTTACCACTAGCACCACATGAGAAGTGCTGTCTTGTTGCATATCCATTCACAATAGGTGGCCTTCACTCACAGTCCAAGCTCCAGCCGTCACATCCTGTTTGCAGCCAAAGACACTTAAGAATTAATGAAGAAGGAATTGCCCTCTGCATTTAAGGACATTTGCTAAACAAAACCTCATATTCCTGACCTCCACTTTGAGTGCCACATGATTCAAACCTACAACCTCATCTCTTCTCTACCTATAGTCACCCCTTCTTGTGGATTTGCAGCAGGTCATTTTGGCTACCTTTCCCAGGACTCCGTTTCTGGCCTGTTTCCTTTTAGGCTGAGCCAAAGGGAAAATTCTTGAGAGATTTGGAGGGTAGAAGGGAAACAACAATCATTTTGTAACACACATATTTTCTTATATTTATCTCTGCAACTGCTCCACCTTCCCAAGAACCTCCTTCTGCTTATCTGTCTCCTGGGTCAGGTGTATGTGTTTAACTCCATGACTAAGGGCCCTGGCTTTTGCTATACACCCACAACATCAAGGTCAGAGGTAACAACTGCTATCAGGGGTTTCAGTCTTCCCTCCTTGGGTTCCAGCTCATACTTGTAGGTTCCAGCTAGTAACTCCTCTCCCATTTTACATCCTTCTTCTCTTCTTACTGCCTTTCCTGTGGACTTCAAAGTCCAGCATCAGACATGAGTGCAAAAACTTTAAAGAGATTTAGAAAGCAGTTCCACAAATGCATAAGGTTAAATTTCTGTAACAAATCTATCAGTATGCTCTAGAGGTTCTCCTATTTCCACTGGCACATTCCCTAGTCCTCACACCCGAGACCATGATTTTTCAGAACATCTATACACTGAATCGGAGAAGGCAATGGCAACCCACTCTAGTACTCTTGCCTGGAAAATCCCATGGATGGAGGAGCCTGGTAGGCTGCAGTCCTTGGGGTTGCTGAGAGTCGGACATGACTGAGCGACTTCACTTTCACTTTTCACTTTCATGCATTGGAGAAGGAAATGGCAACCCACTCCAGTGTTCTTGCCTTGAGAATCCCAGGGACGGTGGAGCCTGGTGGGCTGCCGGCTATGGGGTCGCACAGAGTCAGACATGATGAAGCGACTTAGCAGCAGCAGCAGCCGCATACACTGAATATCTCAAGTCCAGCTCCTCATTCCCTCCATGAAACTCAAACAGATTTGTATATTTGATTCCAGAGGTCACTTGTGTGTCTAATAAATATTTTAACCTTAACTTTTTAAAATAAGATTGTTGATTTCTACTTGCCTTTTACCTCCTCAGTTTGCAAACCTGCTTCCCCCATCCCAGTAAATGGAAATGTCTAGGTCCCCTCCCATCAATGCTTTTCTGCTCTATGTCAATTAGAATAAAAGTCAGATCTTTATTGTGGTCTCTGAGGTCCTTTTTGATCTGGCCCCTGCTGTGTCATTCACTGTACATACCATTCCTCTCTCAGGCCACTGGAACCACACTGAATTCATGGACAGCTTCCAACCTGGCTAAGCACACTCCCACTTCAGAGCCTCTGCAGTTGCTATTTCCTCTGACTATACAGCTTTCACTTCAGAAATCCACGCCTTACATTATAGTAGTTCTAAATTTTTCTAACAAATCAAACCCAAGAAGATGTAATTACTAAGAAATAAATGCTGAACATAAATTATGTCAAATATTAAACATCAATTTCTTATATATCAACTATCTAGAAATATCTATCATATTTGTAAGTGAAAGAAATTTTTTTCAGATCCATATTTAGAGTAAAAAGGCATGTTTTAAATCCTACTTTAATACTATGGAACTGGGTGCCTGTAACCTAAATATTTTTTCTGAGCATCATTTTCTAGCATCTGTAATGGAGAAATTATAATAAGAGATCAAGTTGCCAACATCTGTTAGATCATAGAAAAAGCAAAAGAATTTCAGAAAAACATCCACTTCTGCTTCATTGACTACACTAAGGCCTTTGTATGGATCAAAACAAACTGGAAAATTCTTCCGGAGATGGGAATACCAAACCACCTTACTTGCCTCCTGAGAAATCTGTATGCAGGTCAAGAAGCAACAGTTAGAACGAGACATGGAACAACGGACTGGTTCCAAATTGGGAAAGGAGTTCTTCAAGACTGGATGTTGTCACCTTGCTTATTTAACTTACATGCAGAATACATCATGTGAAATGTTGGGCTGGATGAAGCACAAGTTGGAATCAAGACTGTCAGGAGAAATATCAATAACCTCAGATATGCAGATGACAACACCCTTATGGCAGAAAGTGAAGAGGAACTAAAGAGACTTTTGATCAAAGTGAAAGAGGAGAGTGAAATAGTTGGCTTAAAACTCAACATTCAGAAAACTAAGATCATGGCATCTGGTCCCATCACTTCATGGCAAATAGATGGGAAAACAATGGAAACAGTGACAAGCTTTATTTTCTTGGGCTCCAAAATCACTGCAGATGGTGACTGCAACCATGAAATTAAGAGACGCTTTCTCCTTGGAAGGAAAGCTATGACAAACCTGTGTGTTAGCTGCTCAGTTGTGTCCGACTGTTTGCGATCCCATGGATTGTAGCTCACCAGTCTCCTCTGTTCATGGAATTCTCCAGATAAGAATACTGGAGTAGGTTGCCATTCCTTCCTCCAGGGATCCTCCCAACCCCAGTATCAAACCTGGGTCTCCGACATTGCAGGATGATTCTTTACTGTCTGAGCCACCAGGGAAGCCTGTGACAAACCTAGATAGCATATTAAAAATCAGAGATATTTACCGACAAAGGTCCGTATAGTCAAAGCTATGGTTTTTCCAGTAGTTATGTATGGATGTGAGAGTTGGACCATAAAGAAACCTGAGCACTTAAGATTTGATGCTTTTGAACTGTGGTATTGTGGAAGACTCTTGAGAGTCCCTTGGACTGCAAGGAGATCAAACCAGTCAATCCTCAAAGAAAGAAGTCGTGAATATTCATTGAAAGGACTGATGCTGAAGCTGAAGTTCTAACACTTTGGCCACCAGATACAAAGAACTGACTCACTGGAAAAGACCTTGATGCTGGGAAAGACTGAAGGCAGGAGAAGGAGATGACAGAGGATGAGATGGTTGGATGGCATCATTGACTTGATGGACATGAGTCTGAGCAAGTTTCAGGAATTGGTGATGGATAGGGAAGCCTGGCGCACTGCAGTCTATGGGGTCATGAAGAGTTGGACATGACTGAGCAAATGAACTGAACTGAACTGAAGCTTAAGTAGAATAAGTATTTTGAAACTGATATGATTATATTCAAAGCCTTAATATATAAACATTTCTGTATTTCTCTATATTGTTTTATATTAATACTGTAAACTAAGTTCTCTTTCAATTTTGAGAGCTTGAAAAGATTTGTATGTATCAAGGTAAAAAAATGTGTTCCTAATATTTAAATAATGGGTTAATTTTTTTTTCTTTTTGAAATCTATTTCCTATCAGGTACTTCTAGAAGTAGCATTAGAAATAATCCTTGATATTTCAGGATTTAAATAACTTAACTCTTGTATCATTTCTAATGTTCCATGAATTCAGAGGCAGTGCTATAGATATAGACTGTCTCCTGCATACTCTAAGAGATATGGGTACCAGGCAACCCAATACTTCTCCATTCTCACTAGTGAATTGGATGACTTTGCAGAAAGACAATCTCACCTCAGAATAAAAGAGAGCTAATATCCTACAATCAATATAGGAATATATATGTGTCTTTAATACATTTCAACAAGGTCAGAATTTAACAGAGTATAAAATGCTTTTAAAAACTATGCTGAGTAATTGAATCTGCAGAGCAAAATGTTTTGTGAAATCTGTATCCCTAATTTTTTTAGGGATGTGTTTCTTCGTAAAAATTAAATTTTTTTTTGTAGAAATCTCTTATCCAGAGATTTTAAAAGAAATATTCATTACTTATATATTGGATATTTATTCTAACCAAATTTATACTCCTTGCTTAGATGACGTTATCCTTAAAAGCCTGGGCATGTACTCATCTCAGTATTCATCTCAGGATACTCATTTATTCACTATTGAAGAATGAAAGAACAAATGAATGAAATAAAATGTATCAAATACTTCAAGTTAAATTAGGATTAATTTTATAATATAAGACATTTTATTAGAATGATATAGTAATAATTAAAAACAAACTTTTGAGGGTGATGGATACATTCAGTATCTTGATTTTAGTGACAGTTTCACGAGCATATACATGTTTCAAAACTTACTGAATCATACATCTTAAATATTTTCTTATATGTCAGTTTACTTCAATAAAGAAGTTTAAAAATTAACAATTAAAATATTAGGTATAAATTTTTGAACTTATAAAATTTTTTAGAACATAGTCATTCAAGATTAGTATACAGATATTTTGAAAAATATCTTAACTCATCATACTTTCTTCTAAATATAAGTAAGATGATCATTTAAAACTCTATTTGGCACTAACATAAACTCCTCACATGATAGAGATTGTCTAAAAAATATTCTTTGGCTCCTTCTCGCTGTGACTAAGACTTTGATTTGATGAGACTAAAGCCTCAAAGCTCATCTCTTCCTCTCCCAACAGGATAGTTTGGGTTTCCCTCCACTCTGGTCTAGAAGCTGAGAAAGGAGCACAGACTGATCATATTCACTTCCTATCCTCCCAAAAAGCAATTGCTTATTGTTTTAGGAAGCTCCACTATTTTGGTACTTGCACCTTTTGAGCTAACCACTTTCCCTCTACAAAAGCCACTACAACCTCATCATGCCTCCAATCTTTCATCAGAGACTATAGCACTAGCTCCTGGCACTCAAAGGACTACGATCTGAATGAGTGACTTTCCAGGAACCCTTTCAGTTCTTTGACCCTCTCATCACCAGTGATTTGCTTCTCCCTAAGCAAAAATCTCATGGTTTCAACCTGGGTATTTTCATTATGAAACATCTCTATTTAAAAAATGTATCAATTCAGTAGTCATCTTTTGAATAAAAATTCCTCTACTACAAGTTTAATTTCTCAATTCCTTATCTTTTTGGCATCACACTTACTTACTACATTTTTACATGCCTCAAAATATCTTCCTTTGATAATTTCTCAATCATTTTACAATGTAAAAACCTTTTTTCTTTTTTATTATAGCTTATAGAAAAACAGGTTCAGATTTGACTATATCTCATCAGGACCTTTAGATTACTCACCTTTTGACTTTCCTCCAATTTGTCAGCTCTCTAATGTCTTTATTTCCCTCTTTATACTGATTTGATCCTAAGATTGTGCTGTTGTAATACTATTGCCAATAAATTAATTCCTTAGTTCCTCTCTTATTATTCAACCATCTGGCAAAACTCCTGCCTTGGATTAGATTGATTATCTGTTTTCTTAATGACTAAACCCAAGGTTGCTGGACATTGCTACAGAAGATCAGGGAAAGGAGGAAAGATGTTCCTTAAAAGATAAAAAAGCTAACTCAGTTGGGCTTGCTATACTCCGTGGCAGTCTTAGGAAGTTTTACTGTTAAACTCACAGTCTTACTCTTCTCAGTACTTTCTTCCAAAGATTTTCTTCTCAAAGGTGTAATCAACCCTTCCTTCAAATCTCTCCTTAGTCCTAGCAGATTATCTGGATGCTTAATTTACAGAAAAAGCTAGAACCTTACTGCACATACAGTTTCCTTTTTCTGTTTGGTTAAATTAGATGTGGTGTCTTTCCTTCACCTGCCTTCAGATATCCATCTGTACATTGGACTGTTTCATTCCTTTTGAATTTTACATAATCAGTTGTTCTTTCTCTCACTCCCTTTCAATTGTTCTTGAAGTTAATGTTTAAATATTTCCACCTTGTGCTTCCCTGGTGGCTCAGCGATAGAGAATGTGCCTGCAATGCAGGAGATGTGGGTTGGACCCCTGGTTGAGGAAGATCCCCTGCAGAGGGCACAGCAACCCGTTCCAGTATTCTTGCCTGGAGAATCCCATGGACAGAAGGGCCTGGCGGGCTGCAATTAATCGGGTTGCAAAGAGTCGGACACAGCCGGAGCAAATGAGCATGCAGGCACGCACAAGACTCCACCTTAAACACACGCACAGACAAATCAATCTTCCTTTAAAAACCTCATTTCCTCATCTCTTCATCCTTCTCCTTCTTGATGCAGCAATTATTCTGAGTCTCCTTTAGTCCTTTTTTCCTTACATCTTTTTTTTTTTTTTCCAATTGCTACCTGTAGTCAGGCCACCCCTCCCATTACCAAAGCAGAGTGACATTGTCTATGTCACTAAATCACTGCTCATTTTCCAACTCTTACTTTAAAAAATTAAGCAAAAAAAAAAAAAAACAAAAAAAACAAAAAAACAGCAAACCAAAGTAAGAAACAATGGTCATACAACTCGTATCAAGATTTGCCACAGTCTCTAACCATTTCCTTCTTCCATTTAAAGACCTACTTTCTCAATCACCTATTTTATAAACATTTAATTTTCAATAAAAAAAATGTCCTGAGCATGCATTTTATTTTATTTTATTTTGACACAATTTTTCTGTTTTTGGCTTTGCTTTCTTTCTTTTTTTTTTTTACTTTTTATTTTTACTTTATTTTGCTTTACAATATTGTATTGGTTTTGCCATACATTGACATGAAGCAGCCACGGGTGTACATGAGTTCCCAATCCTGAACCCCTCTCCCACCTCCCACCCCATATCATCTCTCTGGATCAGCCCCATGCACCAGCTCCAAGAATCCTGTATCCTATATTGAATATAGACTGGCGATTCGTTTCTTACATGATAGTATACATGTTTCAATGTCATTCTCCCAAATGAGCATGCATTTTAAAAAATCATTATCAGTATTCCTTTCACATCATCCTTAGAAATAGGGACACACACCATGGTATGTTATCTACCCCTGAGGAACAATATTACCACAAAGTCAAGTGTTTAAAACAACACATTGATTATCTCACAGTTTCTGTGGGAAGATTCTGGTATGGGTCCTCTGCTTAGGGTCTCAAAAGGCTACAGTCACAGTTTCTGCCAGGGCTGAGCTCTCAGCTCAGATTTCACTAGGGAAGGATCCACTTGCAATTTCATTCAGGCTGTTGATAGAATTCAGTTTCTTGTGACTGTGGGATCACAAGGTTTGGTTTCTTGCAGTCTATTCTCAGTCCTCAGTCCTAACGGTCCCCTGTAGGTTCTAGCCGTGTGGGATCCCGCAGCAGTCAGTAGCGTCCTCAAAGTGAGCATAGGAGAAAGAGATCCAACATACGGGCAGTGCGATCTCGTAAAACATAGTGACTCAAATGTTTTTCTAAATACGCATTAACTTTACACTGAAAAAATATACCCCAGTGACTTCATTTCATATATCCAAGCGCACACACTTCCTTGGGGTGATTCCTCAGTTGAGGTGCTTATTCATCTTCTGAAATCTATAATTTGCTATGCCTGCAGCCCTTCTTATTTTAGGTTCAGGTTGTTAAGCTGAGTAATCATTAGTCATTCTCCAGTGAGTACTCATTCTCATCCTTATTATGTTTTCCACTAGTCTCTTAAGATACCAAGGCCTTATGAAATGGGACAGTCTCATGCTAGAATATTAGACTGCTATTTAAAAGTATGTGATTTGGAAGCCCATTTAATAACACATAAAAAGCTTATGAACTAGCATTTGGTGGGAAATTTGAAATATAAAATAGCACAAAATATTTTTATGTATACAAACATATCTTGCTAAACTGAGAGTTCAACAGTGTCTGTTCCTGACGGAAATAGTTTCCATGACTTAAAATTTCTCCTTTATAATTTTTGATATGTTCTATAAGCACATACCATATACATAACAAAGGGCATTTTCTTTTCATGACTGTCTTATTTTATGACTTTCTTATTATCTTTAATATGATTTGCAGGTGTTTGAGACTAGACCCGCCCTATTTGCAATTCTATACTTTGGTTTTGTATATCCTATTACTTTGGCATCAAAAATCACTTTATGGAGCTACTGTGCTGTAGAGTCATGCGCACTGCTCACTCTCAGTCATGAATGAATCTTTGCAACCCCATGGATTGTAGCCCATCAGGCTCCTCTGTCCATGGAATTTTCCAGGCAAGAATGCTGGAGTGGATTTCCATTTCCTACTCCAAGGGACCTTGCCCTCCCAGGGATCGAACTTATCCCCCGCATCTCCTGCATTTGCAAGCATGCGTGTTCAGTCCCTTCAGTCCTGTCCAGCTGTTTACAACCCTGTGGACTGCAGCTTTCGAGGCTCTGCTGTCCATGAGGTTCTCTAGGGAAGAATACTGGAGTGGGTTGCCCCTTCCTCCACTAGGGCACAGGCAGGTGAATTATTTACCAATGCACCATCTGGGGAGTCTGTATTGTAGAACAAAGGTCATGGAAATATGGCCATGGTTTCTATGGTTTTTCCAATAGTCATGTATGGATGTGAGAGTTCGACTGTGAAGAAGGCTGAGCGCCAAAGAATTGATGCTTTTGAACTGTGGTGTTGGAGAAGACTCTTGAGAGTCCCTTGGACTGCAAGGAGTTCCAACCAGTCCATTCTGAAGGAGATCAGCCCTGGGATTTCTTTAGAAGGAATGATGGTAAAGCTGAAACTCCAGTACTTTGGCCACCTCATGCGAAGAGTTGACTCATTGGAAAAGACTTTGATGCTGGGAGGGATTGGGGGCAGGAGAAGAGGGGGAAGACAGAGGATGAGATGGCTGGATGGCATCACTGACTGGATGGGTGTGAGTCTGAGTGAACTCTGGCAGTTGGTGATAGACAGGGAGGCTGACGTGCTGCGATTCGTGGGATTGCAAAGAGTTGGACACGACTGAGTGACTGAACTGAACTGAACTGAACTGAAAGGGAGCCCAAAGTAAGCTATAAATGATTTTAAATGGAAGGGGGATAATCAAAATAAGAATAATATTTTTTGACATCTGAAAACTCAATTAAAATGTTAGTGTTCATAAATATTGGAACATAGCCATTCACATGTTTCTGTATATGACTGTTCTTACACTGAGCAATTAAAAGAGAAACTAAATGGCCCACAAAGCCTAAAATATACACAGTTGCACATTTACAGAATATTTGCTAACCCCTGATCAAGATTTTGACCTCTCAAATTTTATATGCATACAAATCACAAAGAAGACCTTCTTTTAGTACAGATTTTTATTCTGGAACCCAAAACTATGCATTTTAAATAAGTTCCAAGTGATGTTAATGTTGTTGGTCCATGATCCATACTCTGAGTAGTAACGCTCTGGATTGCCACTACAATGTAATATGTGAAATGTACTAGTTATATTAAAATTAAAAAGGAAAAATATACATTATTTCCAGATCATTTCCATTGTACGTATACGTGTGTGGGACCTTAGATCATCCTTCTACTGAAAACCAATGAAAATGGATGTGGACAGATGATAAGTAAGGATAGGGAAGAAAAAAAAACTAATAAAACAGTTACAGAACATTGATGTACAGTAAATTTTTAGTGAAAACAATTTAAACATTCTAGCGTATATAAGAATTCAATACACTGACATATACCAGTAGATTATATTTTCTAATATAATATTCATGTAATAAAAGAAGAATTAAACATGCTACATTCCTACAGAGATATCAAAATGGTCAATTCTAATATACTAGCAATAAATGCACATATAAAGCCTATAATAATTTTTAGCTTATAATTTCTTAGTTATTTCCCCTTCTTGAGAAAATTATCTCAAAGAAAGTAGCTCTGGTAAATTATTTTAAGGATTGGCTCTACACCATAGAATTGGCCCTAAGCCTGTCTTTCTCAGCAGGGACAAAGTAGGCCATTGTGTTGGAAGAACTTTCCCAGGGAGGAGCTAAGGGGTTACAAGCTCTGTTTGGAGTGGTCTCTATTTGGATTCTCCCTTCTTTCTAAATTGCTTCCTTTCCCCTAGGCTGGTGTGGCAAAGATGAGATTGTGATTATCTCTTCTTGGGAGGTCCCTTTGTCTTTGAAAGATCTAGCAAAACCAGGGAAAGGACACCTGGGGTGGCCAATTTATGGTGGCTCTTCTCTAAATCTTAAGGAGAAATATTCTTTTAATTGGGTTGAGATTCTTTGCCTCTTTGTCAATAGGGAAGGATGCTCTGAAGATCAAGATCAGGAAAAAGTCCATAGAGCCTAATTCTAGTCTAGACCTTAAACTAGAGAAATAGTGATATTCCCAGAGTATTTTAGGGTTAGAGCCCTGCTAATAAAAGCAAATAAATAAACACATAAATCTGTGCATTTGTCTACACTATAGTTGCAAGAGAGAAAAAGAAAAAGAAACTGGGCTTGCACATTAAAAAAATCATTATATATCATTTGCATATTATTAATATCAGCTTACCTAACCTATTAAATTCATTTCAGGCATTTTGGTAAGCTTCTCAATTTTCTTTGCCTATCTCATTCTGAGTTTGGTTAACAGCTAGTTTCCTTCATTTATTTTGCATCTACCAAGCACATACCCATGCTCATCACAGTGATTAATATTTTCTTATTCTGATTTAGCCTTTAAATCAGAACAGGATCTCTGATTAAGCTATCTGTGAGGGTGAAGTTGAGCCTTTTTATTCCTTACTATGTTCAAATTCTATAAATGTATCAATATCATTTTATAGTTTCTTTCCACTGAATCTATGAAAATCATAAATTTTATGCATCTAAAATTCATCTACACAGGAAATCCCTTCACCTACTATTGGTATCTAGTCTTATGCCTTTATATTTTAAGTCAATTTCTCTTTAGAGATCTGTTTTAAATTTCTGCTAAACACAAGACACCTGAATGAGTAGCATAAGAAACCGATTATAATGCTTTCCTTTATAGAATATTATATTTTCTGGGAAATAAGCCAGGGTCTGATCTAATTCACCTCTAGCACTTTTAGCTTTGAATACTTTACCATGTATTGCCTTGCAAAATCTTCTACAAACAGTTATAAAATATATTCTTCCAAAATAAATTGATTACCATTTATATGCATTTACTAACAACCTTATAGGACTGTTTGGAGAAGGAAATGGCAACCCACTCCAGTACTCTTGCCTGGAGAATCCCATGGACAGAGGAACTTGTGGGCTACGGTCCATGGGGTCGCAAGAGTCGGATACGACTGAGTGACTTTCACTTCACTTATAGGACTGTTAGAATAAGAAGAATTTTAATTCCTTTTTTTCAAGACCTAAATTGTGACCAAAGGTTTTTATGAGAAATTACCATTTTTACTGAGTTTAATGTTTTTCCTCTTTTCTTTTCACTCCAGGTAAAATGTGCTATTAAATCAAAAGAGTTCCAGTCCTAGAGTGGTTTCTAAATGGAGAGTTAGAGTAATTTATTTCCTTTTTGTAATTTAGGAATGGGCTTCCAGGTTGATTCATAAGTCTAAAAACAAGACAGAATTTATTTTTTGCTTTTCTTAGGCAGAAGTCACTTCAACAATTTCAAAAGCACTGTAAATGACTACCTTTGACAACCTGGAGGCCAAGGAGGTATTCACAGATCTGGAAATGGAAACAGCTGGACTGGTTACGTGGTGATGAATCAGCCTGAGTCACAAGCCCACACCCAGATGGAAAAGGCAAACCCTCAAGGTTTTAGGGGATCCCCTCTGAGACCTATCATTGTGTCTGGATTGGCCCAGGTTTCAAAGAGTATTTATAACTCCTTTAATTTTTGTATGGTCCCTCATCCTATTCATTATAATTTATAAGATTCTCTGTCTACATTTTTAATAAGTAAAAGGCTTTCCTGACAGCTCAGTTAGTAACGAATCCACCAGCAATGCAGGAGACCCTGGTTCTGTTCCCGGGTTGAGTAGATCCCTTGGAGAAGGGAAAGGCTAGCTACCCACTCCAGTATTCTGACCTACAGAACTCCATGGACTGTATAGTCCATGGGGTCACAAAGAGTCAGACACAACTGAGTGAATTTCACTTTCAATAAGTACTGCTGAGTGTGAGCAATTGCAGAATTAATTAAGATACACTCAGTGCACAGTTGACATGTTACAGACCAGGCATCAGCCTGCCCATACCCTCCTGTAGGCTGAAGGAGCCCAAATTTCTGGAGCTCCAGAGGCACTAGCACTTCATGGCTAACATTTGGGCAAGCAGATTTAATGAGATATAGCATACAGGATTTATAGTACTATCTCCCTGCCTTCCTCTCTCATTCTAATTAAAACAATATTTAAAAATTGCCAGTATTTAATCTGGCCAGAAACTCTACAAAACACTCTACACCCTTGAACTCCAGTAACAGATCACAACTACACTCTGAAGTAGACAGTGTGACTGTTGCAGAAAAGAAGCCAATTCTGACTCCATGTTGGAATCATTTCTTTGACTAGCTTTTCATTTCTTTTGTCATTATAATCATATAGAATGGCCCGCCTCAGAGAATTCTACCTCTATGCCTGATTGTTAAGGAGCCTTTGTTCAGAACCCTGTCCACCCATCTCTGGCAGGAAGGAAGAAATTAAGACATCCCTTGCCTAAGGCTTGCCATTCTAGGAGATATTTGCAAAATCTGTGTCCTTTTTACACTGCTGCTTCCTCACCTCCCCCCATCTCTGATCTATAAAAGAACTCAGCAGCAAGATCTCAATAAGATGGTTATTTTGAGGTGTTAGCCTTCTATCTTCTTGGTCAGCCAGCTGCCCAAACAAAGTCTCTTCCTTACCTCAACCCCTCTTCTATCAGATACACTGGCCTATCATGAGGAGAGCAGAGTGAGCTTGTACTCTGTAACAATATGGCTTAGCCAGCCAGAAGCCTTGCTGTTCATGGCTAACCAACTCTGATCAGGGAATACTGGGGCAAGACCTTAGCAGTTGATGACACAATCTGTCCTGAGGTTCTTTCCTTCAAGATTCCCTGAAGCAGCACTGGCTTCCTCTAGTACCTGGCAGTTGAGACAAGGAACCTACAAACTTCCATGAGTCCACAGACATCGTTTCATTTGTAGGATTCAGTTCAGTTCAGTTCAGTTCAGTCGCTCAGTCGTGTCCGACTCTTTGCGACCCCATGAATCGCAGAAAGCCAGGCCTCCCTGTCCATTACCAACTCCTGGAGCTCACTCAGACTCACGCCCATCGAGTCAGTGATGCCATCCAGCCATCTCACCCTCTGTCGTCCCCTTCTCCTCCTGCCTTCAACCTTTCCAAACGTCAGGATCTTTTCCAATGAGGCAGTTCTTTGCATCAGGTTCAAAGTATTCAGCTTCAGCATCAGTCCTTCCAAAGAATATTCAAGACTGATTTCCTTTAGGATGAACTAATTGGATCCCCTTGCAGTACAAGGGACTTTCAAGTGTCTTCTCCAACAACACAGTTCAAAAGCACCAATTCTTCAGCGTTCAGCTTTCTTTATGGTACAACTCTCACATCCATACATGACTACTGGAAAAACCATAGCTTTGACCAGATGGACCTTTGTCAAGAAAGTAATGTCACTGCTTTTAATATGCTGTCTAGATTGGTCATAGTTTTTCTTCCAAGGAACAAACATCTTTTCATTTCATGATTGCAGTCACCATGTGCAGTGATTTTGGAGCCCAAGAATACAAAGTCTGACACTGTTTCCACTTTTTCCCCATCTATTTCCCATGAAGTGATGGGACCTGATGCCATGATCTTAGTTTTCTGAATGTTGAGCCTTAAGCCAACTTTTTCACTATCCTCTCACACTTTCATCAAGATTCTCTTTAGTTCCTCTTCACTTTCTGCCATAAGGGTGGTGTCATCTGCATATCTGAGGTTATTTATATTTCTCCCTGCAATCTTGATTCCAGCTTGTGCTTCATCCAGC
Organism: Neotragus moschatus; assembly: GCA_006410615.1. Taxonomy (NCBI): domain Eukaryota; kingdom Metazoa; phylum Chordata; class Mammalia; order Artiodactyla; family Bovidae; genus Neotragus; species Neotragus moschatus. The sequence goes on from SJYA01000766.1 coordinate 2,708,591, forward strand.
CCAGTATTTCTCAAGGTGTACTCTGCATAGCAGTTCAATTAGCAGGGTGACAGTACCCAACCTCGATGTACTCCTTTCTCTATTTGGAACCAGTCCATTGTTCCATGTCCAGTTCTAACTATTTCTTCTTGACCCACATAGAGATTTCTCAGGAGGCAAGTAAGATGGTCTGGTATTTCCATCTCTTTAAGAATTTTCCACAGTTTATTGTGATCCACAGTCAGTGGCTTTGGCATAGTCAATAAAGCAGAAGTAGATGTTTTTCTGGAATTCTTTTGCCTTTTCTATGATCCAGCAGATGTTGGCAGTTTGATCTCTGGTTCCCCTGCCTTTTCTAATCCAGCTTGAACATCTGGAATTTCTCAGTTCACATACTGTTGAACCGAGAGCCTTGCTTGGAGTATTTTGAGTATTAATTTGCTAGCATGTAAAACAAGTGCAACTGCAATAATTTGAACATTCTTTGGCATTGCCTTTCTTTGGGATTGAAATGAAAACTGACCTTTACCTGTCCTGTGGCCACTGCTGAGTTTTCCAAATTTGCTGGCAGATTGAGTATAACACTTTCACAACATCATCTTTTAGGATTTGAAATAGGTCAACCGGAATTCCATCACCTCCACTAGTTTTGTTCATAGGGATGCTTCCTAAGGCCCACTTGACTTTACACTCCAGGATGTCTGGCTCTAGGTGAGTGATCACACCATAGTGGTTATCTGGGTTATGAAGATCTTTTTTGTATAGTTCTTCTGTATATTATTGCCACCTCTTCTTTATATCTTCTGCTTCTGTTAGTTCCATATCATTTCTGTCCTTTATCATGCCCATCTTTGCATGAAATTTTCCTTTGGTATCTCTAATTTTCTTGGAGATCTCTTGTCTTTCCCATTCTATTGTTTTCCTTTCTTTGCAGGAACACTTAGGAAGGTTATCTTATCTCTCCTTGCTATTCTTTGAAAGTCTGCATTCGAATGGGTATATCTTTCCTTTTCTCCTTTGCCTTTAGCTTCTCTTCTTTTCTCAGCTGTGTGTAAGGTCTCCTTAGACAACCATTTTGCTTTTTTGCCTTTCTTCTTTTGGGGATGATCTTGATCACTGCCTCTTATATGATGTCACAAAACTTCATCCCTCTGTCTATCAAATCTAATCCCGTGAATCTATTTATCCCTTTTACTGTATAATCATAAGGGATTTGATTTAGGTCATACCTGAATGGTCTAGTGGTTTTTCCCTACTTTCTTCAATTTAAGCCTGAATTTTGCAGTAAGGAGTTCATGATCTGAGCCACAGTCAGCTACTGGTCTTGTTGTTGCTGACTGTGTATATTCACTTTCCAGTGTGAAGACATCTGGTACTAACTGCTTCCTCTAAATTTTCTTCTATGGTTTTCTCATTTCTTTCTCCTTGAACCTCTCTTACAGGCAAGTGGCCATGGAAACAATTGAGGAACTTACTCCAAGGTTACCCTCTGGTGTGTTCCAAAGGCCCACAGCCCACTGTGACCCAGTAGCTGCCACCCAAGTGCCAGAAGGCTCTCCTTTCCTCTTCCTCCCTTAAGCTGAGGACCAAACCTATGGGATTAAAGGGTGGATTCCTCTTCCCTGTTGCCTTTGCCTCTTTTCCCTTTGGAGGGAGCTTGGCTGTTGCCTCTGGGCCTTCCTTATTAGCCTTCTCCCTTAGGCTAGAGGAAAAAAAGTGAAACTTCCCAACATGGGTGGATAGATGTGTCAGTCATTGTTGGGAGGGCCACCCAAGTCTTTTGGGAAAGGAGGGAAAACCAAAACTGTCCTTGGTTTACAAATGCAGCCTTTACAGGTCGGGCTTCCCTGGTGGCTCAGACGATAAAAGTGTCTGCCTGTAATGCGGGAGACCTGGCTTCAATCCCCGGGTCAGGAAGATCCCCTGGAGAAGAAAATGGCAACCCACTCCAGTACTCTTGCCTGGAAAATTCTTTGGATGGAGAAGCCTGGTAGGCTACAGAAGAGTAGCCTGCAAAGAGTCGGACACAACTGAGCAACTTCACTGGTTCACAGGTCAGAAAGGTGGTTCCAAAAATCCTTTGAGCACTTCCCAAATGTTCCCTGTTCATATTATGAAGTTGTAAATATTAAACAAAGTCATCCTAGAAATAACTTGCCTGCATCTTTGAGATGCAGATGTCCTCTCTGTTCTTCTCAGAAAACTCTTACCACTGCTGCTTTTTTAATGTAAATTTTAGAAAGTGTAAGATAGACATGACTGAGCAAATTCACTGGTTAGAAAGTATAAAATAATTTCAACTTGGCTTGTTCAAGGTTATTAAAAGTTTCTTTTTTTCAAATATTAATATTTAGCCATGTAGCCAAGGAGCCTGACTTATTTAATTTGTGAGAATCCTAATTTTAATCCCAACCTCTTTTGCAAAATGATGGGCTTTACATTCCTGACATTTACATTCTGGGCTTTACAGTCCTGTACCTGACTCAAAACTGAAATCTTGAAGTAAGAACTCTTTTGTGTGCATACACACACACACACACACACACACACACACACACACATAACCATGTTATATATGTGTACATATATATACCCATATGGGGCTTCCCTGATAGCTCAGTTGGTCTGCCTGCAATGCAGGAGATCTCAGTTGGATTCCTGGGTTGGGAAGATCCACTGGAGAAGGGATAGGCTACCCACTCCAGTATTCTTGGGATTCGCTGGTGGCTCAGCTGGTAAAAAATTTGCCTGNCCATATGGGGCTTCCCTGATAGCTCAGTTGGTCTGCCTGCAATGCAGGAGATCTCAGTTGGATTCCTGGGTTGGGAAGATCCACTGGAGAAGGGATAGGCTACCCACTCCAGTATTCTTGGGATTCGCTGGTGGCTCAGCTGGTAAAAAATTTGCCTGCAATGCAGGAGACCTAGGTCCAATCCATACAGTCTGTGGGGTTGCAAAGCATCAGACATGACTGAGTGACTAATTTTTGTATATATACGTATATACATTGTCTTGGTTGATTTGTAAAAAGACCTGTATTTAATTGACTTAAGTAACAGTAATAAGCGATAATAAACAAACAAAAAAAAATCCTAAATACAAGAGAAATCAAGTTAAATGAGTTTCAGGTTCACATGAACTGGGAAATATGTAATATTAAATTAGTACCTGATGTTAATGTTTAAGATTGTTGATCTAATAATAATATAGACATGTTTGAGTCATCAACATATTAAATATAATATTAAGTATAATATTTTCATTGTGCTTAGGTTTAACATAAATATAGTATTACATTTATTATAAATTTGTCAGCCAAAAAATAAAAAAAGAAGTATCTCAATGTGGAAAAATCTTTGAGGAAACTAAGATATGTGTTTTTGGTATAAGAAATGAGGAAAAAAATACTGAAAAGGGTTTTGTAAATGATCAGTCAGCATAAACTAAGCCTAAAATAAGTTTAATTGAGTAAATGAACTTTTTAAATAAGTTCATGCAATATGTTGCGGGGGGTCCAGCCTCTGCGGGGGTCCAGGGGATTGACGGGATGAATGGGCGTGGTGAATTGACAAGAACGGAGACTGGCCTCTTTAGGACACAGCCGAATCTACTNACAGATTTGTTTGAGCCCACTGAGCATCTCTGGCGGGTATGGGGGTTTGATTTTAAACATGATTTTGCCCCTCCTGCCATCTTGCTGGGGCTTCTCCTTTGACCTTGGATGTGGGATATCTCTTCAAATTCACTCCAGTGCTGTGCAGCCACCATTCCAGCACCTATTGTCTTGCTGGGGCTTCTCTGCTCATGGATGTGGGATATCTCCTCATAGTTGCTCCAGTGCCACTTTTAGGTATGGGAAAAATCAACAAGGGAAAATGCCTCCTGAATTATAGTTAGACAGAATCCAGATAATTCTTAATTATTAATGGGGCATGGTCCAAAACTTAACAAATGGAGTGGCATACCAATAACTTTTGACCAGACTGGGATGAGCCTCCCAGTGCCATGGGATAAAAGTTAATCATGAAATGTTTCCCAGATAATGGTCAAATTCATGACCAAGAGGGGAAGGCCCTAGAAATGGAATCAGTGACTACAACCCTTCAACGTGAGACCCAAGGAAGGGAAATACCTGCTACCTAGCAGTCATCAGACTGCAGCCACTCCAGCCACTCCCTATGTGAACCCTGAGGAAACTCTGAGATCATCACATCCTTTTTTTTTTTTTTTTTTTCCCCAGAAAATTATGGAATGGACAGCTGGAAATTGTTGCAGAGAAGAGGTCAATTCTGACTCCATGTTGGAACTGTTTCTTTGACTTGCTTTTTGATGCTTTTGTTATTATAATCATACAGAATGGTTTGCTTCAGAGAAGTCTGCCCCTCTGCCTGACTATTAAACTCAAGTGCCTTTGTCCAGAACTCTGTCCACCTGCGGATGGCAGAAAGGAAGAAATTAAGATACTGCCTCTCTGAGGCTAGCCATTCTAGGAGATGTTGGCAAAACTAATGGCCTTTTTACTTTGCTTCCTCACCTCCCCTCACCTCTGATCTATAAAAGAACTCAACATTGAGATCTCAGTTAGATGATTATTTTGAGGCAATAGTCTGCCATTTTCTCAGTCAGCTGGCTCCCTGATACAGACTCTTCCTTGCTTCAACCCCTTGTCTCTAGGACTCATTGGTCTGCCATGCAGAGAGCAGAGCAAGCTTGGACTCAGCAACATTATTAACTACACATTAGGTAATTGTGGGGCCAAAAGTGAACACAATATCTTTGATCCTAGAGCATAAGGTCTTATTAATTATGAGAGTTAAAAACCAATTGTACTTTCTTTTATGGATAAATAATTGAAATTTTAAGAAAGAAGCATAATCACTATGGAAGAGTCATAATCTAGATAACAAGCATATATTAAGAAAAAATATGCAAGCACTGTTCCAGTTACTAAAAACATAAACAGTGAATAAAAGGCAAATGACCTAAATAAACAAGCAGATTGTATTGTGGTGGATAATAAATGCAATAAAGAAAAAAAAAAAACAGAAAAGAAGAATGGATTATGGTGACATTAAAATTTAAATTCTGTGCTCAGTGATGATTTCCTGAGGTGATAAAGATAACTAAAGACTTGAAGGAGGTGAGGAAACAGCCCTTTTCCATCCTTGGGGACAAGTTCAAAGGCCCTGAGGCAAATACAATGAGGAGAGGAAGAGACAAGGAAGCTGAAACAGTATGCAGAATGATCATAACAACTAACCACAGGCTGTAATTAGGACAAGGAAGAAGGGTAAAATGAAGGTGGGTTGGGAAGGACATTGTAGAGATGGTAGGATCAAGGACTGTAGACTCTAGTGAGGCTGTCGAATAGCTGGAGTCTATACTGGACAGGTGATTAATCAGCATAAATCATCATGGCTCCCTCAAATCAAAAATTTATTAGAATGTGCCCTAGCCAGAGTGCTTAGTTGTGTCTGATTCTTTGTGATCCCGTGGACTGTAGCCCAACAGGCTCCTCTGTCCACATGGATTCTCCAGGCAAGAATGGAGTGGTTTGTCTTGCCCTCCTCCAGGGGATCTTCCCAACCCAGGAATTGAACCTAGGTCTCCCACATTGCAGGTGGATTCTTTACTGTCTGTGCCACCAAGAAAGCCCATGAATACTGGGCTGGGTAGCTTATCCCTTCTCCAGGGGATCTTGCTGACCTAGGAATTGAGCCAGAGTGTCTTGCATTGCAGGCAGATTCTTTACCAGCTGAGCAACCATGGAAGTCCAGCCAGAGTCTCTAGTGGAGGCCAGTTCCTGGGATTCTTCTATACTCCATTTCCATATTAACTTTAGAAAACCTAGATTCTTTAAAACATTGAAGAACTGAATAATTTTCCAATTATCTATAAATCAAGGTCTCTCAACACTCAGTGTTTGAGTACTTATAAGATTTGGCTGTTTAGGATATATTTTAAAATTCTTGTAATAAAAGATTTTTCTTCATTAGCAGTCAAAACACATTTGGGCCATGAATCATTGCACCATAAAAAGAATTAAATAAAATATATTAGTATAGAGATTTAAAGTTTCAGTATGAATCCCATTCATTTAAAATGAATTGAATTGATTTTCAATATTTAAAGTTTTAATATTAATCAAATGACTGGCAAAGTTTTATGCAGTCATTTTATAAATAATATTTAATCCTTAAAATATAGGCTATAATAAAATTATATTTTTTTAGAATATTTTTTAAAAGTAGAAGAATGTTACTAGCTGCAATTTTGGTCATACAAATGACTTCATTACTTGATGTCTTATAAGTAAATGTGACATTCCTTGTTTAAATAAAAATTCTACATGATAGAGTCCCATGTTTGAGATTTTTCAATTTCTGGAGTTTGGAAAATACCTGGTAGTGCATTCTTCAAGAAGGTGATTTTATTTTCTGTAAAAATTTGCATGCTTCATTCTTGCACTTTTGAGTAGGTCTTATAAGACCTACTTATAATATAAATAAGTCTTCATTGCAAAAATGAGTGAGTACACTCCAAAACAATTTTTACAGTGCTAATTAATCATAAAATAGAATTTATATGGCCAGTAAGAATTTTTAGGACAATTATTGCTATTTATTATTGGCTAATATTTTACTTTTATTATTCTCTATCAAAATGATTTCACTTTTACCACCCAACCAGCTTACCAATGATGGAGTACGTTTGAATAGCAGAACATGTTCTCTGTGTTGTGAACATCTATCCTATTAAATAGTTTCTAGAAATATCTCTCCATAAAGGTAGAGGTTACTCATAAAAACTATACTGTTTATCATTTTTCAGTCAAATGTGAAAGAATCTTAATCTTTTCCTAGTTATTATGAAAGATAACAGAACACTTTGTTTTAAGAAAATTATTATCATGTTGGAGAGACAGAGAAATTGATCTGTCTACCTCTATATATGTTCTAATCTGAGATACCACATAGCTTACATTTCCAAAATATGACCTTTGCTACCCATTGGAAGACTTGCCATTATGTCCATTTCTATTGTGCATCTGAAGATCCCTACCCTAATAATATACATTACTTTTGAGGTTTAAGGTACTGGCTCAGAAGTTACTTTACATTGTCAATCAGTTCAGTTCAGTTCAGTTCAGTCGCTCAGTTGTATCCACTCTTTGCGACCCCATGAATCGCAGCACACCAGGCCTCCCTGTCCATCACCAACTCCTGGAGTTCACTCAGACTCACGTCCATCGAGTCAGTGACGCCATCCAGCCATCTCATCCTTGGTCGTCCCCTTTTCCTCCTGCCCCCAATCCCTCCCAGCATCAGAGTCTTTATTCAATTATAAAAGCACAAAGTCATGGTGAGAATAAACAATGATCAGGTATGCTTTCCTGGACAATATGGAAAGGAAATGATACCGAGAAAAGGCTTGGACCTAAGGGACATAGGTCTAGGTGAGGTGACAAAGGGATTATAGGACGGTGCTTTGCATCTTACCAGCTGAAGTACTCATTTATAAGAAGGAAAGGAAGACAACTTTTCCACTTCAACAATTAAGTACAAAACAACAACAACAAAAAGACTAAAAAAATTTTAATTAACCAAACACTGATCCTGGAGTATTGCTTTTGATTAAAACACAGCAGATAGCCTTTTCATTATATGATTAAGATCTTTTGTTTTTTTTATTTATCATATAATACCTACAACAATATGTATAAGTAGAGGTTCAGTGATTTCTATTTCTGTGACAATGCAAGTGATTTTTTTTATAAAGTAAAAAAATAATACTTAAAAGAAATATTTTTTTAGGGAGAACAACATGCATATTTTATGAATTGGGAATGCAGTGTAAAGGCCAAGAAAACTTGCTTTCACATGTAAAAATGTTATTTCATAGTTATTGTGTTATCTATCTATAAAATGATTTAAGACAGGCAAGAAAATATATATATTAAATGGAAGAATTTCCTTGTATCTAGAGAAGAAACTAGGGACATATATGTTTATCTCTATTGTATTATATTTCAAAATTATTATTATATTGTCATTCTTTAGGCATCCTGGCTTAATAAATGACAAATGTATATCTGGCTTTGTATCTCCATCAGGGCCAGTTCTTCAAGATAGCATGTTTATTCTGAAAAGACAAACTTGTAAACCCGTACAGACACATTTACCAAGTATATCAACTTTTAGTGATAATAATAATGGGCCAGAAACTGTTATAAGCAGTTTTCATGCATTAATACATTATACAAACTTTCACATGATTCCATTATTATTCAATTTATAGATGAGGAATATAAGAGAACTGTCAAATAACTTGCTGAAAATTGTACAATAAGCAAGAAACTAGGCTGGCATTCACATGTAATAGGAATATATTGTGAAGGTGCCAACACGGTCAGATGCTTCAGATAGTCCATTTTTAACAAGTCTAAAAATTGTCAGTTGGCTTTTCCTATTAGCTTCAGTGGGATGAAGTAGTAAAAGCCAGATTTGGATGGGTTAGGGAATGAAGTAAGAATGTGAATACATTTATTTTAGTAAAGTGACAGATAATAATAAAATTTATTGATTGCTAAGGATATCAGTCCCTGCCTGGAAAGGAAGTGGGGGATGGATCAGAGGTTTTGAAGTGGAAATAAGACCTTTTTGAACTTAAAAGGCAAGTAGGAACTTTTCTCAAAGATGAAAGGCTGGAGGCTGGGGCCAGTCTAGGCCAAAGGAGTGGGATGAGCAGACAGGTTTAGGGTGGAAGGGGAAGAAGGGAAGGATGAGGGTGGAGATCCAGGAAAGGCTAAGATTAGGGAGGCCTTGGATAGTCTGCCAAAAAGCTTTATCTTTATCCTCTATATAATAGGAGGCTTTTCTTGATTTGAAGCAGAGGCACAATATGTTTGGTTTCAAGTTTTATATAAATCACTTTGGCAGCTTAGAGAAGAATGTATTTGAGAAGGGGAAAATTGGTATTAGAAGATTGCTACAATGATCTAAGAAAAATTAAGGGGTTTTTGGGAAAAGCAGACATAAGTACAAACACGTAAAAGGTGAAAACAAGAAGCCTTGGTTATTATTTGGAGAACAGTAAAGGAGCAATCATCTCCAGGTTTTCTTGCCTGGATTACAGGTGCACATTGGCATCAAAAATAAGATAGAAAGCCCAACGGGAAGTGCAAAATGATGCAATGAATTCTGGGCAAGTTGAATTTGAGGTTCCTGTGGGACATACGGTGAAGATATGAGGCAGAAAATAGGATGCGTTGGAATAGGCCGGGAAGGATAGGCTGAAAAGACTTGTTTGGCTGTAAACAGTCAATGGATTCCAGGTAGAACAGCAGATTAGAATTTCAGAGTTGTGAGAATGAATGTGAATACTCAGCAAGAGATAATTCAAAACAGAAATTGGCTTAGGGATAACTCAAGAAAACAGTAACATTTAACTTTCAGAAAGAGAACGAAAAGTCCAGGGGAAATAAACTATAAACCAAAGGTAAGGTTTAGAAGATCCAAGGGAAGAATTTTAATAAGGAAGGGGAAACTCACTTGAAATACAAACTCTAAGTAAAACAAGAAACTGGCTTCAACAATGGGACTGTTAGGTCTGGTCAATGGTTTGCTTCCTGGTGCAATTACTCTTTGTAGACACAGAAGCCAGATCAGAGCTGCCTGAAGAGGACATGGAAAACTTGGGATGCAAGAATCCCATATTTCAGAATTCTACATTTCCCTCAGTGTTTCTCACCTTGATCCTCCCAGGTAGATGACTGTCTCTGGTTTCAGTGGTGCAAGGGAGGTTCATGATTTGTATCATTACTCGTAGCAGTTTCACAACCAAAGCTTTAGAACTTAGCCCTTCCCTGATGGCTCAGATGGTAAAGAATCTGCCGGCAATGTGGGAGACCTGGATTCAATCCCTGGATTGGGAAGATCACTTGGAAGAGGACATGGCAACCCACTCCAGTATTCCTGCGTGGAGAATCTCCTTGGATAGAGGAGCCTGGTCGGCTACAGTCCCTGAGGTTGCAAAGAGTTAGACATGACTGTGTGACTAAGTACAGCACAGCGCAAGAAACACAACCTTATGTTATAAATGTAATGTGGTAATTTATCAGTTGGTAGTAAATTATGATAGAAATAGAAATAGTTATACTCTAACACAAAATTATGCATAGAATCTTGCTCTATAATTTCTACCACTAGGAGGAAAAAAAAGTTAGACCTTATACTTAATTGTTGGGTTGTTTATTAATATACAATATATAAAGATATTATAAAATAATTTCTACTATTTAAAAAAGGCAGGCTTATAATTTTTTTACTCCTTTACAATTTAAAGGAGGTGATTATGCCAGGCTCTACAATTTTTATCTTAGAAAACCAAATCTGTGCATTTGTCATTATTTCATTCAATAACTGTCCACCTTTATTTTATAATCTGTGAATGTGATTATTTGCGTACTCTGATAAGCATTACGAACATCTAAAGGAGAAATTAAAGTCTCTCCAGGATGATTTTTATGGTTCCTATAGGAAAATTTCCAGCTCAAAATCCAGTCTTCTTGGGTCTTTAGAGACTGAAAGCCCAGGGGTACAAAGTCATTAGAATGTCTTACCTAGTAAGAGCTCTGTGTTATATAACTTCAATTTCCTTTTTCAAGAAGGCCCTGAAGAATGTTTATTCCCTTGCCATCATTTTTAATAATTAGTAAACTCAATGCAAGGACATACATCTTCAAGAAGAGAGGAAAAATATAAAGCCAAGGTGGTTATTTTAGCTAGAATGTCTCATTTGATGAAAACATTTAGAAACTATAAATAATTGTATCACGGTTTTATACTTTTACAACACTTTGAAGATCATCATTAAGAACAGTAGAGGACTGACTGATACTACAAGATTATGTAATATTGCAATAACATGTCACTGAACTAAAAAATTATATTTCAAGAAGTTTTCTATTTTTTCAGTCAATAGAGTGTTAGGATGTGCTCATCTGTGTATTTTAAATAGATTTGCTAGGAATAAGTGCCTGTTTGTATATTTTCTCAAAGAAAAATTAAATTGGCTTTAGCTGTTGAATTATTTAAAATTCTAATTTTTAGCCATTGTGTGAATTAGTGCCTATTTTTATAAAAAAAAAAAAAACTCAAGGATTTCTTTAAGAAAATAGGAAATTAGACCTTATGCCAGCATTCTGACTTTACTACTACTTGATTTCAAATCTGGGGACATTACAACCTGAAATAAGAAATGGGGTGAGGAATATTCACCTGCTTCAATGGCTGTGAGAAACATGCTCACTAAGCTCTCTGAGTTTTTATCTGATTCACAGGAAGAAGGGTGGTGGAGAAGGAGCAGGTGCAGCAGAGGTGAGATCCTGGGTGGACTCCTAGGGCAGAGCTCCTGGACTGATAAGGTCTCGGGCTCTGGGAATCGCCTCTGTGCTGGACTACAGGCCTGAGAAGCTTCCTCCTTGGGCGGAATGGATGGAATGTGGATTCTCCACTTTACCTTGGGCTGTGAAGCTGCAGGGAGCTCTTAACCGTTTTTGAAGACCTCAGCCTGCTGAAAGCATTCAGGACTCATGGGGAGAGGTCCAGGATTCCTCCACAAATCAAAGTGAAGACTGCACTTTCATAACCTCAGTGATCACATAATCCTGGCATTATTTCAATATATATTTTAAAATGAAAGCAAACAAACAAGTTGAGAAATGGAGAGGAGGTAAAAGAGTACATTATCTAAAACCTCATATTACAGACTTGGCATAGCCAGGTCTTTGAATCAGATTATGGTGTTGCACAAAATTGTGGTGTAATCTTTCAGCATATAAATAATATAAGCATGTGTACATATACCTAATTATTTGGAATGAAGAAAACAGACTTAAAAGCATTATAGAATAACAGGACTGACATGCACTGGTTTCTTAATGAGCTGCATAAAGATGATAATTTTACATCTTTAGGCTTCAATTTATCTGAAAAATAAAGACTTTTGACTAGCTATCTAAAATCCTATTATCTCAAGTTCTTGATTTTAAAATTTTAAAAACTGGTCTGTTTTAAATATTGCTTGATTTGTAAATTGTCATTTTAATTTTAATTTTTTCCACGTAGAAAATCATTTGTGCTTAATGAAAAACAAAAATCAGAAAGCTATTTAAAAATTAAGAAAACCTATCAACTCTTCACCCTGAGAAATATAAAATACATGTTTTTGTGTTTCTAAGTACAAGCTTCTTATAAAAGATATATATATAATTATAATAAATTGGGATTATAAGACACACGAAATGTGCTTTTTTACTATTCTTTTTGTCTTAAAATATATTGTGTGTGTTTTCAATGACTATACTAGTTCTCTTTATTTTTCATAGCTGCATATTTTATTGTGTGTACATTTTATATATATGTACCATCACTCATTTAAGAAATCATCTGAATGCTAATCATTATATACTGATTGCAGTCAACATTATCTATTGATGAACAACTGCTTCTTTCTGCTATTTATTTTTATGTGTCAAAAAAAATCCCATGGACGGAGGAGCCTGGAAGACTGCAGTCCATGGGGTCGCTGAGGGTTGGACACGACTGAGCGACTTCACTTTCACTTTTCACTTTCATGCATTGAAGAAGGAAATGGCGACCCATTCCAGTGTTCTTGCCGGAAGAATCCCAGGAACGGGGGAGCCTGGTAGGCTGCTGTCTATGGGGTTGCAGAGAGTCGGACACGACTGAAGCGACTTAGCAGCAGCAGCAGGTATATATACACTTTGAATATTTCCCTATGATAAATTCCAAGTAGAACTCTTATATCAATGAGAGTGTGCTATAATTTGTTCTATAAAGTGTGCTATAATTTGATAGTTATTTTTTAAAGACCTCTTTGAAAAAAATTTGTACAATATATAAAAATCATAATTAGTCATAATTTTGGTTAATGTTTTATTGAACTTTCAATAAGTGATTTTTCTATGAATGTATTTTATAATATGGCTGAATTTAAATGCTTAGCAAGAATACATTCTTAAAGTAACATTATGTTTTCACCTCCACAGAGGTTTGAAGAATGGAATAAGTACTAAAACCCAAGCTATAAATTCTCTGGCCCTGGGCTTCTCACAGATCAGTTAGCAGAGAGACATACACTGAGCAGGCCCTTCATTCTGGACACTAGTTGCAGTTGGCCATGAAGAGCTCTGGGTTGCCGCTTCTGTGTGTGTGTATGTGTGAGTGTGTGTGTGTGTTAGTTGCTCAATTGTGTTCAACTCTTTGCAACTCCATGGACTGTAGACAGCCAGACTCCTCTGTCCATGGAATTCTCCAGGCAAGAATACTGGAGTTGCCATTCTCTTCTCCAAGGGATCTTCCTGACCCAGGGATCAAACTTGGGCTCCTGTACCAGAGAAGCCCCTGCCGCCCCTCTGAGCCCATGTGAATTTGCTTCTCTTTCTTTTCACAAGGTGTGAGTAAGTGATGGTAGACCACTTTAATAGCCTAAAGTTGTAGAATCCTTCTAATTTTATAATTCTGATTTGTACCAACCTAGAAATGTCTACTTAGTTACAAATGAGTCAAAAGTACTATTTTTAAACAAACTTTTATGAGACATAATGCTCTGTACATTAAATGCATTTTCATTAATCTATAGGAAGAAAAAAATGAGTGCTATAATTTAGGTCTATCATACCTGTGTAAAGGTGAGGCAATTAAAGCATCAGTTCAGTTCAGTTCCATGTCCGAATCCTTTTGACCCTCAGCGGGCCAGGCCTCCCTGTCCATCACTAACTCCTGGAGTCCACCCAAACCCATGTCCATCGAGTCGTGATACCATCCAACCATCTCACCCTCTGTCGTCCCCTTCTCCTCCTGCCTTCAATCCTTCCCAGCATCAGGGTCTTTTCCAATGAGTCAGTTCTTCGCATCAGGTGGCCAAAGTATTGGAGTTTCAGCTTCAACATCAGTCCTTCCAATGAACACTAAGGACTACTCTCCTTTAGGATGGACTGGTTGGATCTCCTTGCAGACCAAGGGACTCTCAAGACTCTTCTCCAACACCACAGTTCAAAAGCATCAATTCTTTGGCATAGGATTGTTAAATAACATTCCCAGCTCAAAAAGTAGTACATAGAGAACTGAAACTAGGTTTGAAGCACTTCCATTCTTTATCCCATTATTTTTCTTAGATCATGTTTTATTTTTAGCAGATTTACTGAGCATCATAAATTCATCTCAACACAAACACTGAAGCTCATCATTTTACCACAGGAGAGAAAATAGTTACATTCTTGCACTTTACATGTTTGTTTCTGTCTCCCACTTGCCCATGCTAAAAAACAAGTTTTGGTATAAATTCTGTTTCCTATCCTTTTTTCTACCAAACTAGGATGGGTAAGTTGCTCAAACTTGTTATTTTTCCTCTTTCCCAGTTCCCTGCTTTCTCAAATAAAGTAACATTATCTATCTCACTCTTATTCAGATATGTGGAGTTTGGGGAGGTTTTTTTTTTTTTAGGGGAGGGGAATTTTTTTTCTTTAATATTAATTAATATAAATTAAATTATTTTATTATATTTAATATTTATTTTATCTATTAAAAATTTATTAATTTTTTTCTTTACTAATTATGTAACCAATAAGCCCTTTCTCCTAAGACCACAAAGTATATCTCAACATTGTTAGCGATCAGTAACATTTTTCTTAAACCTGATCGGAGATTTGAGGAACTATTAAACAAGATTTTACTTTTGTTTTAGAAAAGATGCACATAAAAAATGTCTTCCATCATGTAAATCTTAATAATATTTGTGGAGCCTGTATAACCTCTCTATGACATATGGATTAATTTTCCTTCTTTAAATAGTTAAGAGAAATGGAATCACAGAAGTATATTATTACTGCCCCAAGGTTATTTAGAACACCAGCTGTAAAACTGCAGAGTTTTGTTCAAATCAGCTTCAATTAAAACAAGGGAGTACTTTAAAAAAAATGAAGCTGAAGATGCTTAAAAAAAAAAACCCAGTGAAACAGCTTAAAACTACGAAATATATGCTAAACAACAAATGGGGCTATTTTATTTTCAACCAAGGGCAGGTAGATATCTAAAAGCATTTTGAGTTTTTAGGTAAATAAGATTCACACAAGGGATTACATCTATTTAGTCCTGTTCAATGTTATGGATCAAGTACAATAAAGAAAATGTAATAGAGAAAGACTGAGAAATCTACTTGAGTAAGCCATTTTGATCTTTTTATCTTGATTGCTCTTTATCTCCTGAGAGTTTACTTCTCAGTTTTAGTGTAGGGTTACAAAAGTTGGTTAGCCTTTACTTTGTGCTGGTCTGCTTGTTGAAATGATGATTCTGTGTCTGTAATATTCATTCCACAGTGTACTGTGGATACTCTTTGTTTAAATGGTTAGTGCCAGAAATATTTAAGAAGCTTTCTTTACCTAAAGTAAACATTTTGAAGAAACATTAAGGAGCTAGAGAGATGATGAGTGGTGTGTTTTGTGTTAAGCACAACTGTGGCTCACAGGGTGAAATCTTTGCTACTATTGTAAAAATAGTCTCAATTCCTCTTCATTAAATCAAATAATTCGGTTGCCTGAAAGTCTAAGATACACATATCATCCAAACAGAAATTCAAGAGCTGAGCTATGTGTGGCATTTGTTATTTGAATTCCCATACCTTTTGGTGCTAGAGTGTTAGCTGGCAGGTAAAATGTAAAACAAAATCAAATGCAAAATAAATAAAATACAAAAATAAAACAAAATCGGTCATAAGTTGAAATATTTATAAGTTAATATAATATTTAAAAATTCTTAATGAAATTTGTATGAAATTTATTTAGTATAGAAGAGAAATCAATCTCATTCTGAGAAATTAACACATGTAACTGATTCTTCCATTAAAACCTGATCCCTGGGATTTCTCTGACAGTTCAGTGGTTAAGACTCTGTACTTACACTGAAAGGGGCACAGGTTCAATTTCTGATCCTTGGCTGGGAAACTAAGATCCCACATGCCAGGTGGTTGCATGGCCAAAACACAAACAAATGAGAAAACCTGATCCTTCAGTGTGACACCTTAATATTTAAAAAGTCTTTTGAGAAAAGACAGAAAAAGAAATATGTCATACATTCAGATACTCGAGATCAAGAACCAAATTAATTTAAATAATGTTTTTTAAAAAAGATCTCTATATATTTACATATATATGTGCATGTGTATGCATACAAAGAAAAATACATATACATAGTAGTACAAAGGTTGATGTAATCATCTTAAGCATTAATTCATTTTAGAGCAACTTGTCCTAAAACTCATACTTTCTTGACCCTGATTTCTGGAAACAAAAAGAACATGTTAAAAGTCAGTTTTATAAAATGGAGTTTCTCAAGAGATCTGATAACTCCATAATTTTAGAGATCAAAATTTACATAATATACATTTGCATGTGTGTGCATATTTAGAGATAATTCACTTGTACATTAAGTTTATATATGAACACTTCTATAGCTTATGATTAGAACTGGCAACTTTAGGGTCTACTGAATCTAAACAAAATAGCTGCTTTAAAAAAAAGTCCTTTTTATGCAGAGGATATGGCATTCATATTAAAAAAATTATAAATATGTAATCTTGGATCTTAACATTTGTTAGTTGGAAATCAGTGTTAAGCTTTATAAATGTCAGGTAAAAGTAAATTTTGATCTATATTATTATCACTTACCAAAGCAAGAACTTTCAGTATATTCTTTTATGAAGGAAATAAATGCAAATATATGATTACTATGAAAGATTAATAGTAGTTAGTAGAAAAATATTAACTCTATTACTTTATAAAAATCCCAAACTCATTGATTGTAAGTTAAAATTACAGACAGCAAAAAATAACATAGCTGATAATAACATGATGATTTCTAACTACAGCATAAAATTACCAATTCCCATATGGCTACAAAATTTCACACCATCACATGTTCCATATATATATAAGTATGGAATATATATATATACAATATTTAAGTGACTATAATGAATTGCCTATTTATTGCCAGGCTTCTGACACTATTAAGGTAGAAATATATGGGGAATTCTTAATGCACAGATTTTCACTCAGCAAATACATGTGAATAGAAGTTACTCAGTTATCTTAATGCTAATCTCAGTATAACATAAGTGGTACTTTAAAACTAATTTTTTCTTAGGAGACTATATCTTGAAAATTTCAATTATCCTGATTATAAAAGATAATTTAATTCCATCATTAGTTTAATGGTATATTCATCAAGTATTTTTAGACATCTATTACTTGAAGCTCTCTGTACCAATGAATGTTACAAAGAGTCAGAAGGTATGGGTTTCAGCCTTAGTTCTGCCACTTACTTATTATGCTATCTCAACTCTTTCTCTACTTCAATGCTTTCATTTGTGTAAAAGATAGATTGGAGTAAGTAATTTCTCAAGTTCTAGCTATCTCTAAAAATCTCAGTGTACAGATGAGATGTGGCTTCTACTTTTAAGGAGCTTACAGTATTGTAGGAGAACACAGAGGAGTAGAGAATATTTTGAGTTCTAATCATAGAGGGGAGAAAAATCTGTATCCAGGTTCTTGATTAAGATACCACACCCCATAATAAAAAAGAGGTTAATGGGAGAAAAACAAACAAGATTAATAACATACATAACTGCTGTATACATAGGAGAGATCTGCTGTCTCTTTAGTCGTTAAGTAATGTCCCACTCTTTGCAGCCCCATGGGCTATAGCCCACCAGGCTGCTCTGTCCCTGGGGTTTTCCAGAAAAGAATACCGGAGGGGTTGCCATTTCCTTCTCCAGGGGATCTTCCTGACCCAGGATCAAATACAGGCCTTCTGCACTGGCAGGTGGGTTCTTTACCACTTTCCCAGGTCTCACCTTGGAAGACCAGGAGAGATCTAGGAAGACTGAATGACTCCCTCAGTGGCCTCAACTACCACTTTGAATATCATTTCCAACTAAAGACAAAAACACTTGGGTGTAGGGAGAGCCAGTTATGGGAGTTCCATGGGAAAAGTACAGTAAACAACTGTATAATTGTCACATAGATTTTAAGTCCAGGTCTTCTTCATCAATAAGTTTCTAGAGAGTTCGTCATTCTCCTTTTTCTAATACAAAGAAATCCTTTAGTGACCCTCATAAATGGAGATTTCCCTTATAAATGTAAATGTCTCTTACAGAATAGTAACCTACTCAATTTTCAGGGCTTGTCCTGTGTCTGCTATTTTGTAAAAATAACCTAAAGTAAATCTTATGCCAAAGAAGTATATTTTGAGGTGGCAAATTCTGCTCCCCTTTGTATCAGATGAAAAGCTGAAAGAGGGAAGGCAGGAGGTCAGTAGGTAAAAGTGAAATCCAATTGGAGGAGGAAGCATATGAAACTGAATCTGAAAAGTAATAGAAAATAATATTTTAAATAAAGATGCAGGAATAAGTTATTTTAGGTGAACTGAAAGCAATGGAAGAAGGAATAAAATTTGGAAAGCTTTTACAACTTTTGGTTTCATGACCCTTAGTGTCTCACTAATTTTTTTTTATATAAGCTGCAGGTCAAAAGATACAATGGATCCATTTGTTAGCCAGTTTTTTGTTGTTGTTTTTCAGTTATTAAGTTGTGTCCCACTGTTTGCAACTCCAGGATTGTAGCCCAGCAGGATTTCCTGTCCTTCACTATCTCCCAGAGTTTGTTCAGATTCATGTCCTTAAAGTTAGTGAGGCTATTTAACCATCTCATCCTCTGTTGCCTTCTTCTCCTTTTGCCCTCAATTTTTCCGAGCATAAGGGTCTTTTCTAATGAGTCAGCTTATATACCAAGTGGCCAAAGAATTGGACCTTCAACTTTAGCATCTGTCCTTCCAATAAATATTTGGGTTTATTTTCTTTAGGATTGATTGGTTTGATCTCCTTGCTGTCCAAGGGATTCTCAAGAGTTTTCTCCAGCACCACTGTCTGAAGGGATCAGTTCTTCAGTGCTCAGCTTTCTATTGATCCAGCTCTCACATCCACAATGACTACTGGAAAAATCATAGCTTTGACTATACTGATCTTTGTCAGTAGAGTAATGTCTTAGTTTTTAAAATACGCTGTGTAGGTTGGTCAGAGCATTTCTTCCAAGGAGCAAGTGTCTTTTCATTTCATGGTTGCAGTCACCATCTGCAGTGATTTTGGAGCCCAAGAAAATAAAATCTGTCACTGTTTCCACTTTTCCCCCATCTATTTGCCATGAAGTGATGGGACTGGATGCCATGATCTTTGTTTTTTTTAATACTGAGTCTTTAGCCAGCTTTCTCACTCTCCTCTTTTACCCTCAAGAGGCTCTTTAGTCCATCTTTAATTTCTGCCATTGAATGGTGCCATCTGCATATCTGAGTTATTGATATTCCTCTCAGTGATCTTGATTCCAGCTTGTGATTCATCCAGCCNTTTGTTTTTTTTAATACTGAGTCTTTAGCCAGCTTTCTCACTCTCCTCTTTTACCCTCAAGAGGCTCTTTAGTCCATCTTTAATTTCTGCCATTGAATGGTGCCATCTGCATATCTGAGTTATTGATATTCCTCTCAGTGATCTTGATTCCAGCTTGTGATTCATCCAGCCTGGCATTTCACATGATGTACTAAGTTATATAAGCAGGGTGACAATTTACAGCCTTGTTGTTCTCCTTCCCAACTTTGAACCAGTCAGTTGTTCCATGTAAGATTCTGACTGTTGCTTCTTGACCTATATACCATTTTCTCAGGAAACAGGTAATGCAATCTGGTATTTTAAGAATTTTCCAGTTTGTTGTGATCCACACAGTCAAAGGCTTTAGTGTAGTCAATGAGCAGAAGTAGATTTTTTAAAAATAGCCTTGCTTCCTCTCTGATCCAACAAATGTTGGCAATTTGGTCTCTGATTCCTCTGACTTCTAAACCCAGTTTGTACATCTGGAATTTCTCAATTCACCTATTGTTCAAGCCTAACTTAAAGGATTTTGAGCATTACCTTATGAGCATGAGAAATAAGCACACTTGTAGCATAATTTGTACATTCTTTGGCATTGCCCTTCTTTGTGATTGGAATGAAAACTGATTTTTTCCAGTCCTGTAGTCACTGCTGAGTTTTCCA
>SJYA01000766.1:2728761-2808324 GCA_006410615.1 Neotragus moschatus
CTATCCTTGAGGTCACAAGTAAGGAAATGCTAAGCCCACTCAGAGCTTTCAGCTATCTAAGGATAAACACTGGATTTGGCCTACACTAATTATTTATAAAGTGCCAAAAGATGAGGGCACAATCGCTAAGAGAAGCCCACCTGTTATACTCTTCATCACATTGTGACTAAATGAGTGGGAAGAGCCTCCCACTTTAGCTCTTGACTTTCTTAGAGAGGGATGGGAAGAGGCAGGAAGAGAGTTCTCTTGACCATAATGCAGAATATATTTAACTCCAGTCCTCAGGACCTTGATTATAGAACTATTATTGAAGCATCTATTATCACTGCCCAGACTACCAGGAAGGCAGGTCTTAGCTCCACTGTTCACCCTTGATCAGTGAACAGCATCATGGTAGTAACTCGTTTTTAGTCCTTGTTGGGCTGTACCTGTAAGCCTGCAAGCCTTGTAGTTGTCCAACCAGGAGACTGAAGAAAGAGCCCAAATACAGTGACAGAGACACCGGTGGTTTATAAGATAGGGGACCTTACACGTCTGAAGCAAAATGTCCTGGAGTGATATCAAAGGCAGGACATGAAAGCCATTGTTAGCACTCATGGGAGAGGGAGGCTACCATTTATGGGGAGAATTAACATCAGGTTGGCTCATCAGTTGCCAGTGAAAGCAGTAGCTGGGCAGGGGCAAGCATGTAGACAGTTATGGATTAAGCCCTATAACGTAGAGGACTGAATAGTCATGTAAGTGACTAGTTGAGCAGGACAGGTACAGAAAGCAAGAGAACAGTCATCCTGAATGGCATAATTATACAATCATTAATTTCAAACAGTGATAGGAATTCACAGTTCACTGGGTTTATATAGAGGACCACTCTTCTGGTTATACCTTTAAAATCCTTTATAAGTTTAAATATCTTCAACCTCATTTTATGTCCAACTGATTCCTCCCAACTTTCTAGCTCCAAATTAGAACCAAATTAAACAATCGTTAGGCCCTCCTTCAGACATAGCTTTTATTAATCCTGCCACCTTTTAAATTTCTTCTTCCATTATTTCTTTACTTTCCTCCTATTACAGCTTAAATTTTAGACTCGATCCTTATCATTCTTTGGTATGCATACTCTATTCTGTTGAACTTCTCCCGTCCAAGTGTTTGCTCAACCAAACTACAATAATGGTTAATTCCACCATTTGTCTAAGCTTAGCCAAAATGCACTAAGTTAGCAAGGCTAGGGAAGAACACACATTCAGACTTTCAGTTTTCACTGGAAGCTCGTGCCAAGAACATGAAAGCTACCTGAGGATCACATTTTATTTCCCCAGTACATTCACTCTACCAGTCTCCTGGATCAGTGGTTTACAGAGTTTGGTCCACAGTCTGCTAGAAGCCTCCATGACCTTTTCAGGGAGGTTGAGAAATCAAAACTATTTTCAATATTGACATGTTGTTTGTCTGTTTTACCATGTTCTCAAAATTAGCTCCAAAGATACAAAAGCAATAGAGGGTAAAATTGTTGGTGGCTTAGCATAGCTAAGGTACTGTCACCAAACTATTGTAGAAGTCACCAACAAGCACCCTCAGTTAAAAGAAAATGTCAGCTTCTTAAATGACATTTAAGAATGTCCTACAGGAACATCTCAACTCTTATGTGTCTTTTTTAATATTCTGGTGACACAAAGGATTACTATTGCATACTAAAATATGATAGTTGTCCCCAGAAAAAGCATTTATGCTTTTTTCATGGAATACACTTTTTATTTGAAAGAACAACTGACAAATTGTTGTGATCCTTAACTGAATGTCTGGCAGACATTTTCTCCCAAATGAAGAAAGTGAGTCATTTGAAGAAAAACAATGGACAATTTGTTACCAGTGATAAATTTTGAGCTTTCAAGTGAAAATTATGATTATGAAGGATGTGTATTCATCATCTTGTGCTTCCTGATACTTAAGGTATTTGTTTGTTTGTTTTGATAAAATGGACATGATACAAATGAAAGTGCTATTTTAAAATATATCAACATTTGGAATATTTGCATAGCACAGTGAACTGGTATTTTCCAAATGACCAAAGCATGACATAAGATCATCCATGAATAAAACATCCAATCAAAGTGCAAGTTCAACCAATGGACTTAACGTAAGAGAGCATAAAATGTTGGTTGATACGGCTTCATATTCCTTACTACAACTAATGTTAAAAAGACTGGAGTTAATTGACCTCTGGTGTAGTGACAAAGAAGCACCTATCTGCTATTAGTCATCTTGAAAAGTAACTTCTCCCTTTCTAATCACATACCTGTGGGAAGCCAGACAAAGCCACTCTCCTCTCTGTGACATAACTGCGAGCCCAGCAAAGTTGTAGTCACCATTTTCATGCAGGGAGTTCTGCCTCCCTGATCTAGCTTATGTTTGCATCTTAAAAAAAAAAACAAACAAAAAAACACAACCTGTATCTGTTGGTGCGGGAACCTCTGCTTGCTTTTTCATGGCCATGTGTCCCTGCTTTGGGCTTTCTCTTTTTAGTCTCAACACAAAGATTTTGTAAAATAGACAAGTTAAATTATGTCATGCTGCTAAGTTGCTTCAGTCGTGTCCGACTCTGTGCGACCCCATAGACGGCAGCCCACTAGGCTCCCGCGTCCCTGGGATTATCCAGGCAAGAACACTGGAGTGGGTTGCCACTTAGCTCTGCTTTAATCCTTCAGTGTTTCCCAAGCTGATTACTCTAAAAGTTCAAGTCTTTGCCGTGACCTAGATGTTACACACACAGGATGTGGCTCCCTGTTACCTTTCCGATTTCATCTCCTGTTGGACTCCCCTTTGCTTTCATACAGCAACTGCACTGGAATCCTTGGTTTTTGAATACTTAGTCTTTTGCTTCAAGATCTTCGTCTGTGCTCCACCCTCTCTTGAAATGCTCAGTTCAGTTCAGTCGCTCAGTCGTGTCCAACTCTTTGCGACCCCATGAATCGCAGCACGCTAGGCCTCCCTGTCCAGCACCATCTCCCGGAGTTCACTCAGACTCACGTCCATCAGGAGTTCACTCAGACCCACACCCATCGAGTCAGTGATGCCATCCAGCCATCTCATCCTCTGTCATCCCCTTCTCCTCCTGCCCCCAATCCCTCCCAGCATCAGAGTCTTTTCCAACGAGTCAACTCTTCGCATGAGGTGGCCAAAGTACCGGAGCTTCAGCTTCAGCATCATTCCTTCCAGAGAAATCCCGAGGCTGATCTCCTTCAGAATGGACTGGTTGGATCTCCTTGCAGTCCAAGGGACTCTCAAGAGTCTTCTCCAACACCACAGTTCAAAAGCATCAATTCTTCGGCACTCGGCCTTCTTTACAGTCCAACTCTCACATCCATACATGACCACAGGAAAAACCATAGCCTTGACTAGACGGACCTTAGTCGGTAAAGTAATATGTCTGCTTTTGAATATGCTATCTAGGTTGCTCATAACTTTTCTTCCAAGGAGTAAACGTCTTTTGAAATGCTCCTCCTCCCTATTTCCACACAGCTGTTCTCTCACTCCTTCAGGACTTCACTCAGATAGAACCTCAGTGGGAACATATGTGCCTACCCTTTTTGAAACTGTAGCTGTCTCGATCGCGTTATTTACTATTCCTGTTCACAGATCTATTTTTTCCCATAGAATGTACTAACATCTAGGATACTATATCATCCATTTTAATTTTTATTGTAAGTTTCACCATTCTAGAGTGCAAATTCCATGAGGCTAAAGATTTTTTATTTTTATACATTGCTATAACACATTACCTAGAGTAGGGCCAGGCAAAGAATGAAACTCAGGAATTGGATGAAGTGACTAAACATCCAGCGTCTNATTTTTATTGTAAGTTTCACCATTCTAGAGTGCAAATTCCATGAGGCTAAAGATTTTTTATTTTTATACATTGCTATAACACATTGCCTAGAGTAGGGCCAGGCAAAGAATGAAACTCAGGAATTGGATGACGTGAATAAACATCCAGCGTCTATTCTATATAGGCCCTGTTTCAGATTCTGGAGACCAAACAATGAATAGGATATAGAATCTAACTAAATTGCCAGTAGAATGAGGAAATGTTTAGAGGATATAGGGTATGCCGTAGGAATATAATTAGATAAAATTGGTTTACTCTATGTGACATTTTTTTATTCAAAATTTCCCATTAACACTAATATATGCTTTCTTAAATGACATCCAGTTTGACATAATATTTTTATGGTAAAGAACTCCATAACTATACCTCTAACACAACAGTGTCTGATATNTTAGAGGATATAGGGTATGCCGTAGGAATATAATTAGATAAAATTGGTTTACTCTATGTGACATTTTTTTATTCAAAAGTTCCCATTAACACTAATATATGCTTTCTTAAATGACATCCAGTTTGATATAATATTTTTATGGTAAAGAACTCCATAACTATACCTCTAACACAACAGTGTCTGATATATAGAATCACATTGATATACAAAATATAGAAATTATTTTCAATAGAGGTACTCAATAGAAGGGTGAACTGACTTTAGGACAATTTCATTTAGAATTATAATGATATAAAGCAGCTATTTGAAGCAGAAAATGAGGCTCTAAACCTTCAGCATCTACCAGCCTAGACCAAGATAATGAAATGATCCTATTTGGAAACATAACTAGGTTGACACATTTAATCCTTCTTCTAACACATTACTCAAAATTATGTGTGAATTATATATGTAAAGCATAAATGACTTGGCTTAAGTATTTAAAATGCCATCCTTATTCCTTTTTTTTTTTTTAACTGCAATATGCGAACTGTGGGAACTACACTAACTTTAATGGCATTGTGTATGCCGAAGTGAGGCTGCCTTATAACAAGGATTTGAGAGAACAATATCTGGATGTGACAATGAAAACAGCAATGTCTATTACTGTATTCCTTTATCATGATAATAGGAGGATACTGCTGAATATTGAAATGCATATGGATCAATCCAGGCAAAGAAATGTTTAAAAAGTGTCAAATGAACAAAATAAACTGAGAGATTTTCATCCTTGGCTAAAAGTCTATAGAGAATGATAAACAAACTGTAAGGAAGTTAGTGATTTTCTGTTTCTTTTCATTTACATAATGCAATTCAAAATATGAAAATCTTTATAACTTTTTTATATCTCCATGTAAAATAAAGTTTTAACTCTCGTTTTAGTTCAGTATTTTGCTTGAACTGTTTATCAGTTCTTTGAATTTTTTAAATTAAATTTTTTAAATATATGTATATGAGTTAAGTATTTAGTGTGTTCTTTGCTCTGGATTTTGAAAAAAATTCTGAATTTCAATTTTAAATGTGTTTTTGGTTCACATTTGTAGTTCAATGGATTATGTTCTGCTATTGATTATCTTCTAATTACAAATGTGTCTCCTATGTCAAAGCTATTACAGAAACAAATTGGAAAGTAGCCAGTATTCCATGAAAGCTTGAATTTTTAGGAAAGAGAAAGGAAAATGAATTACCAGTGGGACCTCTCATTTCTTCCCACTGATTTCTCATTTTACCTATTGAGGCTTGGAGGTTGCTGTAGTGTTACTACATTTTGAGTGATTTCATCAGATTTATCTAAAGAGAATATATATTTGATAATGAATCCAATATGCACTTGATAATGAATCCAATACACACTTGATAATGAATCCACATGACTCCAGTACTATAGTAAATAAATAATATAAAAATCATCAATTTATAGTAAAATAAATAAAGCACTACCTAAATCTCAAACTTCTATACTCTTGCACATGGCAGCTCCTGACTGGACTGTCCATTCCCACCTCTCTTACATCCCTCTATCCCTTTTGTTTGTTTGTTTTCACTAAAGCCAAAAGGGAAATTTATTGGAAAGATGTTAGAGTATCTTACAAAACGCAGGACTGCTAGGNATCACTGACTCGATGGATGCGAGTCTGAGTGAACTCCGGGAGTTGGTGATGGACAGGGAGGCCTGGCGTGCTGCGATTCATGGAGTCTCAGAGTCAGACACAACTGAGCGACTGAACTGAAATGAATCTCAGAATATGTGAATAGGACACAGAATCGTGTTTCACCTGGAATGAAGATAAGGGTAAGAAAGAGCTCCAGACACCTACCTGTATGCCCAGTAGCACTCCTGAAGTATTCTGATACTGTGAGACCCTCACATTTTCCCAGGAAGTTTAATACACATTATCCTGAAATTAAGATCTCTATTTTACAAGATATTAATTTCTCTGTTATCTCAGACACAATTAATTGCAGATATAAGAATCAGGCACACTTTCCAGATGTACTCTTGCATATCCCAGAAAGTGTAGAGAATTCTCCACCTGAAATGGTGGGTCAGCTGATGTTCTGGAAACTGACTAGAAATGAGTCCATTCTGAGGATTACTCAGTGTTTGTTGGTGGAGGAATTTAGTAAACCACTAATACTAGCTACCTTATATTTACATTGGGTTTTCCTGACTTCATTGGCCCCTAGTAACCTGATTTTTCAATTACTAGATTTGTACCAATACAAAAATAAATCTGGACATATTTTAGGTTACCATTTAGGGCTTTCTATCTTTTTCAATGAATCTACCTTTTTGGTTGCCTCCTTTACTATTTTCCTACACGTGATTTGCTCTATAAGGAATAGGTCCTGTTTTCAAGCCTCTGTAACCTTCTTTGCTTGTAACAGCTCTTTGTTGTGCCTCCTGTAGATTTTGTATTCAGTTTCTCTATATACATATTGACAGTTAGCCCCTCTACTAGGTTGTAAGCTGAGAGGCAACCATGCCTTTCTTACCACTCTGTCATTATAAGCTTTTAAAATAGAGTGCTCTACAGTAGTAGGAGTTGGGTGTTCACTGAATGAATGAGCTAAATACAGCCTACACAAAAAAGATGCAGATTATAAAAATTCTGATTGTTTACAAGATTTAGTGTGCCTAAAAAAGTGACCAGTAGAGTCAACTCAATAATTCAGAAGTGATTCAATCCTGAATTTCCCAGTTCCTATACTTTTTCTGATTTCTCATCTTTATACTATTTTATGTCTGTTTCCTTTTATCTTTCTCTTATATAATGATTATAATCCTTTTTCTGTATGATTGATTAGTATATTGCAATTAAGAATTTATTAAATTTTTATAGCCTGCTAGTTTATCAATCATAGAGATTTAGTTTCAAGTCTACTGATTACCATGTTTTCTTTTTTTTTGTTTGTTTGTTTTGTAACTCATTTCTTTGTGTACATCATGTCATAGGCCAGCAACTCTATGGCATCAACCTGGAGACTTCGAGTTTTTCCATAGTACTGATTGTTAGCATATCAAAAAAAAAAGGGAAAGTTGCTCAGTTGTGTTTGACTCTTTGCAACCCCATGGACTATAAAGTCCATGGAATTCTCTAGGCAAGAACACTGGAGTGGGTAGCCTTTCCTTTCTCCAAGGGATCTTCCCAACCCAGGGACTGAACCCAGGTCTCCTGCATTGTGGGTGGATTCTTTACCACCTGAGCCACAAGGGAAGCATGTCAAAAAAAAATNTTGATGCTTTTGAACTGTGTTGTTGGAGAAGACTCTTGAGAGTCCCTTGAATTGCAAGGAGATCCAACCAGTCCATTCTGAAGGAGATCAGCCCTGGGATTTTTTTTGGAAGGAATGATGCTGAAGCTGAAGCTCCAGTACTTTGGCCACCTCAGGAGAAGAGTTGACTCATTGGAAAAGACTCTGATGCTGGGAAGGATTGGGGGCAGGAGGAGCAGGGGATGACAGAGGATGAGATGGCTGGATGGCATCACTGACTCAATGGGCATGAGTCTGATTGATCTCCGGGAGTTGGTGATGGACAGGGAGGCCTGGCGTGCTGCGATTCATGGGGTCACAGAGTCAGACACGACTGAGGGACTGAACTGAGCTGAATTATCATTTCATTTGGGCTGCCTGCAATGCGGGAGACCTGGGTTTGATCCCTGAGTTGGGAAGATCCCCTGGAGAAGAGAACAGCTACCCACTCACGTATTCTTGCCTGAAGAGTTCCATGGACAGAGGCGCCTGGCAGGCTACAGTCCATGGGATCTCAAAGAGTCAGACAGGACTGAGTGACTTTCAATTCAATTATCAATTCAACGTCAAGTAATTAATATTCCAAGTGTCTACACTGAAGAGTTCCTTTTCTTTCTTTCTCTGTTCCGAGTCTTCATGGCTACACAGGCTTTTTAAAATTGTGGCAAGCAAGCACATGCTACTCTTTAGCTGCCATCTACATGCTTCTCACTGCAGTGGCTTCTTTTGTTCTGGAACACAGACTCTAGAGCCTTCAGGCTTCAGTAGCTGTGGCACGTGGGCTCAATAGCTATGGTTCTCAGACTCCAGAGCACAGGCTCAGTAGTTGTGGCACAGGGGCTTAGTTGCCCTGCAGCAAGTGGGATCTTCCTAGACCAGGGGTCGAACCCTCTTGCATTGACAGGAGGATTTTTCACCACCGAGCCACTAAGGAAGCCCTGCAATGAGATTTTCTTTTAATTGAGTCTTAAAAATTTTACACTTGCTCTTTAGCAAAATAAAATTTTCTTTTATTTGGTTGAGTCTTTTTTCTTTGGGAGGACTGAATTCATCATGGGCATAATTAGAGTAGGCAATATGTATAATTTCATAGATATAGAATAGCTGTGCTATACAACAGAAAATCATGAATCATAATTATATGAGTAGATTTAAATACACATAATCATGTTTTTACATTTTAAATTATGGAATAATAAAATTTGTTTAATAACTACTTATATAACTGGGTTCCACTGTTTTATAGCCACTTTGCACTAGGTTTCAATTTCCATTTCTTGCTTGGGAGATGGCTGGATTTCAAATGAAAGAGAGTGACATTTAGGTGATTTTTTAAAAAAGAGATATATAAATCTACCAGATGGAATCAACAAAGTTGGAAATTTTTGAAACTGCTGTAGTCCAAAGTAATGATTTCTTTAAAATAACTAAATTTAAAATTAAATGTATTTTCTATGAAAAAAATTATTAAGTTTGTCAGTTACACTGGTGCATTTCAGTAAAACATTTTCATGAATATAACAATAGCACGTCAGATATCTCATAATCCATGTGAAAGCGAACATGTTAGTTGCTTAGTCATATCCAACTCTTTGCAACCCCATGGATTGTAGGCCACCAGGATCCTCTGTCCATGAGCTTCTCCAGGCAAGAAAACTGCAGTGGGTGTTCCCTTCTCCAAGGGATCTTCCCGACATAGGGATAGAACCACAGTGTGCTGCATTGCAGGCAGATTCTTTACTGTCTGAGCCACCAGGAAACCCCCTCATAATCCATACTGTATGTTAAATACTTAGGTCATATTATAAAGAAAAAGGGAAATTTTATTCAACTATCAACCTATCGACAGAATAGTATCCCATTTATTTGCTTTATAGCTTCACTAATTCTTTTCCTTTGATCTGGATGTTCAGGTATGTTACTGCCTGTCTAGGAAATCTGCCAAACTTTAGGTGGTGATATAGAGAAATTATCAAATATACTCAAAAAGAGTTTCTCATGGTAGAAACCAAAAGCAAGCTGGCAGGGCTCCAAATGTAATTTTGATTGCTGTAATTTTTTTTTTTTTTTTTTTAAGCAGGTTTTCATTGCAACAAGATCAGGCTTTCCAGAAAATTGATCAGGCATATTTTGGAGTAAGCTTGGTACAGAGAGGATGTTGAAACTTTGAATCATTTTAGTGTGGAATGTGTATATTTATATCCATGTAACTTGAAACCTATCCATGTATTCAACATTTGGCTTCTGTTTTTTTTCATAGTATATGTAAAAACTGTGTATTTTCACTTTTAGTGTTATTAAATACTGAGGCTATTAATAATAATTAACTCCTTGTTATTGCTCAGATGTTTAGCCATGTCCAGCTGTTTGCGACCCCAATGGACTGTATAGCATGCCAGGCTCCTCTGTCCATGAGATTCTCCCAGCAAGAATAATGGAATAAGTTGCCATTTCCTCCTCCAGGGGACATTCCTGACCCAGGGATCAAATTCACATCTCGTGTGTCTCCTCTGGCAGGTGGATTCTTTACTACTAGTGCCAGGGAGGAAGCCCGATTAACTCCTTAATATGAGCTAATTAATTTTTATAACAAACATTTATTATCGTGTATTATTTACCATGTTAAGTATTAATGATATAAAAACAAACCACAAGTTCTATTGTCACATGCACTTTAGTAAAGAAAATAGATATTAAATAATTATTTAAAAGTCTATTTAGAGAGACGGTACTGATGAACTTATTTGCAGGGCAGCAGTGGAGATGCAGAGAAAGAGGAAAGACCCGAGGATATAGAGTAGAGAAGGTGAGATTGGGACAAATGGAGAGAGTAGCATGGAAATGCATACACTATCAGAAGCAAAAGAGATAGCCAGTGCGAACTTCCTGAATGATCAGAGAATGCAAACCAGGGCTTGGTGACAACCTAAGGGGTGGGATAAGGTGAGAGGAGGCTCAAGAGGGAGGGTATATGTGTACACCTATGGCTGATTCATGTTGTTGTATGGCAGAAGCCAACACAATATTATAAAGCAATTATCCTTCAATTAAAAATAAATAAGTCAAAAAATTGATGTGGCTATTCATAATAAAGATATGTACAAGGCACAGTGCCTAGGTGGGAGAGAATAAAATCATAGCCATGAGATATAGCAAGGGAATATGGAAAACTGTATGATAAACCATACAGTTTGGTATCATACATCAGATGCAAGAAAAAAAAATGTAAAAACAACTTTCAGTTCAGTTCAGTTGCTCACTCGTGTCTGATTTTTCACGACCCCATGGACTGCAGCTCTCCAGGCCTCCTTGTCCATCATCAACTCCTGGAGCTCACTCAAACTCATGTCCATTGAGTCAGTGATGCCATTTAGTCATCTCATCCTCTGTCGTCTCCTTCTCCTCCCACACTCAGTCTTTCCCAGCATCAGGGTCTTTTCCAATAGATATTACTTTCCATACATATTACTTTCTAATAGATATTAATTACATTTCCAAAGTAAACAACTTTACTGAGACATAATTCATACACCTTACAATGTACCCATTTAAAGTGTAAAATCGGATTTTTTTGGAAGAAAAGTTATGACCAACCTAGATAGCATATTCAAAAGCAGAGATATTACTTTGCCGGCGAAAGTCCATCTAGTCAAGGCTATGGTTTTTCCAGTAGTCATGTATGGATGTGAGAGTTGGACTGTGAAGGCTGAGCATTGAAGAATTGGTGGGTTTGAACTGTGGTGTTGGAGAAGACTCTTGAGAGTCCCTTGGACTGCAAGGAGATCCAACCAGTCCATTCTGAAGGAGATCGGCCCTGGGATTTCTTTGGAAGGAATGATGCTGAAGCTGAAGCTCTGGTACTTTGGCCATCTCATGTGAAGAGTTGACTCATTGGAAAAGACTCTGATGCTGGGAGGGATTGAGGGCAGGAGGAGAAGGGGACAATAGAGGATGAGATGGCTGGATGGCATCACTGACTCGATGGATGTGAGTCTGAGTGAACTCCGGGAGTTGGTGATGGACAGGGAGGCCTGGTGTGCTGCGATTCATGGGGTCGTAAAGAGTTGGACACGACTGAGCGACTAAACTGAACTGATACAACCATCATCTTATTCTAATTTTAAAACACTGACAGATATACTTAATGAAAGACATTACAACATATACTATAAATATTTGAAATTTAAATAATTTGCAATTTAGAACAAACACTTAAATTACAATTTGGGTGACTGCCTAAAATCACTATTATGAATTACTTGGCATGTTTCAAAAAGAACTATAAGTGATACATGAAATTTATTCTCCTTTGGATTAATACTGATCAGATAGATTGACTTAAAAAGAATAGTTTTCCAGCTTTAGTAACATTCAGTGTCACTTCTGATAAAAATAGAATAAAGTGAGGTAACAATAATTAAATATAATAAATTTTTACAGGCCTATATTTTGTGAATTCACTTTTAGAAGAAAAATGAGGTATTTATTATGAGATATGCAACATAATAACAAATTCACTTCAAAGCTAAAAGTGCACCTAACTTAATGATCAGTTATTTACTAGTTAATTAAAATATTTTATTATACTGTTAGCATTCAAAATTCAGACATTTTCTTTTGTATGTTATTCTGACTTAAATTAGATGTTTCTATGCTTGTTATATAAGAGCTAAATTTAAATTCTACCGATTTGGAGCACAAATTTCACACAAACACACACAATATTCAATCAATTTACTTTTTTATTTTTAACAGTGCTTTCATTATCTGATGTAAAAAGTAAGTGCTATAAGCCCAGTATAGATGTATTTCACTTCTATAGTCCAATACAAATTTGGGAAGTTATACCTAGGCACATCAAACTTCACATATTGATATAAATCTTACCCCACACCCCTCCCTTTTGTTGAGAATTGAAGTACAGGATTAAAGTTTGGAGGAAGAGAGAAACTGAATTGTACTTTAGCTAAAATTGGAATAATAAATAATGCGAATTTGAAAGCTAACTTTTGAGATCTGAGATTCTCTTTGAGTGTATCATTCTCATATGATGTACCATTCTTCATTTGAATCAAATTTTGTTGAAATACAGATATGGCTATATTGCTTGCATAGATTATCTAGTTAATCATCAAGTGATTCATAAAATTTCAACTACTACTAGACTGTCAAAATGGTTTTATAATCCATCTGTTTTCTAGCATCTGGCTTATCAGCTAAAATGGATTAACCAAAAAAAAAAAAGTATATACTGCAAATAATTGTGTTGATGTAATGTACTTAACTCATGAAAACAAATGAAAAGTATGAAAAACAAATATTTGTACCATTGAAAGTCTGTATTTATGAAATTGTTATATTATTATTAAACATTCTAAGAAACAACCACAATAGATTTCTGAAATTTTCTTTCCTATGAAATATATCAAAAGTGAATTTTAATACCTCTATTAAAAATCAAAGATATTTTTCAGTGGCTCAAAGCAGTGAGAAAATGATAGAATATGGATCTTACAAGGAGTCCTAGAACTTGTGTACTAATGCTTGAAGTCCATGCACACTTTGGCAATTGCTCATTCTACCTTTGTGTGAATACTTTCAATTGCAAGAAAATCTATTGTTCCAAACCTGGTCTAATTTTTAACACTTTGATTAGGAATATGCTTAGTTTATTCATAATGCTTTAAATATATAATTCTGAGAACTGAACTAATTATTCCACATAATTTTCAATACTATGAATTTTCCATCATTACCACAACTTTTCTTACTGAATATAGCACCAAGTAAAGGAAAATCTTGCTCTTAAATCTCAGTTGTAAACATTTTGATTACTGTTTTCTAATATATAATATCCTAAGGGTGTTATGTAATGTGATCTAAGATGATTTATAGAATGATTTTCTATTAGATATCATGTCTTAAAGATCATGTATATTAGAAAATAATGAGGAATGCAGTACATTTGTGATTTCATACCATTATTATTTAGGATGAGATTAATGTAGAACTGATTTTAAGAAATGAATCATTTTATGGAAAAATGTTGTGTTAGTACAGTTGATCTTTTTATAAGGTAACATATGAATAAGTGAAATTCAGCATGATAGTTCTCTTCTTTTAATTATAATCTACATGTGAGATAGAAATATATTATTTTTCTCTTCAAAGCAGGGAATGATTGGAGCAAAAGAATTTTTTATTTTCTATGAGGGAATATCATTCTAGCTTATTTAATTTTTACACAGATCTTTTTTCCAATGAATTTTGCTGTCTCAGAAATTCGCAACACAGAATATATTCTAATAGAAAGTTCTCTCTCTATGGCCATATCATAGTAGAATCTTTCTGTACAGCATAAGTTAGTAGTTAAGCATCAAAGAAGAAAACATTCTACGAAAAAGATTTAGAGGATAGAAAGAAGCTTCTAAGAGAAGAAACTCTTAAGAATTTAATGAGTATTAAGGCAGTGATTTATTTTTCTTGTGTCTGTTTAATTTTTTTTTTTATCCAGACTAGGGATGGTTTATCAATGAACATTTCTCCTTTATTAACAACTATGGTGTTTTGAAGGAATATTGTATTTGCTCAGATAACCGTCTCAAGTTATCAATTCACATTTATAATAATTGTGAAAATTTCTTTTTCCTTATCTTTGCAAATAAATGGAATTCAAAAGCTGAAAATGAAAGGAATTAGGTGTTTGGTAAAATGCCAATTTTGTATAAAACATGTAATTCTACTAGCTTGTGTGTCTGAGAAATCAGTCCAGACCAAAAAACTGTCTAGCTCAGGCAACCCAAATTAACCAACACAATCAAGAGCTAAACAATAGTTGTTTTAAGTCCCTGATTTGTTAGTTACTCTGTAGAAGCTAACTACTACAAGACTTAAACTTAACTTGGTTGATTTCAGACTCAGAGAGTCAATTAAATGTCTCATCT
Organism: Neotragus moschatus; assembly: GCA_006410615.1. Lineage (NCBI taxonomy): Eukaryota > Metazoa > Chordata > Mammalia > Artiodactyla > Bovidae > Neotragus > Neotragus moschatus. The sequence goes on from SJYA01000766.1 coordinate 2,743,277, forward strand.
GCTCAAATGCCTGGAAGCAAGTGAAATCCTTACAATATTTTAACTTATACAAGTAAGAAACAAATAATACCTCTCATAATAAAAATTCTCCAGAAAGTGGGNTGATTTGTTAGTTACTCTGTAGAAGCTAACTACTACAAGACTTAAACTTAACTTGGTTGATTTCAGACTCAGAGAGTCAATTAAATGTCTCATCTGCTCAAATGCCTGGAAGCAAGTGAAATCCTTACAATATTTTAACTTATACAAGTAAGAAACAAATAATACCTCTCATAATAAAAATTCTCCAGAAAGTGGGCATAGAGGAAACCTACTTCAACACAGTATAGGCCATATATGACAGACCCACAGGTATCATTCTCAATGGTGACAAACTAAAAGCATTTCCCCTAAAATCAGAAATAAGACAAGGATGTCCACTTTCACTCCTTTTATTCAACATAATTTTGGAAGTTCTAGCCATGGCAATTAGAGAAGAAAGAGATATAAAAGGAATGCAAATAGGAAAAGAAGAAATAAAATCATCACTGTTTGCAGATGACATGATACTAAACATAGGATATAAAATTGATACACAGCAATCCCTTGCACTTCTATACACTAACAACAAAAGATCAGAAAGAGAGATTAAGCACACCCACACACAAATCCCATTTATCATTGCATCAAAAAGAATACCTAGGAATAAACCTACATAAAGGGGTAAAAGACCAGTACTCAGAAAACTATGAGGTGTTAATGAAAGAACTCAAAGATGACATAAACAGATGGAAAGATATACCATGTTCTTGAACTGGAAAATTCAAAATGGTGAAAATGACTATACTACCCAAAGTGATCTATAGATTCAATGTAATACCTATCAAATTACCAAAAGCATTTTTCACAGAATTAGAACAAAAACTTTTACAATTATCTTGGAACACAAAAGACTTTATATTAGCTAAAGCAATCTTGAGAAAGAAAAAGAAAGCTGGAGAAATTAGACTCCCTGACCTCAGACTATACTACAAAGATACAGTAACCAAAATAGTTTAATAGTGGCACAAAAACAGAAATATATGTCAATGGTATGGGATAGAAAGTTCAGAGATAAACCCATGCACCCATAGTCAACTAATCTATGACAAAGGAGGCAAGAATACAATGACACAATGGAGAGACAGTGTCTTCAGTAAGTGGTACTGGATATTTAAAGTCAGTTTTCATTTCAGTCCCAAAGAAAGGCAATGTCAAAGAATGCTCAAAACACAACTGCACTCATTTCACACACTAGTAAAGTAATGCTCAAAATTCTTCAAGCCAGAATTCAGCAATACGTGAACCGCGAACTTCCTGATGTTCAAGCTGGTTTTAGAAAAGGCAGAGGAACCAGAGATCAAATTACCAGCATCCGCTGGATCATGGAAAAAGCAAGAGAGTTCCAGAAAAACATCTATTTCTGCTTTATTGACTATGCCAAAGCCTTTGACTGTGTNTGACTTGATGCACAAGAATTTGAGTGAACTCCGGGAGTTGGTGATGGACAGGGAGGCCTGGCGTGCTGCACTTCATGGGGTCACAAAAACATGAAAAGATGCTCAAAATCACTAATTACTAGAGAAATCCATATGAAACTATAATGAGGTATCACCTCACACTGGCCAGAATGGCCAGCATCAAAAAATTACAAATGATACTGAGAGTGTTTAGAGAAAAAGGAACCCTCCTACCCTGTTGGTGGGAATGTAAATTTGTAGAGACACTTTGGACAATACTATGGAGGTTCCTTAAAATCTAAAAAACGCAACCATATGATCTAGGAATACCATTCCTGGGCATGTATCCAGAAAAAACTGTAATTCAAAAAGATACATGCATTCCAATGTTCACTGCAGCACTATTTACAATAGCCAGGACACAGAAGCAACTGTACTGTCCATTGACAAAGGAATGGATAAAGAAGGTGTGGTATATATACACAATGGAATATTACCCAGTCATTAAAAAGAATGAAATAATTCTATTTGCAGCAACATGGATGGATCTAAAGATTGTCATACTGAGTGAAGTAAGTCGTATAGAGAAAGACAAATGTGGAATCTTTAAAAAATGGTGCAAATGATCTTATTTGCAAAACAGAAGTAGAGCCATCGATGTAGAAAACAAATGTGGTTACCAAGGGGAAAGGAAGGAGAGGCGATAAATGGGGAATTTGGGATTGAAATATATATACATATATTATATATAAAACAGATAATTGGGACCTACTGTATAGCACAGGGAACTATACCCAGTACTCTGTAATGACCTATATGAGAAAAAACCGCAAAAGATAGTGGATAATGTGAATTCCAGGAATCTACTGCCTCACTGACTACACTAAAGTCTTTGATTGTGTGAATCACAACAAACTGGAAAATTTATAAAATTTACTTGTCTCCTGAGAAACCGGTATACAGGTTAAGAAGCAGCAATTAGAACCAGTCATGGAAGAAAGGAGTGGTTCAAACTAGGGAAAGGAGTATGTCAAGGCTGTATATTGTCATCCAATTTGTTTAACTTATACGCAGAGTACCTCTTCCAAAAGGCCAGGCTGGATGAATAATAAGACAAAATCAAGATTGCCAGGAGAAATATAAACAATCTCAGATATACAGATGATATACTCTAAGGNTGGAAGAAAGGAGTGGTTCAAACTAGGGAAAGGAGTATGTCAAGGCTGTATATTGTCATCCAATTTGTTTAACTTATACGCAGAGTACCTCTTCCAAAAGGCCAGGCTGGATGAATAATAAGACAAAATCAAGATTGCCAGGAGAAATATAAACAATCTCAGATATACAGATGATATACTCTAAGGGCAGAAAGTGAAGAGGAACTAAAAAACCTCTTGATGAAGGTGAAAGAGGAGAGTGAAAAAGTTGGCTTAAAGCTCAACATTCAAACAACTAAGATTATAGCATCTGGCACTATCACAGCAAATCTATGGAGGAAAAGTGGAAATGGTGACTGATTTTATTTTCTTGGGTTCCAAAATTACTGCAGACTATGAAATTAAAAGATGGTTTCTCCTTGAAAGGAAAGCTGTAACAAACTTAGCATGTTAAAAAGCAGAGACATCACTTTGCTGACAAAAGTCTGTATAGTCAAAGCCATAGTTTTTCCAGTAGTCATGTATGGAAGTGAAAGTTGGACCATAAAGAAGGCTGAGAGCCAAATAATTGATCTTTTCTAAGACAAGACTCTTGAGAGTCCCTTGGAGAGCAAAGAGATCAAACCAGTCAGTCCTAAAGTAAATCAACTCTGAATATTCATTGGAAGGACTGATGCTAAAGCTCCAATACTTTGACCACCTGTTGCAAAGAGCCTGCTCATTGGAAAAGACCCTGAATTCTGGGAAAGAGTGAGGGCAGGAGAAGTAGGCAACAGAAAATGAGATGGTTGGATGGCATCATCAACTCAATGGACATGAGTCTGAGAAAACTCCAGAAGATAGTGAAGGACAAGGAAGGCTGCAATGCTGTAGTCCATGGGGTGGCAAACAGTCAAACACGACTGAGCAACTGAACAACAATAATATGTGTATGTATACCTGATTCACTACTGTACATCTAAAACTAACACAACATTGTAAATCAATTATAATCCCATGAAAAGTTTTAAAAAAGAAATAAATGACAGAACAATTGTAATTTAAACAAAAGAATAATGAGAGAGCATCTGGATTTTTAATTTTGCATTTTACTGGATTTAGAAATAAGGGTTGACTATCACACACATAGAAACTTAAAGGAGGATGACGGAATCTGTACTGAAATATTACAAAATCGAGTCCTAGTGTTACATTGCACCTGATTTAGAAAAACAGAACTATGATCATGGAAGGCAGCAGTTATTAAAAGAAGATGGAGGCACTTTTTGTACGAATAATTTAATCAAGAAAGAATATTACATAGAATGGGTTAATGAAAATTATAATAAGGAAACAACACAGATTAATGAATAGCTACTTATTTTCAGAAAGGAAAATATAGAATAAATCATATTCTTACATTCTGATCTCAAGTAGTAGTGCTATTAAAAAATATGGCATAAAAATAGAGAAATAGTAACCTTGAAATCATAGTGATTAGTCATATTAACATTAGGAAACGATTGATAATTTTTCCACTATTGGAAAATAAATTATGTCAGCATCTACCTTGAATGTTTTTATTGTTAGGTTGACATCTAATTTATATGATGTTATATGGTAATTCTGCTTAAGAGTGTGAAAAAGTCATTGTTTTACATTTACCTACAATGGTTATGATCTTCCCAGGTGGCACTAGTGGTGAAGAATCCACCTCCCAGTGCAGGAGATGGAAGAGAATGTGGATTTGATCCCTGGGTTGGGAAGAGTCCCTGGAGGAAGGCATAGCAATGACTCCAGTGTTCTTGTCTGGAGAATCCCATAGACAGAGGAGTCTGGTGAGCTCAATCCATAGGATCACAAAGAGTTGGAGACAATTGAAACAACTCAGTTTGCCTACACAATGGCTATACATCAGTTCAGTCACTCAGTCATGTCTGACTCTTTGCAACCCCATGGATTGCAGCACGCCAGGCTTCCCTGTCCATCACCAACTCCTGGAGTTTACTCAAACTAATGTCCATTGAGTCGGTGATGCCATCCAGCCATCTCATCCTCTGTCATCCCCTTCTCCTCCCGCCTTCGGTCTTTCCCAGCATCAGGGTCTTTTCCAATGAGTCAGTTCTTTTCATCAGGTGGCCAGAGTATTGGAGTATTGGAGTATGGCTATACATATTCATCATTATATTGCCATGTTACAAGCCATCCTAAACAGTGGCATACAAGAATAACCACCATTCATTTGATTTGCAAATCTAGGGTTTGGGCTCAGGTAGGTAGTTTGCTCAGGGTCTCTCACTGGCTTACAGTCAGATAGTGGTGGGGTCATCTTTGTATTCTTCAAGTGTCTAGCACCTGAGCTACGAAGATTCAAAAAGCTTTGTGGGTATCTCTCTCTCTCCCGTGATGGACTTTGAACATGGTCTTTCTACATGTTAAGTGAAGGTTCTCAAGTGTGTGTCTCCAGAGATGCCAGCTGCAGCCACATGGCCTTTCTAAGCCTCAGGAGCCACAGCACTGCCATGTCACATGTGTTATGTTCTGTTTGTTAAAAGTTTCAATGGGAGGGAACATAAGCCCTGTTTCTTGATGGGAGGAATGTCAAAGAATTTGGGGACCTATTTTTAAACCACTATACATTTATTTTGTATTTCTTTAGATATCTTTCCTTTTTGTCCTTTCCCATCTTCAACATGCACACCACAGATAAACTCTGGGTTGTATATATCAAAGGTCATGGATTCAATTAAACTTACTGCTTTAATTATATACAAAACTTTTTGGTTTTGTTCTTCTGTGACTATTTAAAATAATTACTTAAATACTTTTGTGGGAATAGCTCCTTTTGTATTTATGTCTTTGTTTCCCCCAACATTTGTCAAAGTAAATTTTTACTTTTATTTTCCAAATATTGTCTGAACTCTAAGGAAGACTACTTGGAAAAATATTAAGTTGGAATTTGTTTATATAAATATAGCGATGACTAAAACAGGCAAGAGAAAATTAACATATCCTGTCCCAGTGAAGAGAATAAGGATGTAATATGTTCCATTTAGAAAACAAAATCCTTATCTTTATGTTAAATAAAGCTTGTCTAGAGTGAAAATGAAAATGTAGCCATTTCCTTAAGTATGTGATTATTATGACTAATGAGGTCAATAATTTCAAAACTTTCAGAGCAGTGATTTCAAAGCTTCTTGAAATATTGTTTTGAGGTGTCGCACTTCTAACATCTTCCATCAACATTTTTCTCTTTATTTTAAATTAAATAAATTATTTATGATTCATGTAATAAGGAATTGATAAATAGAATAAAATGTTATTTAAAGAGGGAATTGTTTTCAATTTCATCTTAAGTTTATACTTGAATCAGACTCCAGGAGACTATATTGGGGAAATAGGAATACATCTTTCCTCTATTTCATTGCATTCATGTAGTTGCTAATATAACTAAATTTTTAAAGACTCTATCCAAGTAAATATTTTGGAATATGAGCATTTTTGAGTCAATTGTTGAACAAATAGTTATCCTATCTTTCCTTAATTTAACATCTGCATTCGTATTAATAACCAGAGTGTGAGAAAAAAAAAAAGAATGGAGAGAATTTTTATACTTTTCCCATCCAGACTAGAACTATATGAGCAGTTAATCACCAATATGTAAGTTGAGAAAAAAAAAAAATCCTGTAAACTTAAGGAACTTAGCTGAGAAAAGTACTTTGTACAAATGTAGTATTTTAGGGCTCCTAGGAAGAAACTTTTGCCTTACTTGTGAGTGAGGTAGCACAAACAGTAAAGTCCTAGAACTTGATTTTACTCTACCTTGAGCTTCCTAAGAGAATATTATTAATATGGCTAGATTCGAAGGCAGAAGCTGCTGGGTGAAAATAGAAAACTAAAACCAAACAATTCCATACCCATCAATATCCCACCCTCTTTGAGTTTTTGCAGAAGGCTTCTTTATTACCAACTCATGTCCTTTATAAGTATTACAGTATTTATGACTAGGGGTCAGGGGTGTGCATGCAGGCTAAGTCGCTTCGTGATCAACTCTTTGGGACCCTATGAACCGTAGCCCAGTATCCCAGGCTCCTCTGTTCATGGGATTCTCCAGGTAGGCATACTGGAATGGGTTGCCATGCCTTTCTCCAGGGGATCATCCCAACCCAGGAATCGAACCCACGTCTCCTGTGGCTCCTGCATGGCAGGTGGAGTCTTTACCCCTGGGAAGCCCCAGGGGTCGGTGTTGGGGGGGGAGTTCATTTATTTCTTTGCCTTGCTTTTAAACTGTAGAAGGTGTAGACTTATAGCATATGGTTTCTTTTAGGTCTAAATTCAAAATTTCTTATTCTGTAGGTAATAGAAAGTGGTGATCTACATAGCATTATCACCGCATAGCTAAACTTTCTTCAAATTCAGCCCAGTTTTCAATTTAACTTTTCCTACAAAAGGAAGTCATGGAGAAAGTTCACCTTGATGGTAAGACAATGAGGTGATATGTAGTTAAAAAAAAAAAGTGTATACCTGTGTGTGTGTGTGTGTGTGTGTGTGTGTGTGCACGTGTACGTGCACCTGAAGCAAAGACTATTCATGCTTAGGTGGGTCCTGATCAAATTTCTTTTTATAATGTCTCTAGTTATATCAAGGCATCCTGACATAGATAGATAAAGATAAAGACCAAGATAAATAGATAAATAAAAAGGCTGAAAGGACATGTGATTTGCATGGCTATCTCACCTTATACCTCAGTTTTGCAAAAAGTTGCCTCTAGGATTCAGTCAACTACACATCTTCATAATACACTGGTAAGCCAACTCAGAAACCATACTACAATGACATCCAATTAATACCATGCAGGCTGATGGGGGGGGGGGACTTTATTGGAAAGTGCAAAAACCTAAATAGATGAAGAAATGTAGGGATATATGCAGTGTAATAAACATAACAATACTCCCCATACTGATCTAAACAATACAAAAATCTATAAGCATTCTAATAAAAAGTCAGGTCATTTTTAAGTCTGGAATATTTGTATGGAATATGAAAAGTCCAAAGTTAGCTAAAATACTTTTAATGAAAAGTATAATGGTGAAGGAAACTATTTTAGATAACAAGTTTAATATGAACACTTAGCAATGTCTAGTGAGATTGCCACAGGTGGCTAGGACATGGAGTCCACAGCTTTAGGGGTTGATGTTTATATAAAGGAAATATAAATTTGTGACTTCTAGAGTTGCATTTGTGGCAGCACTGCACGTGTACTTCAAACAGATTTTATATTTATAATTTTTATAGATTATTTAAAATATTTAACACAGAAAAAAGCGATACTTCTTCCTAGGGGAGGGTAAACCTTAGTCATCTCTGGTGATTCTCTTTCGTCCACCCTCACTGCACCCCATCCAGTCTACTTGTGAGTCCTTTTGCTTCCAACTCTGCACTTTAACTGCACTGCCAGTTTCACGACTGAGCCACTGAGACAGTCTCCAAATTCATTCCCTTTTCTGCTGTTGCGCTCTAGACAGCAGGCAGAGAGATCTTTTTTTTCTTATCATCATTGCTATTTAAATTTTATATAATGGAACATTTAAATTTTGCCTATTGGTTGGTCATGAAAGGTAGGGAAGTTTGCTGCCCTAGTAGTGATAATTCCAATTGTTTCCTCTTATTTTTTTAAGAATAAGTTCTAAGTTCCATTACTAGAAAAACAGATTAATGTGTTCATTTTATGTTAAACTAGTTTTTCAGGGCTACATATATAAGCACTCTCCTACTTTTGCATCAACGGTGTCCTTTGAAGTGTATGTGAAAGTTGAATGTACAAAAAATGAAAACACGGGTCAGTTACACTTCAAAAAATATTCAGAAAATCAGGTTTGTGGTTATCAGAGGCAGGAATCGGGGAGGGGAAACTGGATGAAGGCAATTAAAGGTACAAACTTCCAGTTATAAGATATTAACTACTAGGGATGGGATGCATAGCTTGATAAATGCAATTAACACCGCTGTATGGCATGGAGAAGGCAACGGCACGGAGAAGGCACTCCAGTACACTTGTCTGGAAAATCCCATGGGCAGAGGAGCCTGGTATGCTGCAATCCATGGGTCGCGGAGAGTCGGACATGACTGAGTGACTTCACTTTCACTTTTCACTCAGAATACTGGAGTGGATTGCCATTTCCTTTTCCAGGGGATCTTCCCAATCCAGGGCTCGAACCCCTGTCTCCCTCATTGTAGACAGTCGCTTTACCACCTGAGCCACCAGGAAGTCCAGTGGAGAAGGAAATGGCAACCCACTCCAGTGTTCTTGCCTGGAGAATCCCAGGGCGGGGGAGCCTGGTGGGCTGCCGTCTCTGGGGTCTCACAGAGTTGGACACGACTGAAGCGACTTAGCAGCAGCAGCAGCAGCAGCAACATGTCATATATGAAAGCTGTTAACAGAGCAAATTTTAAATTCTTATTACAAGGAAAAAATTCTATTTCTTTAATTTTGTATCTATATTAGATGATACTGAAACGTGGACTGCTAGAACCCAGACTTTCTAATTAATTCTGAGAGGACCTCAAGAATGTACATTTCCAACAAGGTCTTTGATGATATGGATATTGCCGGTCTGGGAACCATGCTTTGAGAATCACTGGTGTAGGTTAAAGCTGACATTATTAAAGTCCTTTGCAAGAGTGAGTGGAATATATGAGTGGACTCTATGAGAATATATCACTGTTTTCTAAATTAATGAAGATATTATTTTTTATGGTACCATTGTAAAAAATTAAATAAGGGTAGAAAAACATGTGGTTTTTGTCTTAAATACAATATATTTTAAATATTAGAATCAGAATTCACTTAGTATGTTGAACAGTGTTGATACTGAAAATTAAACCTATTACTTAACTCTTGATGTGAAACATCACCAACAGGATTTTATGTCAATATAATTTCAAAAAGCATTCTAAAATACAAGGTAACATACATATATACATATATACACATACATTTATACTTATACATACACACATATATTTGTAAAAAATATATTAGCCTTCAAAATTAAAGTGGTATTTGACATTTAGGAAATTAATAGTAAATGGATATTTGATAAAAAATTTAAACACATCCTTTAAACTGAGATCCAAATTTCAATATCAATTTCAATATCACATCAGTTTCTAATACTAAAAGTATTTTAGGATTACTTGCATTTAACTTGATAACTCTCTGGGCTATCTGTGTCCTTTGAGAATTAAATATGAATCAGAATTACTGTAAGGCTTTTCATCAAAATCCATTAAGGGAAATTAAGCCCAAAGAGATTATCTTACATTTGACTTTGCTTAATGTGCTTACCGTATTAAATGGATACTCTACAACTAAAGATTAATTTGCTATGAAGAACTCACTTATGTAGATCTTTCTTGATATTATTGTCATACCTAAAGCTTTTTATAATGAAGTTGGATAGAATTTGTATATCTACTGATTTCTTTTTAGTTGGAAGAGTTTTAATTGTGGTTTCAAAGTAATTTTTAAGTGATTTTTAAATTTAATCATTTTTTTCTCTAAAAATTTAGGTAAATAAGTTATTGTCACTTTCTGACTGTCCTTCCAATTTATGTCTTTTTAATGCATCAGAGAGGCAGTAACTACATAGTATGAATTTGCAACCATTGCTACATTTGGCAAAGCATCAAGATTTCCTGGGAGAACTTGCTAAAAATATAGATTTACATATCACATCTCTAATTCTTAACAATTCTAATCCCTATGTCTAAGGAAGGACCCAGCAGTGTGATTTTCATTCCAAAGTTTCATGTTTTCACTTGAAATTGATCTTTTCTTATAGAGAAAACTTAGGGAATGTGAGGAACAAATGTTTGAAAAAATGACAAATGTTTCAAGGATGCCCTGACTGACACCAAGGACTCACAGACCTATTTTCCAATTGCTGAGGCCATATGAAAGCTTCACTTTTGCTGACTTTGGGGCCAACAAACTCCCGGCCATTGCTGAACAAGAACAACTTCTAAGAAGTAAGTCTGGCTTGAAAGTTTGTAGTATCAAGGAGACACCACCTGTCTTCTTAAACACTAGTCTTGTTTCTCTGTGTTGCACCCATGTTTCTCCTTTAGGAAGGGGTTAAATATGCCTTCTTCCTTTGCCTAAGGCAATGCACCTGCAAGCATTTTTGTTACCAAGCCTTGTGTTTCTCATGCCTATAATCTCTTGACAGTTTCATTATTACCGCTACCTCTTCATGTTTAACAGCAACACAGCTAATACTGTGCTCCTCTCATAAACTCTAGTTCCTTTATCAGTTTTGTCTTTTCAAGACAAAAAGACGTTCAAGATGGGAACTCATGTACACCTGAGATGAAAAAAAAAATAAAAAATTAAAATAAAAAAAAAAGACAAAAAGACGCAGAAACATGCAAGAAGACAATGATTACATGATCCAACAATTTGACTCTTAACTGACTTCTCTTTATAAAAGAGCCCAGAGCAAGCCAAAAGTATAAGTGGACCTGTGTAGGGATTCCTAACGCTGTATGCATATCTCAAGTCCTCAAACTATGTCTTTATTCCAAAATAATCTAGGGGTGTGTGTGTAGTCTTAAAAATGCCTTAAAAGTACAGGCTGTCATCAACATTAGGAAAAACATCAGTGGTAGCATCATCATGAAAATATTAGGCAATATTTATTGAGTGCTGACTAATGTTTTATTTTATTTAGAAATAGAAGGTCATTTTAAAATGCCCTTTACAGATAGAATGTCATTCCTTTGAACTATGGGATAGGTACTTTTCTGTAGGCTCAGTTGTTTTCCTCAGCAGCTATCTAAAATATTAGTCCCATTTTATACATGTGGAAAGAGAATTTTATATTAATGACTTTCAAATTCCTTCTATCTCTGACCTGCTCTGATTTACATAAATAGAAACACTGAAGATCACAACATAAATAAAGTAATAGAACCATGTTGGTCCTGGCATCAGGCTAGATCTTGACAATCTGAAGTCACACTGTCTGTTGGGAGACTATTTATAATGTTAGGAGTGAAGGAATGATATGGACTGTTGAGCAACAGTTTCACAGGTGCACATCAGCACTACCTTTTTCTCTGTCTTGAAAATAATTCAGTTCCCTTTAACCACAATGTTGTCCTTTGATCTAGGGAAGGGGCCTGAGGGAAAAGAGGCACAAGTGTGGAACTTAGCACCTTCAGCATCTGTGTTTGTGTGAATACACAGAAGAAAGACACACAACCAACCAAGAAAAACAGCCCCAGAGAAATATGTATTCTAAGGCATATTTGATCTATTTTGGAGTCATTAATATGAATGTTTGTTCTGCCTCCACAGATTTGAGATACAACAAAGCCCAGAGCCCTTCATCTGGAAAGCCTCTCTTCACTCAAATTAATTTGCTATTGTTCTCTGATGTTGCTGATATTTCTAAATGAGTTTTTGTTGGACTAATTATCTTCATACTTGGAGAGTTTTATTGTTGAATACTGAGGGCCTTTGTCAAAAAGCTTAGAAATAAAGTTTCTTCAATTGTTCAGTATATATGGGAAAGAGTCTAAGGGAACAGTAAGATAAACTTTGTTCTTGAGCTTTTCTTGTTCTCTCTCTCTCTTTATATATTATTCAAACTTCCACAAATATTATTCCCTAATAATTTTAGAATATACTATTTTTCTAAAGCAGAATTAGAGAACAACATTGCAGTCATCCTCATATTTCTCACTCTCTTTTCAAAATAAGTGAGAGAAATACACAAATCCACATTCTAATGCAGTATTTTAAAGTTTTAATGGAGAGCAAAGTAAATAGTTAAGATTCTTTTTAAGAACCATATTTTCAGCATTTTTTTTTTCATATGCAGGACCTTTTTTTTTTTTTATAGTGACTACTAACTGTCTCTGCTATCCATATTATCCACAATCATAGCACCAGGACATGTAAAATATAGGAGTGACCCTTACCCACCTTCCATTGTGTTATCCATAAACTCTTAAGTCACTATATTCAGCATAGTTTTAAAATTAACGGAACATCAGAAAAAAAAATAGAGGAAATGAGGTAATTCAGGTTGCCTAGAAATATTGAAGGATAAATTTAGCAACGATTTTCAAGCACACAGAGACTGTGATCTCCATTTCCCCAGAGGTTAGAAAAGGAAAGAGGAGACTTAAACCACAGCCTAGGAGGATTAAGTTGGATATATAATCATAGCAGGCCAGAATGAAAAAAACTATCAGTTCATCTGGTAAGTCCTCTCTCTTTCAGAGAGGAGGAAACTAAAGCCCACAGAGGGAGGCTCAATGTGTAAAGTTATATTGTCAGCAGCAGGCTAAAACCTGTGGTCCTCAAGGACTCAGCCTTCTGTCAGTGAAGGAGGATAGATTTGGGAAAGGATTACCAATAGACAAAGGGCTTTCCTTCTGAGAGTGACAAGATTTTACAAACAATCCAACAGAAAAATTACCATTTTTATTGTTGCACTACTCAGCAGAGAACATTTTAAATTATTTTCACATGGGTCCAGTAAAGGAAAGAGAAGACATTTTCTTTCTCTTTGGGTGTGGATTTTTTGTTTGGGCGGTTCAGTCATTCAGCAAATAAACTTAAGCACAGATATTTTGTTAAAGAAAAGGATACAGTGGGCCTTCACTAAGAAATGCATACCTCAGTACAGTGATGTCCCCCAAAATGTTATGTGGACAGGTGCATGCTTTCCTATGAAAATATTTAAACAGTCTGGGAAGACAAAGGTGAGAATGTTTTTTACAGCTAAATAAATACATACATATATATGCACATATATATGTATATGTTTATCAGTTCAGTTCAGTCGCTCAGTCGTGTCCAACTCTTTGCAGACCCCATGAATCGCAGCACACCAGGCCTCCCTGTCCATCACCAACTCCTGGAGTTCACTCAGACTCACATCCATCGAGTCAGTGATGCNAGATGCTTATATCTTTCCTTTCTCCTTTGCTTTTTGCTTCTCTTCTTTTCACAGCTATTTGTAAGGCCTTCTCAGAAAGCCATAGGCTTTTCTACCTTTTTGGGGTCAAAATACCATATATTTCATTCATGAAATGATGCTTAGGAGTAAACCTGATGTTAGAATATCTTTACTGCCTGACTTATTACAGAAAAAATGCTGCACCATGAAATTATAAATCGGGTATAATGGAATGAATTGGAAATTATAACACTGACGAAAGTGCCTTGAAAAGGCACAGGCATTACGGATAAGCCCAGGAACTTTGTATTAATGTTAGATTTAGCCACATCCAATGGAAAACAACACAACATTACATGAGATAAGAGGCTAGAGCTAAGAAGTACCGAGTTAATAGGAGGACTGCCTATCTGTTTTCAACTCACTGCTTTTAAAGAACTGTCAGACTCTAACATTTCATTCAGAGAAAAAAAGAAACACTTTTTTAATCCTTTCATCACAAACTTACACAAGATACTTCTCTCAGAGTTGCCATTCAATAGACTTCTTACATCTCATTGACCAGAACTATGTAGACTGTTAGATACAAGAGTGTTTGGGAAATTAATCATTTTTATGTGTCCACTGTTGCCACAAACAAGACTGGGGTTCTGTAGGATTGTAGCAAAAATTAAGAGGACCTTAATTTTCAAGTTCAGTAGTTTGAATAGGGAAAAAGAGAAAGAAAAGGACTTGGGAATGATGGATGTTAGCAAAGAAAGTTTATACATTATTGTTTTCAACATAGTTAATTCACTTTGTTTTCTTACGAATCATTTTCTTTTTTTTTTTTTTTTAATGTTTTTCCAGAAAAATATCTGATTTTTTTTCCCTATTTAGAATAACTAGCAGGTGTTTGATATTCTGTACATAGATGAGGCTTAAAAATCCAGTTGTGTGTGTTCTGGAGTGAAATAAATGTTAGTTTTGGTAGAATTAATAGTCTTTCCTTNTCACTTTGTTTTCTTACGAATCATTTTCTTTTTTTTTTTTTTAATGTTTTTCCAGAAAAATATCTGATTTTTTTCCCCTATTTAGAATAACTAGCAGGTGTTTGATATTCTGTACATAGATGAGGCTTAAAAATCCAGTTGTGTGTGTTCTGGAGTGAAATAAATGTTAGTTTTGGTAGAATTAATAGTCTTTCCTTCTTGCTGATGCCTGTTAGAAACAAACTGTTCGCACAACATCTATTAATGGGATGTCTGAGGATCATTCTATTTTTACATATTCCTAAGCAAAATTTGATCTTTGTAATTAAAGAGCAAAGTTTTAGTAAACCCTTTTCCTGGTTTATTGTTAACAATCGAGTGTTTTAGTGAAAATATGAACTCTATTTCTTTTGAATGGTATATAGATACATACTGTTTTATTATACAACTTATATTCTATTTAGAAATAATGTTTTAACCTTGAAGTTTCATTGATTTCAGTAGTTTTCTATAGTTGCTGTAATGTTTGCTTAAAAATAGATAGAACATTCTACTGTAGCAAAGACACAATCCTTAGCGACATTTTCTGTCTTACAGTTTATGTCCAGATTATATAAGAGGTGTCACCAGTAAAGCACTTGTGTAAGTAATAAAATATTCAGTACTAGTTTTACAGCAACTAATTTGAAAGCAACTCTCAATATTGAATAACTAGGGCTAAATATTTTTGTTACTATTTACTATTTTGTATTAAGATTTGAAGTAGAGATACATTCATCTTCAAAATTTGGTGAACAGCTAAGTTCACGTAACATTTAAAATTTTGTCGCTGAAATACAGAATCAGATTAATCCTCAAGTTTTCAATATGTTTCATAATTGCATCTATAACTAAAATTAGACAAAGAAAATTATTGATTGCTTTAATTTTCTGAGTTTCATGACTGATATCTGAAAGTGTTTAAATTCCATTTTTGTTTTGAAAACCACAATTCACAGTTAAGTAACCTAAATACATTGTAGTGGGATCTCCACATTAAAGTAGTTTGGTATAGCAATAATTATGCATAATTTATTTAATTCCGAAACCAAGTGGGGTCCTGTGGGGAGGGAAACACTTTTGTCTCCCATTTTTTGTAGGTGAGACTCCAGTCTCCATGATCTTTCCTGAGTTCCAAAGGGAAGGTTTGAACAGATCCTAGTCAAGGGAGGAACAGCCAGGAAATCACTTGAGGCAAGATTAGAGGGACTGGAGAATCTCATGAAGATTAGGAGATGAGATTAAGGGAGTGCAAGGCCTGCACACAGTCTAATCTTGTCAGAGACACTAAGAAAAACCCTCATCAATTCCTCCATCGTTGGGACACAATTTTTCTTGGTAGGAGGAGTCCACTCTCTCTCCCTTTGCCTGGCAAAGCAATCAAGTCCAATCCTCTAAAGAACAATATTACATAGGAACCTGGAATGTTGGGTCCATGAATCAAGGTAAACTGGACATAGTCAGGAGATGGCAGGAGTGAACAGCAACATTTTAGCATTCAGTGAACTCAAATGGACAAGAATGGGTGGACTTAATTCGCATGACCATTAAGTCTACTACTGTGGGAAAGAAACCCTTAGAAGAAGTGGAGTAGCCCTTGTATTAAAAAAAAAAAAAAGAGTATAATTCAAAAAAATGCAGTACTTGGATGCAATCTCAAAAACAACAGAATGATCTCAGTTTATTTCCTAGGTGAACCATATAGTATCACAGCAATCCAAGTTTATGACCCAACCACAGATGTCAAAGAAGTTGAATGATTCTATGAAGACCTAGAAGATGTTTTAGACTAACACCACAAAAAGTTGTCCTTTTCATCATAGGGGATTGGAATGCAAAAGTAGGAAGTCAAGAGATACCAAGAGTAACAGACAAGTCTGGCCTTAGGGTACAAAATGAAACAAGACAAAGGCTAACAGAGTTTTACCAAGAGAACACACTGGTCATAGCAAACACTCTCTTCCCACAAGAAATGACTCTACACATGGAGATCACCCGATGGTCTATATTGACATCAGATTGATTATATTCTTTGTAGCTGAAGAAGGAGAAGCCCTGTACTGTCAGCAAAAACAAGACTTGGAGCTAACATGGCTCAGATCATGAGCTCTGTATTGCAAAATACAGATTTAAATTGAAAAAACTAGGGGAAAACCACTAGGACATTTGGGTATGACCTAAAACTTATGATTATACAGTAAAGGTGATGAATAGATTCAAGAGATTAGTGTTAATAGGATGCCTGAAGAACTATGGATAGAGGTTCATGATACTGTACAAGAGGCAGGGACCAAAACCATTCCAAAGAGAAAGAAATGCAAGAAGGCAAAACGGTTGTCTAAGGAGGCCTTACAAATAGCTAAGAAAAGAAGAAAGCAAAAGGCAAAGGAGAAAGGGAAAGATACACCCAACTGAAAGCAGAGTTCCAAAGAATAACAAAGAGAGGTAAGAAAGTGTTCTTAACTGAACAATGCAAGAAATAGAGGAAAACAACAGAAAGGAAAGAATGGAGATCTCTTCAAGAAAATTGGAGATAAGGAAACAATTTCATGCAGGTTCAGTTCAGTTCAGTCGCTTAGTCATGTCCGACTCTTTGTGACCCCATGAATCGCAGCACGCCAGGCCTCCCTGTCCATCACCAACTCCCGGAGTTCACTCAAATTCATGTCCACAGAGTTGGTGATGCCTTCCAGCCATCTCATCCTTGGTCGTCCCCTTCTCCTCCTGCCCCCAATCCCTCCCAGCATCAGAATCTTTTCCAATGAGCCAACTCTTCACATGAGGTGGTCAAAGTATTGGAGTTTCAGCTTCAAAATCAGTCCTTCCAATGAACACCCAGGACTGATCTCCCTCTGCTGGTTGGATCTCCTTGCAGTACAAGGGACTCTCAAGAGTCTTTTCCAACATGGGCACAATAAAGGACAGAACCAGAAAGGATCTAGCAGAAGCAGAAGAGATTGAGAAGAGGTAGCAAGAACACACAGAAAAAAACTGTAAAAGAAAGGTCTTAATGACCTGGATAACCATGATGGTGTGGTCACTCACTGAGAGCCAAACACCCTAGAGTGTGAAGTCAAGAGGCCCTTAAGAAGCATTACTACAAATGAAGCTAGTAGAGGTGATGGAATTCCAGCTAAGCTTTTTCAAATCCTAGAAGATGATGCTGTAAAAATGCTACACAAATATGTCAGATATCCCAACAGATATGCCAGCAAATCTGGAAAACTCAGCAGAAGCCATAGGACTGGAAAAGTTATTTTCATTCCAATCACAAAGAAGGGCAATGCCAAAGAATGTACAAACTATAATGCAACTGCACTCATTTCACATGCTAGCAAAGTAATGCTCAAAATTCTTCAAACTAGGCTTCAACAGTATGTGTACTGAGAACTTCCAGTTGTGCAAGTTGGATTTAGGAAAGGCAGAGGAACAAGAAATCAAATTGCCAACATCCATTGGATCATAGAGAAAGCACGAGAATTCCAGAAATACATCTACCTCTACTGTGTTGACTATAGTGAAGACTTTTTGTGGATCACAACAAACTGGAAAATTCTTCAGGAGATGAGAATAGCAGACCACCTTACCTATCTCCTGAGAAATCTATATGCAGGTCAAGACGCAACAGTTGGAACTGGACATGGAACAACAGACTGGTTCCAAATTGGGGAAGGAGTATGTCAAAGCTGTATATTGTCACCCTGCTTATTTAACTTATATGCAGAGTACATCAGGCAAAGTGCCAGACTGGGTGGAGCACAAGACAGAATCAAGATTGCTGAGAAAAATATCAATAAATGTGCAAATGTGCAAATGATACCACCCTCATGGCATAAAGAGAAGAGGAATTAAAGAGCCTCTTGATGAATGTTTAAAAGAAGAGTAAAAAAAGCTGGCTTAAAACTCAACATTGAAAAAACCAGTATCATGGAATCTGATCCCATCACTTCATGGCAAATAAATGAAGAAAAAAATGGAAACAGTGGCAGATGTTTTTTTCTTGGTCTCCCAAATCACTATAGACTGTAACTGCAGCCGTGATATGAAAAAATGCTTGTTCCTTAGGAGGAAAGCTATGACAAACCTAGATATCATTTTTAAAAACAGAGATAATCACTTTGCCAACAGATGTCTGCATAATCAAAGCTATGGTTTTTCTAGGAGTCATGTACAGATGTTAAGTGTTGGACTATAAGGAAGGCTGAGCACTGAAGAACTGATGCTTTTGAATTGTGGTGCTGGAGAAGACTCTTGAGAGTCCCTTGAACAGCAAGGATATCAAACCAGTCAGTCCTAAAGGAAATCAACATTAAATATTCATTGGAAGGACTGATGCTGAAGCTGAAGCTCCAATACTTTGGTTACCTGATGTGAAGAGCCGACTCACTGGAAAAAGGCCCTGATGCTGGGAAATATTGAGAGCAGGAGAAGGAGATGACAGATGATGAGATTTGGATGGCATCACTAACTCAATGGATGTAAATTTGGACAAACTCTGGTTGACAGTGAAGGGCAGGGAAGTCTTGAGCACTGCAGTCCGTGGGGTCACAAAGAATCAGACATGACTTAGCAACTGAACAACAACAACATCTTTACCCAAAACTCTTATCTCTGAGATTTGATCTGGCACCCATCCAGAGAAACTGAGCTTTTGGCATCAATTTCAAGAAAAAAAGTGGTTCCTTCCTATAGAATTCAAAGTAAGTGCATAAAAGCAGACCTAGGAGCTGTTACAAGTTTGTTTCCAGACCACCGTAGTAAAGTGAGTCACACATGAATTTTTACATTTCTCAGTACATATAAATTATGATTCCATTATGCTTTAGTCTAGTAAGTGTGTGATAACCACTAGTGATTTCCCTGGTGGCTCAGATGGTAAAAATGTCTGTCAACAACTCAGGAGACCTGGGTTTGATCCCTGGGTCAGGAAGATCCCCTGGAGAAGGAAATGGCAACCGACTCCAGTATTCTTGCCTTGAAAATCCCATGGACAGAGGAGCCTGGTAGGCTACAGTCCATGGGGTCGCAAAGAGTCTAACAAGACTGAGTGACTTCACTTTCACTTTCAGTAAGTGTGTGATAGCATTATTTCTGAAGAAAAGTATATATATCTTAGAAGTGTTTTAACCATCATTTGAGCCTTAAACTAGTTGTAATCTTTTTGCAGTTGTAACATCAAAGATCACTGGTCACAGGTCACCATAACAAATATAATAATAATGGCTGAGGGCTTCCCTAGACTCAGTGGTAAAGAATCCACCTGCCAATGCAGGGGACATGGGTTTTATTCCTGGCCTGGCAAGATCCCACATGCCACGGAATAACGAAATCCATGCACCACAACTATTAAGCCTGAGCTCTAGACCCAGGAAGTGCATCTACCGAGCTCATGTACTACAACTACTATAGCCCATGTTCCCTGCCTGGGCTGCACAAGAGAAGCCACTGCAATGAGAAGCCTGTGTACTGCAACAAATGGTAGCCCCTGCTTGCTGCAACTTGAGAACAGTCCACATAGCAATGAAAACCCAACACAGATAAAAATGAATAATTTTTTTAAAAGCTTGAAATACGATGAGAATTACCAGAATGTGAAATAGAGACACCAAAGGAGCAGATGCAATTGGAAAAAAATGGCCCCAATAGACTTTCTCTGCACAGGGTTGCTCCAAACCTCAATTTGTAAAATACTTAGTATTTGTGAAGTGCAATGAAACAAAGTATACTGAAAGGAAGAAAGCCTGAATGCTGTTCTGTGTATGTATATGTGTATGCGTGTGTATGGCAGAGAGGGAGTTCCCTTGCTTACTTATTGATAGCCATTGTCCCAGTATAGTCAAGTGACAATACTGTGTGGCAAGCCTACAAAATCCTACTTTGATCTCCTTTAGTGAGTCATCCAAATTACTCAAAAGGACAAAAGCAACAGGGAAGAATGAGTCATTTCATTTATAGTAAACTCAGCCTTTCTGTTTCTAGAATGTGGCACACCTTGTCTTTCCTGCTTAGAAAATGATTGAGGTTTGTAACTCAGATCTGTGTTTGGGTTTCCTAGTCAACCTAAAAGTTTGTTAATTTCATATGGAAAACCCAGCTTATGCTAAAATTACACAAGACACAATCATGAAGTGAATAAAATGCGCTTTTATTAGGGAATTTGGGGGAGAAGAAAACCAATGAAAATGTAGGGTTTATGACAAGTTTTCCTATATAATTCCTATATATTTTTAAATAGATACTCTTTAAGAGTGACCTTTTCATAATTGCATTATCTGGTATAAAGTTTGACTTTGAAAATGTGGGCTTTTTGAACAGCTTACAACAAATGAAAGATAATTTTTACTAGGCAATATATTCACAGGGTTCAAAACTGTTAGGCAGGTAGAATAGGGAAAAGGAGTCCAAAATGGCGGTGGCTAAAAGACAAAGAAGGGAAAAGCCCAGGAAAAATAGAACAAAAGAAGGCCCGAGGACCAGAGTGAAGACTTCAGATAGAACAAACAGCACTCCTGGCCAAGCCCAGTTTGCATAGGGCAGGCCCAGGTGGAGGAAGACATATAAAAGGAGGAGCCAAAGAGAAAGGAGACCTCTCTCTTTCTCTCCCACGTGCTCTTTCTCTCTCTCTCTCCCCCTTCCCCACATGCTCCTCCACTCTCTTCTCTTCAAGTCTTTGGGTTGGCATGCCCTCACGCTGGATGGATTCTCCTGCTATCTTCTAAATAAAATAGAGCTGTAACATTGATTTGTCTAAGAGCTATAACACGGTTTGTCCAAGACCTGAGAGCTGTGACGCGCCGAGGGCTTTAATGTCCATCACTCCAAATCTTTGTTGTGACGAGACAAAGAACCGAGGAACATACACTCGCGTGACAAAACCAATAAACTATAAAAAGAGGAACAGTGAAAATTTTTCCATTCATCGATGTCCTCCCTTCCTCTAAACACTACCTACCCAACTCCTACACATAACTGCTCCTAGTAACTTCTGTATAATTCATATGTATATCCTTCCTGTTTCTTTATGCACATATATTATTTGTCCCATTTTTACAGAAAGTTTAGTATACATATTATTTTAAGTACTAATTTTTCCTTTAATATATTGGAGACTTTTATCTTCAGTCTATTCGTGGACCTTTTTAAACAATTGGGGTATAATTGCAATATAGCACTATATTAGTTTCAGGTGTACAGAATAATGNTAATTCATATGTATATCCTTCCTGTTTCTTTATGCACATATATTATTTGTCCCATTTTTACAGAAAGTTTAGTATACATATTATTTTAAGTACTAATTTTTCCTTTAATATATTGGAGACTTTTATCTTCAGTCTATTCGTGGACCTTTTTAAACAATTGGGGTATAATTGCAATATAGCACTATATTAGTTTCAGGTGTACAGAATAATGCTTCAGTATTTGTATATATTGTAAAATGATCACCATAATGTTAAGATCTGTCACCACATATGGGGCTTCTCAGGTGACTCAGTAGTAAAGAATCTGCCTGCCAATATAGGAGACATGGATTTAATCCCTGAGTTGGGGAGATACCCTAGAGGAGGAAATGGCAACCCACTCCAGTATTCTTGCCTGGAAATTTCCATGGACAGAGGAGCCTGGCAGTTATAATCCATGGAGTCACAAAGAGCTGGACACAATTGAACACACATATAGACACCAAACGGAGAAGGCAATGGCAACCCACTCCAGTACACTTGCCAGGAAAATACCATGGATGGAGGAGCCTGGTGGGCTGCCGTCTATGGGGTCGTGCAGAATTGGACACGACTGAAGTGACTTAGCAGCAGCAGCATAGACACCACATAGTTTCAGAATTTTTTTTCTTGTGATGAAGACTTTTAAGATCTATTCCTTAGCAAATTCCAGATATGGAAATTACATTAATATTATCAGTTCAGTTCAGTCGCTCAGTCGTGTCTGACTCTTTGCGACCCCATGAATCACAGTACGCCAGGCCTCCCTGTCCATCACCAACTCCTGGAGTTCACTCAGACTCACGTCCATTGAGTCCGTGATGCCATCCAGCCATCTCATCCTCGGTCGTCCCCTTCTCCTCCTGCCCCCAATCCCTCCCNTTGGAACTCTGCATTCAGATGATTATATCTTTCCTTTTCTCCTTTCCTTTTCGCTTCCTTTCTTTTCACAGCTATTAGTAAGGCCTCCTCAGACAGCCATTTTGCTTTTTGGCATTTCTTTTTCTTGGGAATGGTCTTGATTCCTGTCTCCTGTACCATGTCATGAACTTCTGTCCATAGTTCATCAGGCATTCTGTCTGTCAGATCTAGTCCCTTAAATCTATTTCTCACTTCCCCTGTATAGTCATACTGCTAATGCTGCTAAGTAGCTTCAGTCGTGTCCAACTCTGTGCGACCCCACAGATGGCAGCCCACTAGGCTCCCCCATCCCTAGGACTCTCCAGGCAAGAACACTGGAGTGGGTTGCCATTTCCTTCTGCAATGCATGAAAGTGAAAAGTGAAAGTGAAGTCGCTCAGTCATGTCCGATTCTTAGCGACCCCATGGGCTAAAGCCTACCAGGCTCATCTGCCCATGGGATTTTCCAGGCAAGAGTACTGGAATGAGGTGCCATTGCCTTGTCTGGTATAGTCATAAGGGATTTGATTTAGGTCATACCTGTACGGTGTAGTGGTTTATGCTTAAATAAACCTATTATTTTATAAATTGCTTTAAAACCAGTCTAAAAGAGTAAATAAACCTATCATTAAGTGCATAAAGATACATTTCAGAATATCAAACGAAGCTAAAAGTAAAAATTAGACCTCAACATTTTCAAATTAGAAAATAGAAACCATTTTCAAGCTGCTTAATGACAACTAAATTAGGATTTAAAATAACTTGCTTTCCCTCATTCCACTTTTAAATATACCAAAAAAGTTTTTGAGTAATAGAGAAAAGGTAAAGATTATTTGGTCTAAATGATCAGATAGTTTCTTGGATGCTATCCTTTGTTATATCTCTATCCACCCTCACACACAGAGTGACTATGAGTTCAGAGTACTAAAAAATCGTTATTCTCAAAATTTAGGCATGAAATTTGCCATTTGATTCAGTAATTCTACTCATAGGTATATAGCCAAATAACTGAATGCTCCCTAGACTACTGACTTCTACAGAACACTATCACATAATTGCAAGTAAAAAGGAGAGTGGAGAGAATGGAAAGGGAGAGGGGGAGGGAGGCAGAAAAATCATAAATATAAATAATCGTATTTTTTAGACAATTTCCCCATCTTTGTATGCTTTCTACTCTCCCACTAGTGTCAAATTTTCCAGCAGACATTTCTAAGCATAGCGCTGAAACCGAAGTTCTCCTGTGTATAATTATGTTCTATCTTCTTTAAATAAATGTCTCTTGTGTTGTGGGACTAGACCTGGTCAGCAAAGTTAGACTTTCATTACAGAAGCAAGCGTATTTCCAAAACCATCCAGCAGCCTGGCCAAGCCATGGAGGCTGCACTGCTTTTTTGAGGAAAACAAAACAAAGCCCCAAACTGACAAATAGGGACAACCCAATATAGGCTGTGGTCTTAAAGCAATTAGTGTGCTGAATTATAGGACTCAGTTTCAGGAAAGGAAATCCTAGATATTATCACTCAATATTGAATATGAAGTGTAATGAAAACTATTTGACAAAAAAAAAATCTTTACTCTTGCATGAAATTTCCACAAAATTAAAGAAAATTTTTCTGTATAACGCTTCCTCTTAGTGTAGTAGCCGTAGTTGTGTAGTTGTGTAGTAATGTGGTTGGTATATGCACTCCATTATATCTATTTAAATTGTTTCGCTCTTTGCTATGAGTAAACTGCAGTCTCATATTATGTACAACTGCGTCATTCACATATTCTTTGTTAATTTTACCTTCCGTTGCTGAGTGGAGGCAAAGCAGCATGACAGAACACTGACCACTGTTATTGGCAATTAGTGCAAGGCCGCTCCGGTTTCATTTTATCCCATTTCATTTTTCTCCTCTCTCTGATCCCCACTCTTATTCTTCTTTCTACTTAGGCATTTTCTTTGCTATGTTTGCTATATGTCCCTAAAATTAACAAATTATTGGAAAATAATTTTAAATTTTCTGGTTCTTTAAAATTTACACGAGTATTTATCTACTCTATTCATGCCACACTTGTTGAGCCATGTCTGTGCTATTGTCCAGTATTTAGTTTCTTACTTCTGCTGCAGTGTTGTATTCTATAGTGAACATCAATCATTATGTTACTTTTTCATTTCCCCAACAATTTCCTCTAGGTTATTCCAGCTGCCACAACCACAAATAATGCCACAATAAGCTTACTGAACAAAGCGTCCATGTGATACCATGTGAGAATTTTACTACCATTTTAATAAGAGCACATTCGCCTTTAACTTGCTCATCTTATATATTTCAGAACTGCAATGGACCAATAAAAGCTACTATGTGTTTCATTCCCCACCCTCTGCCCGCCTCCCACTTTGTGAATAATAGCATTTCGTGTGACTGTTTGTTCTACCTGAGTATATTGGCAGTTTGGGAGGCAGAAAATATTTTTATGTCTCCCAGTTGAGAAGAGACACATGTGGGTTTGGTCACACATCACCCAGACATCCTGGACTTTGAGTTTGATGCCCATGAGGAGATGCAAATTTGGACTGAGTGTAGCTTGCCAGTAAGAAGGAGAGTGGGCCAAATGGCCGGAAGGGCAAATTGTGATTACTATAATACTGCTCATGAAATATTTCTGGCTCTCTACGCTTGGGTCAAATAATGGAGTGGGACAATGTGACAGAGTGACATGTCATTTCTGGCCCAACCATTGAATCCCTCCAAGACACTGTTTTCATCTTCTACATCAACCAGTAATATTGCAGATTTTATTTCTTGGTCAGTCTGTATCCAGACACAAGGATAATATCTAGAAAACCCTCCACAAGATCTATAATGGACTATAATATAAGAATAAATTAATGTTGGTTAGATATTTTGAAAGTATTTGTTACCAGAGCACTCAGTTCAGTTCAGTCGCTCAGTCGTGTCCGACTTTTTGCGACCCCATGAATTACAGCACGCCAGGCCTCCCTGTCCATCACCAACTCCTGGAGTTCACTCAGACTCACGTCCATCGAGTCAGTGATGCCATCCAGCCATCTCATCCTCTGTCGTCCCCTTCTCCTCCTGCCCCCAATCCCTCCTAGCATCAGGGTCCTTTCCAATGAGTCAACTCATTGGAAATACTTTGGCATGAGGTGGCCAAAGTATTTGAGTTTCAGCCTCAGCATCAGTCCTTCCAATGAACACCCAGGACTGATCTCCTTTAGGATGGACTGGTTGGATCTCCTTGCAGTCCATGGGACTCTCAAGAGTCTTCTCCAACACCCTAGTTTAAAAGCATCAAGTCTGGTGCTCAGCTTTCTTTATAGTCCAACTCTCACATCCATACATGACTACTGGCAAAACCATAGCCTTGACTAGATGGACCTTTGTTGGTAAAGTAATATCTCTGCTTTTTTATTATGCTATCTAGGTTGGTCATAACTTTCCTTCCAAGGAGTAAGCATCTTTTAATTTCATTGCTGCAATCACCATCTGCAGTGATTTTAGAGCCCCCCCAAATAAAGTCTGACACTGTTTCCACTGTTTTCCATCTATTTCCCATGAAGTGATGGGACCAGATGCCATGATCTTATTTTTCTGAATGCTGAGGTTTAAGCCAACTTTTTTCACTTTCTTCTTTCACTTTAAGCAAGAGGCTCTTTAGTTCTTTTTCACTTTTTGCCATAAGGGTGGTGTTATCTGCATATCTGAGGTTATTGATATTTCCCCCAGAAATCTTGATTCCAGCTTGTGCTTCTTCCAGCCCAGCGTTCTAACCTAAAACTGATAAAACCATATATACCTAAATAAGATCACAAAATCATTGGGTAATTGCACTCATAATTTTACTAAACACAACAATATTCTGTAAATCCTTGCTAACACTTGATATTAACCTTTTTCTAATTTTTGCCATTTTTTCATGTATAGAGTATAATGATTGCCTGCCTCTTGTTAGGCTGATTCCTAAATACTTAAAAGTTTTCCGCTGCCATTGTGAACTTTTCTATTTAATAATCTCACATATGTTGTTGCTAATAGAGGAGAGTTATTAATTTTTGTAAGTTGGTCTGGTACTTGTTGTCATTTTTGGGTACTCTTATTAACTATTTATGAGGGGGTGTTTTTGTGTAGGTGACTATATGAAATAATGGCGGTATCATCTCTCTCTTCCAATTCATATATCTACCATTCGTCTTATAATATTAATGAGAAATTCTAATATCATACCAAACATTAGCATAGGTGTTCAGTTCTAGAATTTAATGAGGATGATACTAAAATTTTTTTGTAAAATGAAAGTTGTTTCATTTTCAGAACAGATAATAGGTTGAGGTAAGGGAAAAAAAAAAGGACATGAGATCTAGAGAATATGAAGAGTTCGTTGTCATCATCTTGCTCAGTCATGTCTGACTCTTTGTGACTCCATCAATTGTAGCCAGCTAAGCTCCTCTGTCCATGGAGTTTTGAGTCTTTTTCTGAGAGTAGTGCGACTTATGGTGACAGGGGCTAGAGCCTAGGAGCTGTGCTAGATCAGATGACTGACCTCAGGGCTGCTGACAAGTCTCTTAGCCAGGTGTTCTGTCATATGAGTGCAAATACTGGCCTGTAATCTGTGATTTTCCTGCCAGCTAAGAGTTCAGATGTCATATGAGTTATTCAATATCATCTTCATGTAAATATCAGAAAATTTTAACTATTTCATCTAATTTTTGGAATAGTAGATTAAAATATATTAAAGTTTAAAATGATAAAGCAACTCACTTCTCTGGGAAACACTAATTATCAGATCATTATATTTAATGCAAAGAAATGTATTGCATGATTCTTTACTTTTTTGGTATAGCACACTAAAATAAGTAAAGATTATGAAGAATGTATGTGCATGTTCAAATTAAAGTCATTAGATACTTCTCAGAAACAGATACTAATATACGTATTTCCTTTTTCATAATGTATTCATCTTGAACTGTGGATAAGTTATTATTCGCAGCTATCAAAGGCAAAATTACATTAAACAGATTAGACATAAACTCCAGCTTTTGAAAAATTCCTTAGTCTGGACCCACAATTTATTAATGTTATTGTGTCACTCAGAATAGCGTTTTGGAGTTGTGGTTTTTCACTGTCACATGGAGAATATAATAGCTCTTTCACAACGTTTGTATTTCTTTCACGAAGTCTGATTTTGTGTGTATATCACTAGAATTACCCAGGACAACTCAAGTCTTATCCCCATAGGTATTTATTAATAATACAACCTCTTCTTGGGTTGTACTCCTTGAATAAATGACCTGTGATTTCTAAATGATCTGTTTAATTAGAATTTTGCACATTAGGAAGATTCATGCATGTAACCAATTCAGTCTAGAATTAGATGCTAAAGAGATC
This sequence comes from Neotragus moschatus, assembly GCA_006410615.1. Taxonomy (NCBI): domain Eukaryota; kingdom Metazoa; phylum Chordata; class Mammalia; order Artiodactyla; family Bovidae; genus Neotragus; species Neotragus moschatus. Next base: position 2,771,383 of record SJYA01000766.1, read on the forward strand.
ACAATTTACTTAAGTCATTTAAAATTTTCATTTCCTTTAAAGTTTTGATATGGTATATTTCATATTTCAAGGCTTACTTATGACACAACTTACTTTGTTTAGTGAGCAGAAGACTATTTTCCACATAGTTCATTTCACTGTTAATCACCTATATTCAGAATTCTGTTCTGAAATAGTTACAATGACTAATGGGTTTATACCAGTTATTGCTGACAGTTATTAGTGCTATAATTTGGTGATGTATTTTTCACATTGTTTTGAACAATACTGCAGTCATGCAAGCAATTTGTTGACTTTTCAAATAAGCAACCAAATGCAATTGAGCAGATGTAACAGAAACAAAGGCATCAAATGACCTCTAAAATAAATCCAAATCTCTATTATAAAGATTCAGCTTTCATCAAATGATATCTGAATTTCTTCCCCTAGCCATGTAATAATTGAGATGAAAACTAATTGACATAATTTTAACAAGTTCCAATCCTACAACACTAATTTCCCACTAAATCTAATAACCACTGAGAAATCTAGCCAACTGCTTTGAAATTGATTCTAACACTAGTCTCCACCTACTTTATGATGAAGTTTCAGAGCTTTTTCTTTTTCTTGCAGTCTTATATAGTAAGCCTTCCTCATTTTGTACTCCAGAGCCAAACTTGCCTCTTACTCCAGGTACCTTTTGACTTACTACTTTTACATTTCAATCCCCTATGATGAATAGGATATCTTTTGTGGTGTTAGATCTAGTAGGTCTTGTAGATTTTGTAAGTCTTCACAGAACTGATCAACTTCAGCTTCTTTGGTATCAGTGGTTGGGGTACAGACTTGAATTACTGTGATGTTGAATGGTTTGCCTTGGAAACGAATTAAGATCATTCTGTCATTTTTGAGGTGGTACCCAAGTACTGCATTTCAGACTATTTTGTTGAGTATGAGTGGTATTCCATTTCTTCTAAGAGGTTCTTGCCCACAGTATTAGATATAGTGGTGACCTAAATTAAATTCACCCATTCCTGTTTACTGGTTCCTAAGATGTCAATGGAATCAACTTGTCATCTCTTGCCATTTCCTGCTTGACCACGTCCAATTTACCTTGCTTCATGGACCTAACATTCCAGGTTCCTATGCAATACTGTTCCTTAACAGCATCGGATTTTACTTTCATCACCAGACACGTCCACAACTGAGTGTTTCCGCTTATTTCTAGTAATGTGACAAAAATTAGTGGGATTAAGATTAGATTTATTCAAATTCTTCTAGATAGACACATTTCCAGATGTAGGAAATATAATCTAAATAAGGTAGTCAGTCATCTTGACTCATTGCATCCAGCAGCAATATTTACACTTCTCCATAAATGATAATCTGAGTATTCCAAGGGAGATGATTAATGCTTTGAAATTGATTCTACACTAGTCTCCAAAGCTTATAGGGCTTAGTCAAAGGACATAAAGGTGCTTCCCTAGTGGACCAAGGGGTAAAGAATCTGCCTGCAATGCAGGAGATGAGGCAAGAACTGTGGGTCCTATCTCTGGCTCAGGGAGGTTCCCTGGGGAAGGAAATGGCAACCCACTCCAGTATTCTTGCCTGGAGAATCCCATAGACAGAGGAGCCTGACAGGCTACAGACCATGGGGTTGCAAAAGAGTTAGACATGACTTAGCAACTAAACAAAAACAACAAGGGCATGACGGTGACAAGTATTTGAACTTCTCACAGAGTATACTTCATATTCTACATCACTGATGTGCAGAAACCATTCCATGTCTCTCTTCTAGTTCCTGGAAGTTGCCAGTGCTCTTTAGAATTCCTTGACTTGTAGACACATCATTACAATCCTTTTTTCTCTGTTAGTATCACCTTCTTCACTTTGTTCATGTGTATCCTTTTTTGTCTTCTTTAAGAACATTCTCCTTGGATTTTGGGCACATCCTAATCCAGTGTGATCTGATCTTGAACAATAACTTAGTTACATTAGTAAAGACCCTGTTTCCAAATAAGATCACATTACGAGGTTCTAATTTAACACGAATTTTTTTTGGATAGCACTCTTTAACAAACTACGGGTATGAAAAAAATGAAGCCATTGGTAAATATTATTGAAAATCATACCTTCTATTTCTAGGTATTCAGTTCAGTTCAATTCAGTCACTCAGTCTTGTCCAACTCTTTGCAACCCTATGGACTGCAGCACACCAGGCCTCCCTGTTCATCATCAACTCCCAGAGTTTACTCAAACTCATGTCCATAAAGTCAGTGATGCCATCCAACCATCTCATCCTCTGTAGTTCCCTTCTCCTCCCACAGTCAATCATTTCAAGCATCACGGTCTTTTACAATGAGTCAGTTCTTCAAATCAGGTGGCCAAAGTATTAGAGTTTCAGCTTCATCATCAGTCCTTCCAATGAATACTCAGGCCTGATTTCCTTTGGGATGGACTAGTTGGATCCCCTTGCAGTCCAAGGGACTCTCAAGCATCTTCTCCAACACCATAGTTCAAATGCATCAGTTCTTCAGTGCTCAGCTTTCTTTATAGTTCACATCATTACATGACTACTGGAAAAACCATAGCTTTGACTAGATGGACCTTTGTTGACAAAGTAATGTCTCTGTTTTTTCATATGCTGTCTAGGTTGGTCATCATTTTTCTTCCAAGGAGCAAGTGTCCTTTAATTTCATGGCTGAAGTCACCATCTGTAGCGACTTTGGAGTCCCTAAAAATAAACTCTGTCACTGTTTCCCCATCTCTTTGCCATGAAGTGAGGGGACCAGATGCCATGATCTTCATTTTCTGAATGTTGAGCTTTAGGCCAACTTTTTCACTCTCCTCTTTCACTTTCATCAAGAGGCTTTTTAGTTCCTCTTCACTTTTTGCCATAAGGGTGGTGTCATCTGCATATCTGAGGTTATTGATATTTCTCCCAGCCATCTTGATTCCAGCTTGTGCTTCATTCACCCAGAATTTCTCATGATATACTCTGTATTTAAGTTAAATAAGCAACCTTGATGTACTCCTTTTCCAATTTGGAATCAGTCTGTTGTACCATGTCCAGTTCTAACTGTTGCTTCTTGACCTGCAAACAGATTTCTCAGGAGGTAGGTCAGGTGATCTGGTATTCCCATCTCTTGAAGGATTTTCCACAGTTTGTGGTGACCCACACAGTCAAAGGCTTTGGTGTAGTCAATAAAGCAGAAGTAGATATTTTTCTCAAACTCTATTAATTTCTCGATGATCTGATAAATGTTGGCGATTTGATCTCTGGTTCCTTTGCCTTTTCTAAATCCAACTTGAACATCTAGAGGTTCACGGTTTATGCACTGTTGAAGGCTGGCTTAGAAAATTTTGAGCATCACTTTGCTAACCTGTGAGAGGAGTGCAATTGTGTGGTAGTTTGAACATTCTTTGGCATTGTTTTTCTTCAGGACTGGAATGAAAACTGACTTCTCCAGTCCTGTGGCCACTGCTGAGTTTTCCAGATTTGCTGGCAGATTGAATGCAGCACTTCACAGCATCGTCTTTTAGGATTTGAAATAGCTCAATTGGAATTCCATCCCCTTCACTAGCTTTGTTTGTAGTGATGTTCCTAGTGATGCTTCCTAAGGCCCACTTGACTTTGCATTCCAGGATGTCTTGCTGTAGGTGAGTGACCATGCCATTGTGATTATCTGGGTCATGAAGGTCTTTTTTGTATATTTCCTCTGTGTATTCTTGCCACCTCTTCTTAATATCTTCTGCTTCTGTTTGGTCTATACCACTTCTGTCTTTTATTGTGCCCATCTTTGCATGAAATGTTCCATTGGTATCTAATTTTCTTGAAGAGATCTCTAGTCTTTCCCATTCTATTGTTTTCCTCTATTTTTTGCATTGACTACTGAGGAAGGCTTTCTTATCGCTCCTTGCTATTCTTTGGAATTCTGCATTCAAATGAGTATATCTTTCCTTTTCTCCTTTGCCTTTCACTTATCTTTTCTCATCTATTTGTAAAGCCTCCTCAGACAACCATTTTGCCTTTTTGCCATTTCTTTTTCTTTTAGGTGGTCTTGATTCCTGCCTCCTGTACAATGTCATGAACTTTCGTCTATAGTTCTTCGGGCACTCTGCCCATCATACTTAATCCCCTGAATCTATTTCTCACTTCCACTGTATAATCATAAGGGATTTGATTTAGGTCATACCTGAGTGGTCTAGTAGTTTTCCCTACTTTCTTCAATTTAAGTCTGAATTTGGCAATAAGGAGTTCATGATCTGAGCCACAGTAAAGAATATTTATAACTGCAGAAACTTTACTATGAGCCAGACATTATTCATTCATATTTTAGCTCCTTTAATATGCAGGAAAGCCTTATGAAGTAAGTACTGATATTGTTATCCCCAATTTACAAATGAGAAAACTGAAAAAAAAGAGGAGTTGAATATCTTTTCTCAGTTATTAGAACTATTAAATGACAGAGCTACATTTATCTGTAAATATTCTAAAGAGATAACATTCTGAAGTACCAACATATTATCAAGGAAAAAAGAAGAAGGGAAGAACTGAAAAGCATATAAACCAACAATTTTGCCAGGCTAATATGCCCATGTGCATGTGCTAGTAAGTTTAAACTTAACAGTAGCCCATTCTGGTAGGTTTCATCATTAGAGCCCATTTTCTTGATAAAAGGATTATAGTTAAGGGCTAGGAAGTTGCGCAAAGTTCCATAGCTGTGGCTGTTTTAAAACTCACTCTATTTGTCATGTATATTGCCATCCACATTCTAGGGATAATAGATTTCAACTCCTTTCTCAGAAATAGTGTGTATATTCCAGACAAATTAACTTCCAAATTTCCAAGAGTTATGTGCTGTGGAATTATTAAAGGGATAGATTTCGTTTCTCCTCCATTTATTAAAGTTTTGTCATATTCTTCACGTGTGCTTGCTTAGTAAGTGGTGTTTTTTTTTTTTTTTTTAAAGAAATACTGTGGATGTAATACTAAGGTACATATGCAGGAAAGAATGTTTAGAAAATAAATACATATCTCATTTGAATATATGACAGTGTATAACATATATATATATATATATATATATATATATAAATTTCCCAGGCATGGAGATATGAAGGCATAGATTATAAAGCTTTAAAGTAACATTTAATTTTACATCAGTACAAAAAATGAATATGCTATTGGGCCAATTTCTACAGTTTAATTCTCCAAAACTTACATTTGGAAGTAAGCACTCACTGATATTTCCAGACTGACTATTTTAGAAACCAACTGGAAATCATGGGAGGCTAAAATCAGACCTTTTATAATGAGATTTTTATCAGAGGACACTGGCAATTAAAAAAAATATTCAGCAGTATTTTCTTTTAATCTCTGTACCTCATAATTTTTTTAAAACAAAAAGTCGTGGTCTTAAAATCAATGTAACAAGTTTTTGTTTTACCATGTATTTTATATCCAACTGGCACTTTTGCCAAAAAGCATATCGTTCTATCTTTGTGTTCTTGGCTTTAAAGCCATTTTATACATTTTGTGGTGAATGGTATATTAATAGAAACCATTCAATTAACTTGAAAAAAATAGCCTCGAATTTGGTTGAAAAATTCCTAAAGAATCATGCCAATAACTCATAAAAAGGAATAAATAAAAATAATTTTTAGAAGTTGAAAGAAAGCAAAATAGGACAGCATATTTATAGTTTCTACTTTAAACTGAACATTTGTAAAAGAGTACCAGTTTATATCATATCCTGAACAAAAAAATGAACTTTACTATAAATTCAGTTTGAAATTCAAGTGAAATGGAAATAATATTACAGTCAATAATATTAGAAAACAAGGTTATTCATAGAAATAATAAAATCACTTAAGATTTTCAGGAGAAATTTCTGTATACACAAGTTTGTTCACAAAAAAGGTTATGACATAATTATAATTCTTTATTGGCATATGCCATTTCAACTCTCATTTGCCATCTCTGAAACTGCTTCTAAACTATATTGGCAATATTCCCCAATAGGGTCTATCAGCAAATATGTAATGGAGAAAAAATTTCTAAGTATGACATTAAATAACCATTTATTAATTCAGTGAATACTTACTAAGCAGCTANAAAAGGTTATGACATAATTATAATTCTTTATTGGCATATGCCATTTCAACTCTCATTTGCCATCTCTGAAACTGCTTCTAAACTATATTGGCAATATTCCCCAATAGGGTCTATCAGCAAATATGTAATGGAGAAAAAATTTCTAAGTATGACATTAAATAACCATTTATTAATTCAGTGAATACTTACTAAGCAGCTATTTGTGATAGTTTGTATTGGTCACACAGTGGAGACTCATTGTTTAGGGGGAAAAAGGGAGACAGTCTTTGCCTGATAGTGGGCACATGATCACACAGGTTGAAAACATATGGGAGTGGTATCCAAACAGTTGTGCTCACTAAGGATAGCATAAACAAAGAAGTTCGATCAATAATTCAGGAATATGTCAAAGAACACTTGGCATTTGACTTGACACCTGCCACATAGGGTTGTTTTGCAGTGAAGGTTTTTATTCCTTTTTCTCCCTTTGAGAAAGGTGGAGTGAGTATGGTTATCAATGACCAAGTATCAGCTCGTACTTTTTTCCCTCCTTATTGAGCATGATTAGCAATGATTAGTTAAGGAACAGATGGCATTTNGTAATGTCTCTGCTTTTGAATATGCTATCTAGGTTGCTCATAACTTTTCTTCCAAGGAGTGAACGTCTTTTAATTTCATGGCTGCAGTCACCATCTGCAGTGATTTTGGAGCCCAGAAAAATAAAGTCTGACATTGTTTCCACTGTTTCACTGTTTATTTCCCATGAAGTGATGGGACTGGATGCCATGGACTGGATCTTCGTTTTCTGAATATTGAGCTTTAAGCCAACTTTTTCACTCTCCTCTTTCACTTTCATCAAGAGGCTCTTTAGTTCCTCTTCATTTTCTGCCATAAGGGTGGTGTCATCTGCATATCTGAGGTTATTGATATTTCTCCCAGCAATCTTGATTCCAGCTTGTTTTTCTTCCAGTCCAGCATTTCTCATGATGTACTCTGCATATAAGTTAAATAAGCACCATAAACATGATTAAAAGTAAAGAGAATTCTTACCAATCAATTAAAAAGTATATTCTAAAAGAAAAAGGGACAAATAACATGAATTTGTATCAGTTAAGACTCTTTCAGTATTGATATTAAAAGCACAACACAATTGGCTTAAAAAGAAAACAGTGTATATCTGTTCATTTAGCTGGAAAATGTATGTAAAGCTAGATTCAACTGTTTAAGCTATGGCATCTGAACTTTCCCCAACTGAGTTTTGTTCTACCTGATGGCTTCAGCTTCACATAAGCCCTTTTTCTTTTGATGGCAAGGAGACCCTGAGCAGTTTCAGGGCTACATCCTACTTTTTCAGCTACCCCAAACAAGAAAGGCTTCCCTCCAGCAGAATTTAAGATAAACTCAAATTTGCTCTTACTGGGACAGGTCCTCATTCTGGACCAATCAGGAAGTCAGAGATAAGTTCTATGATTGATTAGCTTTGGTCACACGACTCATTTCATATGGGTGCAGCTCACCTAAGCTAAGTAGAATATAGCAGGGAGATAATTTCTCATAGAAAATAAGTTTGGTTCCTGAAAAGTCATGAGTAGGCCAGCCTACAAAGAACTGATTCAAGTTCAAATATGGACAAGAATGACAACTGAGTTGAAATTTTCTTCACTTTGATTTATAACAGAACTAGGATAAAAATTCTCAAAGGATGAAAGAAACTCCCTAATGCCTCCTGAGTTCCTTGCACAGGCATGACTGCAGGCATGCCTGTATATAATGCTACAAGTGTGGCAACCTGCCAGAGTGACTGTGAGTTTCAAGTGCATTGCCAAAATTATATTATTATCCTCGTGCAGGAGACATGTCAACACTCTTAGGTTTACCTACTACCGTGTAAGGCAATTACTGCTGCACTAAGTTGAACAGTCTGTGTTCTAGGGCTTGTGTCCTTGGTTGACTCTAAATGTGGACAGGATGTCGGGCCTTGATATGTATATCATTTAATATACATTCAAAGAGAAAAGTCACAAAAGAGAAAGAGAAAAATAACCATAAATAGATAAAAGACAATAATATGCACTAGTAATGAAGTCATTGTAAACTAATGAACTGTTGAAGATGTCCTCTATCTACCAAATCAGCATGTGTTTTTTGGTTTGTTTGTTTTTGCTTATTTATTTATTTATTTGCTGCACCACTCTGCTTGCAGAATCTCAGTTCCCGGCCAGGGATTGAACCTAGGCCATGGCAGTGAAAGCCCAAAATCCTAACCACTAGAATACCAGGGAACTATCAGCAATTATTTTAAAAAATCTATACTATTATTATTGGAAGAGAACATTGAGAAATAGGCACTTTAATACATTGCTCAGTATATTTTAAGTTGGTAATATTTCTAATAGGCAATCTGGCATCAATTTTTCAACATTTGAAAGAAATATTTTTCTTAAAATATTAATACTTATTTCACTATTCTTTGCTTTCAGAAAGAGTTAAAGAAATATATACATATATGAACATACATGTGCTTTAAATATGAACATACCCTGGTGGCTCAGACAGTAAAGAATCTGCCTGCAATGTGGGAGACCTGGATTTGATCTGTGGGTCAGGAAGATGCCCCAGAAAAGGGAATGTCAACCCACTCCAGTTTTCTTGGCCGGAGAATTCCATGGACAGAGAAGCCCAGAGAGCTACAGTCCATGGGGTTGCAAAGAGTCAGACATGATTGAGCAACTAATACACGTGCATGCATGTACTATATCAATAATCAATAATTAATAGGAAAATTAAATATAAATATAATAAATACTTGGTTGAGCTACATTATAGTTCCTTGGCAGAGATGCTATTCTTTTATTAATACTGAATCTGAGTATTTCAAATTTTGATCATGAATATGTAGAATTCATTTTAGAGAATGAGTTTTATCCATAATCATATATGTATTTTCCCAAAAACATATTCTAAAAGGGCCTTAATTTTGTTGAACTACAGAATATGCACATTATTAATCAATTATCCTCAATGTACTTTGAGGACCACTACATTGTCAAAATTTTAAAAATATATATACTAAAAGAAGTGTATTGTTAGTGAATTTCTACATTCTGAAAAAAAGAGCATCTGGGTATATACTATGCTCTTGTTTATAAATTTATGAGGTGATATTGAAAATATAATTCATGTTCTGGCCCACAAAATACTGAAATCACATGTATTTTAATGAAACACATATATTATGTAATGTAGTCCAATATATATCATTTGGTCACTGCATAGGAAGCCCAAGTCACCAATATATTTTCAATATATTAAAAGGTAAATATAAATTACAGTAATAGCTATTATGGAAATACTAACACATGAACCCATAAAATTATGTAAATACTAATCTAACAGTTTGTTTCACATAAAAAATGATTAAATACATATGACATTTTAATCACAGGGTAATCAATTAACTGAGACAAGACTGAAAAATTAATAGTCATAAAGTACTCTTCTAGGAGATATTTAAAATGGAAAATTTGCAAGTTTGAGGTGAATGATTTTATTTAAACTTCAGTTTAGTTCCACAAAAAATTTTGAGACATCTGTTTTACACAAAAAATTATCCACACTTATGAAGATTCAAAATAATTAAAACAGTGTTCTTGACTTCAAGATACCTTATGTCTAGAATTGTGATTCTCAAGCACTGTTAGTGGAATAGTGAAGAATAAATCTGACTCCCAGGTGGGCTCTGTTTCTTTTACTTTAACCTTTGTGCTGAGCTGCCTGTGCTTAGCCATGTTGGCTCTGTACTTTTTGTAAAAGAATGTTGCTTATAACCTAAAATAGATAGGACAACCCATTCTCAGAACTCCGACCTTTATAGATATAACACTCTTTAATACAGATAGAGTTAAAATGTTGCAGAATGAAGAATCACATTTGTCTTATTGGAGGTTTACTGAAACATCATGACCTAACCTATGTGGGCAGATGCAAGAACAAAGGATTCTGACAATGATAAATTTGCAACAACCAACCACAGTCCAGTCCCTCAGTTTTCAGTGTAAAAGAAGCCTGAATTCTAAATCAAGTAAGATGGTTCTGTAGGACATTTGTCTGCCTTTTTCTGGGTCCGCTGACTTTTGGAATAAAGTCATTATTCCTTGTCCTGACAAAGCATCTCCCAATTCACTGGACCCTCCTATGGTGGGAATGAGTTTGGACCAGGTAACATTATTGCTACAATGTTCCCTCAGTATGAGATAGACATCCATGCTTACCAAGGCAGCCATGCCCTTGTGACAAGGGCATTTCAAAATTGCCAGGATTACTGGAGGAATGAAATAGAGCATATCTGCTTTTCTACCAATTTTCCCATCTGAAAGAGGCACAAACCATCTAACAATTATAACATTTATCATTGTATCATTGAATACTTATCATTCTCTGGTGTTTGTTAAGTACTTTGTAAAGATTGTATCTTTTAAAAGGCACAACACACAAAAAATAATCTCTGAATTTAGATATTAAAGTAAAATCAGCTTTTTAACTTATCCGATGTACAGATAATATCACTCTAATGGCAAAAAGTGAAGAGGCACTAAAGAACCTCTTGATAAGGGTGAAGGAGAAGAGTGAAAAAGCTGGCTTAAAACTCAGTATTAAAACAACAACAACACTAAAATCAATGCATCTGGTCCCATCACTTCATGGTAAATAGAAGGGGAAAAGGTGGAAGCAGTGACAGATTTCCTCTTCTTGGGCTCTAAAATCACTGCGGATGGTGACTGCCGCCGTGAAATTAGAAAATGATTGCTTCTTGGCAGGAAAGCATGACAGTGTGCTAAAAAGCAAAGACATCATTTTGCCAACAAAGGTCAGTATAGTCAAGGCTATGTTTATAGTAGTCACGTACAGTTGTGAGAGTTGGATCATAAAGAAGATAGAGTGCCAAAGAATTGATGCTTTCAAACTGTGGTGCTGAAGAAGACTTTTGAGAGCCCCTTGGACAGCAAGGGGATCAAACCAGTCATTCCTAAATGAAATCAACCCTGAATATTCGCCGGAGGGACTGAGACTGAAGTTGAAGCTCCAGGACATTGGCCATCTGTTGTGAACAGCTGATTCACTGAAAAAGACCTTGATACTGGGTAAGATTGAAGGCAGAAGGAGAAGAGGGCAACAGAGGATGCGATGGTTGGATGGCATCACTGACCCAATGGACATGGACCTGGGCAAACTCCAGGAAATGGTGGGGGACAGGAAAGCCTGCAGTGCTGCAGTCCAGGGGGCCACAAAGACATGACTTGGTGCCTGAACAACAAATAAAATCATTTTTTCTAGAAAACAGTCTTAACAAAGTTGATAGGTGTTGCCTGCTACATTTCCCAAGATTTTGCTCAGTTCTCACAAGATTTAGTCTCTTATAGATAATACTTCTATCATTTCCATATAGTCATAGGCACTGGAGAATTTGAAAGTAGACCCGGGACCCCAAGTAGATGGAAAGAAAAGCCTATTGCCAACTTCCCCACTCAAGTAATACTAGAGAAATCTGTTCAGTATTTCTCCCTGAACCAAGAAAATGGAGAGGCACTCCTGTATTGAACTCAAACAGTACCTTGTATAGATTCAATGACAACCAATTGATATAATACATATAAAAATACATATTTTACTGTAATAAGTGAAGTAAATCAGAAAGAGAAAGACACATACCTTATGGTATCATTTATATGTGATTGTACAGTAAAACTTATTTATGAAACAGAAACAGACTCATAGACATAGAAAAGAAATTATGAGTGGAGGGGGATAAATAAGGAGTTTTGAATTAGCAGATACAAACTACTATAAATAAACTAGATAAACAACAAGTCTTCACTGTATAGCATAGGAAACTATGCTCAATATCCTATAGTAAACCATAGTGGAAAATACTATGAAAAGTAACTTGTATATATATATATATGTATAACTGAATCCCTTTGCTGTATACCCAGAAACTAATGCAACACTCTCAGTCAACTATAATTCAAATTTTAAAAAGATACTTTAAATAATTATAGAAACACATTTTTAAAAATTATTCATTCATCACCTTGAATGAATTGGCTTATTTTGTTACTTTGGCTCTAACTAAACACAAAATCCCCAGGACGGTAGTTGGTTTGTGAATTGTGCTGCATTGTAGCTCTTTGCCTTCTGTGAGCTTTTAGCATAGTGCCTTATACTATAGGTCCATAGCTTTCATTTGCTGACTTATCACAGGAAGCTGTAAATGTATTTGGTGGCAAAATATATTGAACCATAAATAAAAAGAGGAAATGTGAAAGAAAACTTTGACTTCAACTGTCACTGCTATGAATACTGAGTCACACACAAAAGTGTTCAAGGTAAGTCTCTGACACTGACAAGGAAATAAATATAGTGTTAGCATAAAATTACTGTGGTTTCTGAAGAATGACACCTTATAAAATTCAGTTCTGAGTGTACTAGAGTGAGGATGGGGAGGGTTAAAAAACTTGAGTTCTAAGAAAGTGAGCTTGTTTTAATTTTTTTTCTTGATAAAGTCTAAGAGATATCACTTGCTGGCAAAGTAGTAGTTTATAAATGATTTAATCTCATCTTGTTGCATAATGACAATTATTTGGAAGTTAATTTTTATCAAATTAATTTTTATAGAATAATTATAAAGTATAAATGCCTTAATTTTTATAGTGTAATTCAAGGCATTTAATAATGTAATCAGAAGTCAAATTTCAGTAAGAAAAATGAAAAATAGACATAGGTTTATAATTCTAAGCCTAATGTCTTCTATAAAGTTAATTATGTAATTTGATTGATGTCGAGTGCAGTTTACCAATTTAGCTTTGTATTAGTAGTCTACATTAAAGATTCATTCTAGTTTTGTCTGAAGGAGAAGGATGAAATAACTGGGATTTTTCCCTTTCAGAGTGATAGCTTCTCACGCTGTTTTAAATACAATTAATTGTTTAAATACAATTAAAAACTACCATGAAGAAAGTATAATAAAATACAGTATAGAAGTTTTGTGCTGAATAGGTTTTAGGTGGGAAGTACAACAATAATGAATAAGTGGTTAGGAAAATATCAGATAGGTAAATACGTGATAGGAAAAATTCCCTAAGTATGTTCTTCAACTAAAATCGACCTTTGTCAGTGAATTAGCTGAATAAACTGGCCTGCATGAATAGCATTTCTATTGGTAATTCTACATGTATTATATTTATTATTTAAGTAAGACTTTAATATATGCTATGACTTATGCTGCAAAAGGGTAATATGAAGGTAAATTGACTTTTTCTCAGGAGATACCCACAATTAAAGACAGACATAGCAAGTATTTATGATAAAAGTTATATGTAACATGCACTGAGGAATGCAGGCAGGGCGGAAAAAACGACCAACACCCCAACATGACTGGCAAATCTTCACTTATGAGAAGCCTTGAGAAATGAATAGAAAACTTCCACAGAAATGAAATTAGTGAGTGATTCAAAGACATTAGAAAAACATGAGTCAATAAAAGGCGGTTTGAATTCTTATATTCTATGTAACTAATTTGAAAATGATGCCACAGTCAGTGAAAATTTACAGAATATTTATAAACAAAGAAATCCAATTGTACCTATAATATTACTCTGCGATTTGTGTGGATAATGTTTTAGAATGAAGAGACTATGTGGACTGAATGGAATAGTAACGATGGAGGAAATTTGGATCAGTGGTATGTTTCTTATAATGCCATATATTCAGTGATGCTTGATTTCTCATGGCTTCCTCTTGTGGCTTCCCTATAAGAGGGGATATGGAGATGCTTCCATTTCTGTTACCTCTATCTTGAATGTAAGCATATTGATTATATTCTTGTAGCCAAAGATGGAGAAGCTCTATACAGTCAACAAGAACAAGATCAGCAGCTGACTGTGGCTCAAATCATGAAATCTTTATTGCCAAATTCAGATTTAAATTGAACAAAATAGGGAAAACCACTAGACCATTCAGGTATGACCTAAATCAAACCCCTTATGTTTATACAGTGGAAGTGAGAAATAGATTTAAGGGACATATCTGATAGAGTGCCTGATGAACTATGGATGGAGGCTTGTGACATTGTATAGGAGACAGGGGTGAAGACCAACACCAGAAAGAAATGAAAAAAAGCAAAATGATTCTCTGAGGAGGCCTTACGAATAGCTGTGAAAAGAAGAGAACAAAAAGCAAAGGAGAAAAGGAAATATATACCCATTTGAAATGCAGAGTTCTAAAGAATAGCAAGGAGAGATAAGAAAGCTTTCCTCAGTGATCAGTGCAAAGAAATAGAGAAAAACAGCAGAATGGGAAAAACTAGAGATCTCTTCAAGAAAATTAGAGATACCAAGGGAACATTTCATGCAAAGGTGGGCTCAATAAAGAACAGAAATGGCCTGGACCTAACAGAAGCAGAAGATATTAAGAAGAGGTGGCAAGAATACACAAAACAGCTATACAAAAAAAGATCTTCATGACCCAGATAATCACAATGGTGTGATCACTCACCTAGAGCCAGACAAAATGGAATGCGAAGTCAAGTGGGCCTTAGGAAGCAACACTATGAACAAAGCTAGTGGGGGTGATGTAATTCCAGTTAAGCTATTTCAAATCCTAAAAGATGATGCTGTGAAAGTGCTGCACTGAATAAGCCAGCAAGTTTGGAATACTCAGCAGTGGCCACAGGACTGGAAAAGGTCAGTTTTCATTTCAATCCCAAAGAAAGGCAATGCTAAAGAATGCTCAAACTACCACACAATTGCACTCATCTCACATTCTGGTAAAGTAATGCTCAAAATTCTCCAAGCCAGGCTTCAACAGTACATGAGCCATGAACCTCCAGATGTTCAAANCTTCCAGATGTTCAAGCTGGTTTTAGAAAAGGCAGAGGAACCAGAGATCAAATTGCCAAAATTTGTTAAATCATTGAAAAAGCAAGAGAGTTCTAGAAAAATATCTATTTCTGCTTTATTGACTACTCCAGAGCCTTTGACTGTGTGGATCACCACAAACTGTGGAAAATTCTTCAAGAGATGGGAATACCAGATGACATGACCTGCCTCCTGAGAAATCTGTTTGCAGTTCAGGAAGCAACAGTTAGAGCTGGACATGGAACAACAGACTGGTTCCAAATAGGAAAAGGAGTACGTCAAGGCTGTATATTGTAACCATGTTTATTTAACTCATATGCAGAGTACATCATGAGAAATGCAGGCTGGATGAAGCACAAGCTGGAATCAAGATTACCAGGAGAAATATCAATAATCTCAGATACGCAGATGATACCACCCTTATGGCAGAAAGTGAAGAAGAACTAAAGAGCCTCTTGATGAAAGTGAAAGAGGAGAGTGACAATGTTGGCTTAAAGCTCAACATTCAGAAAACGAAGATCATGGCCTCTGGTCCCATCACTTCATGGCAAATAGATGGAGAAACAGTGGAAACAGTGACAGATTTCATTTTGGGGGAATTTAAAACAGAGGATGAGATGGCTGGATGGTATCACTGACTCGATGGATGTGAGTTTGTGTGAACTCCGGGAGTTGGTGATGGACAGGGAGGCCTGGCATGCTGCGATTCATGGGGTCGCAAAGAGTTGGACACGACTGAGTGACTAAACTGAACTGAACTGAACTGAAAATCTCTGCAGATGGTGACTGCAGCCATTAAATTAAAGGGTGCTTGCTCCTTGGAAGAATAGCTATGACCTACCTAGACAGCTTATTAAAAAGCAGAGACATTACTTTGCCAACAAGATCTATCTAATCAAGGCTATGGTTTTTCCAGTAGTCATGTATGGATGTGAGAGTTGGACTACAAAAAAAGCTGAGTGCTGAAGTATTGATGTGTTTAAATTGTGGTGTTGGAGAAGAGTCTTGAGAGTCCCTTGTACTGCAACGAGTTCCAACCAGTCCAACGTAAATGAAATCAGTCCTGAATATTCATTAGAAGGATGATGTTGAAGCTGAAACTCCAATACTTTGGCCACCTGATGTGAAGAATTGACTCAGTGGAAAAGACCGCTATGCTGGGAAAGGTTGAAGGCAAGAGGATAAGGGTATGACAGAGGATGAGATGATTGGATGGCATCATCAACTTTATGAACATGAATTTGAGTAAAGTCCAGGAGTTTGTGATGGACAGCGAGGCCTGGTGTGCTGAAGTCCACGGGGTCCGAAAGAGTCGGCCATGACTGAGCAACTGAAATGAACAGAACAACAGAATTTTGAAAATATCACCACAGATCACAGCCAAAAGACAAAGGAGAACTACATGACACTCTCAGAAGAAATATTGACAGTGAAATGTTCATCATTTTCTCATTTTCTCCCACTTTCCATCAAAGAAAGCTGTCCATTCAAAAGTTAATTGCAAAGGCTTGCAGATACAACTGTCCTCTGTGCCAAGGAAGATAAAACAGGTTTGATGAATATCTAACCATTTTCTAACACAGCCTAGTCTTTTGATCACTGATTACCAAATATACTTGTCTCTTTTCATATGAAATCTTCCCCATAGGGGAAAAATTAAGTTCTTTTCCAGTGGCTACATTGAACTAAAATTGCTGTACCTTTGAGTGAGATGTAGTCCTCTCCAGTAGTCCATAGATGGCTTGTTTTGTATCAGAACATAGGAATCAAAGAAAAATTCTTTAGTTACTTTTTTCTCTCTCTTCTATCTGCCTGTCTCTCCTTCTCTCTCTCAAACACACTCACTATACCCAATGGTGGAACATAGAATGGAATTTCTTAGTTAGAAAGAAGAAGAATAGAAGACAGTGGGCTTGCCCATTCATTCTGAAATCCTGCTGGGAATATTTTGTGAAGGTTCCTACCTTGAGCATGAGGTTGAGAAAAGAATATAAAAGTGAAAGTCACTCAGTCATGTCTGACTCTGTGACCCCAAGGGCTATACAGTCCATGGAATTCTCTAGGCCAGACTACTGGAGTGGGTTGCCTTTCCCTTCTCCAGGGGATCTTCCCAACCCAGGGATCAAACCCAAGTCTCCCACATTGCAGGCAGATTCTTGACCAGCTGAGCCACAAGGGAAGCCCAAGAATATTGGAGTGGGCTTCTTATCCCTTCTTATGCCTTCTCTAGTGGCTCTTCCTGACCTGGGAATCGAATCAAGGTCTCCTGCACTGTAGGTGGATTCTTTACTAACTGAGATATCAGGGAAGCCCCGGAGGTTGGAGTACCTGGATTAATTTCTAACTCATCTCTCTAGAAGGAATTTTTCATCTATTTGCCCCATGGCCCCTTGGTCCTCCCATTTGGAAACTCCTCTCAATCCATTACTCTCCATGACTATGTTAGAAGTGAATGATAGAATACCTTTGGGGCTATACAGCCTTCAAAGTTTGCCTCATTTTGTTGGAAAATTGGGAGTTCATGGTGTTATTATTGTTACTTATATGTTTAAATAGGAAACAGTCAAAGGCTTCCTTAGTTCAAATTTGTGATTTTTGGCAAGGAAATTCTCTCAAACCAATAGACTACTGATGTGTTGTTTTTTTTTTTTAATAATTTCACACATATCATATACTCAAAGTTTGTTTCCAGATGTAGTTCTCAAATATCTTTATTTTATTGCTTTTTACCAACTTGTTTCTTTCTTAATTGGGACCACCTATTTAGGGTGGGAAGCCTGTACATGCAATTTATTGATTTTAACCTTGGTTTATTTTATTCATTTGACACATTTTACTGGATATTTTTTGTTCAATCCTTTAAAAATACTATCCTCAACTGCTCACAGTCCATAAGTAGCTAGGCATAGAATTTCAGGACTCTGGATTCACTTTTATTTCTGCCTGCAAAATAGTTCAATATAATTCTGGGTTCCTCTCTTTATTGTTAATATCTTGTTCAAACTAGTCAATTATGTTCAAAATATACTAGTTTCTGTGATGTTTTTCCCCCTCTAATCACACCCTCTAGAGTTTTTGACTAAATAGGCACATAGTGTAGTCTGCCTTCCAAGTTACTGCACACAACAGTTTTACCAAAGGTTTGCCTCTACATAACAGGGATCATCATGTTTCTAAATTTCAATGGCATTTTCCCTGATCTCTAAATCTTTTAAAAAATATTTTAGTCTTTATTATGGCAGGAATCCGGTTCCAAATCAGGGACTACCTCCAAAATGGGGTCTCAAAGAGTCAGACATGACTGAGTGACTGAACTGAACTTACGGTACACAAAGTGCCCAGAATGTATCTCTCAGATATACATGAAGAACATCTAAAGTGCTTTTGTTCTCAAATTGAGCATTTTATGCTTTTTTGGACTAAAAGTGGAAACATGGCTTTTAATTATAAGCTTAAAGTCGTGGGGGAAATATAATATGTTCCCTCCCAGAGTCTTGAAAAATTTGCTCTGCCAATTGGAATCATAAAATAACATTTTCCACACTTTTTTGTCTGCTTCACATTTGTGAGATTTGTATAGAACTTTTAACATAATGTGCTTCTAGAATCTAGTTTATAATGGAGTTCATCGATAATCCCATATGACTCATAGGAAAAAGGAAACAAGAAATAGTGTCACCACATGCTTTGTTTTGAACATGTTAACTAAACATTACAAGAGCAGATTAGAAAAGCATTCCCTTTATTTAGTTGAGTAATTGCCCACTTGAATCCCTAAAGATCAGTTATGGTAACATGAACTATAAGATTTCCACTAAGAGTCTTAAATGAGTCAATAAAAGGTCATGTTTATATACGTTAAAAACACTTGAAAGAATAATATTATCATTGACTCTTAGGCCATGCCTACACTTGCCCAGTGAAAGGTATTTCTCTAAGAAATAAGCTGCTTTCAACATCAATATTATTCTAAATGTACAGCCATGTGACCATTGAAAATAATTTTCAGTATCTTTTCATTTACTTTTCAATTTAAATAATTTCAATTTACTTTTCTCCTTAGTAATTTAGAGAACTCAATATTAAGTTCATTGTTATGGAAGGAAGTCTTGTTTAATGCCATGTCATTGATTATGGCCATTCAATTCATAGATGCAGAAAGCCTCAGAATTCTATGACTAACGTGCTATTTCAGCACTGTTGGTTTTAGCAAAAGTGGATATTAACAAGAGGAGATTTCTCACTATTTTTTTTCACTCCAGTTTTAACAGACACGTTAATACATGCAGTGGAATTTGAAAAAGTCACTATGTACTTTGCTATTATAAAAGATTATGGATTCTTCTTTCCTACGTAAGATTTGAGATCTCTAAGGATATTGTGATCTCTAAGAAAATTTGGTTTAAAAGCTTTCATAGTCTCAGAATACACTTGTCAGTTACCTATACTATAAAATGATGTAATGAAATATGTCACATGAGTTGAGTTATAAAAGTCAGAAGTGAAAACATAAAAGAAATCAAAACCTTCTACTTTAAAATTAAAAAATAAAAACCTTATGACTTTTCATTTTTGGTGAACACCTAATCATATACTCAAATATTCAAAGTATTCTTTAAGACCCAGGTAGTATGGCCTTTTCTTTTATTTATTTAAAAACAAAAAAAATTAGTAAAAAATTTTACTGTTTCAAATTACTTATTTGTTAGAATATTTTTTTGTCATATTGAAGAATTTGATCTCAGAGATCTTTTATTTATAACATATTTTGGGAGTTACCATTTAGAATTTAGGGCCTAGGATTAAAATCATAATATTAGACTTAAACTGAGAGTATACTTTCTACAGTTTCTACTCTTTTGGTGAGGTAGGGAACCTGTTGGAAAAAAAATATTTGACTCATTAACAAATAATAAGCCATCACAACTGTTAGACTAGCACTAGAAACCCAAAGAGACTCTGTGTGGATGACACCTAAGTAGAAGTTTCTAATCTGGTGAAAATGAAATGTTTGAGAACAGTTTCTATATCAAAGCACTTCAAAATTAAAGGTCCAAAGTTTTCTAAAAACACCTTTGTAAAACCAAAGTTTGAGGTTTTTTGTACACATCTCCAGAAATTCAGTTTCTTATGAAACCAAGTCCTTTGGGGTGGGGCCAAGGGGAAGACTTTAAGGCAACTACATTTAGGCAGGTTCAGATCTCTGCACTGTGCCACCAGAAGAAATCAACTCCCTGGATCTGGGACTGTGCCTGGAATCTTGCAAGTACACAGAATTTGCAAGTGCAGATGCAGAATTATTGCTAATATAAAATTGAGAAATTCTTGAAAATACCACTCCAGGAGTCAAAATTTGGAACTTTGAAGAGTGGCCAGGATATGCAGCAGAACCAAGAAAGTTTACTTATTTTTGAAGTTAGAATAATACTCATATTTCTGCAAACATCTCTACGGCCTTACTCAAAATTTACAGACTTTCAGTTATGAGAAATCACACTCTGTACAGGTGACTCTTGCCATCTTATGGAACTGACAGGAATTCAGATCTCAAATTCATAATACAGTTGGTTTGATAGCTCATTTTCTGACAGTTCCCAGATAGCAAAGTCTAGTGGGAGTGAGATAAACCCTAACACCATCTTCTAAGTGTCTTTCTCTTTTCCTCAAAACCGTGGGGAGTGAATGTGGTCTAGCACTTGCTTTGGTTTTGGCAGACTGCAACAGGAATTACTGCTACCATTAAATGGTTTATTCTCTTTAACAAAGAAAAACAACCAAGAGGTTAAGGAATCAACTCTTTGGCAAGTCTCCATAGGAAAGTTCCCACTTGTAAACTGTGAAATTCCAAAGAAGGGAAACTAATAGAGTCTTCTGTCCTCAAATGTAAGGGAATAAATTAAACTGTGCTGCTCTGCTAAGTCACTTCAGTTGTGTCCGACTCTGTGCGACCCCATAGATGGCAGCTCACCAGGCTCCCCCATCCCTGAGATTCTCCAGGCAAGAAAACTGGAGTGGGTCTCCATTTCCTTCTCTAATGCATGAAATTAAAAAGGGAAAATGAAGTCCCTCAGTCATGTCTAACCCTTCTCAGCCCCATGGACTGCAGCCTACCAGGATCCCCTGTCCATGGGATTTTCCAGGCAAGAGTATTAGAGTGGCCTGCCATTGCCTTCTCCAAAAAATTAAACTATAAGGCCAAGTAAATGCTCAAATTATATGCTGAAAGAGAGAAGCTAAAACGAAAACTGATGTTACTGGTAAAAACAGGGGGAAGTTTTATTTTTTAGGAAACTGGAAGAGAATGACATTATTTTAATGAGAATGTATGAGGACAAAAGAGGGCTGGGCTTTCAAACTAATGAAGCAATTCTTAATAAGTAATTTCCATACTACATATTGAGATTCTTTTTCCTATGTTTGAAAAAAAATAGTAGGAGATATGTTGCATATACTAGCTAGTATATGCTTATCAAATTCTTCCTGAAAGCACAGAATGACTTCATATTCTTAGAGCTGGATTGATTCCAGATTTTCTTGCTTCTGGCAAGAAGCAAGATGAAGGAAGAGGGTGAAATTGATGTGTATATTTCCTGACCTATCTCCAGCACCTCTTTTTAATGCTCCTTAGGGGCCATGAGTTTAAATTATTAGCTCAAAGATGAAAAGACTGAATCCCTAGGTACTTGCTTGAAAGTAAACTACCAAATAGAGTCAATCTCAATACACAACAGACTGTGACAAAAGCATAAACATTTGCTATTACTAAAATCCTAAGATTTCTTGCTTTATTTTTAACCATGGCATAACTCAGTCTATCCTAATTCATAAACTGGCATTATATGAAGATTCCTGCTATCAGTTCAGTTCAGTCGCTCAGACGTGTCTGACTCTGTGCCCCTATGGACTGCAGGACACCAGGCTTTCATGTCCATTACCAACTCCCAGAACTTACTCAAACTCATGTCCGCTGAGTCAGTGATGCCAACCAAACATCACATCCTCTGATGTCTCTTTCTCCTCCTGCCTTCAATCTTTTCCAGCATAGGGGTCTTCTCCAGTGAGTCAGTTCTTCGAATCATGTGGCAAAAGTGTTGGAGTTGCAGCTTCAGCATCAGTCTTTCCAATGAATATTCAGGACTGATTTCCTTTAGGACTAACTGGTTGGAAATCTTTGCAGTCCAAGAGACCCTCAAGAGTATTCTTCAGCATCACAGTTCAAAAACATTGATTCTTCAGCACTCAGCTTTCTTTATAGTTCAACTCTCACATCCAAACATGACTACTGGAAAAACTGTATCTTTGACTAGACGGATCTTTGTTGGCAAAGTAATGTCTCTGCTTTTTGATATTCCATCTAGGTTGGTCAGAGTGTTACTTCAAAGGAACAAGTATCTTTTAATTTCATGGCTGCAGCCACCATCTGCAGTGATGTTGGAGCCCGCCAAAATAAAATCTGCCACTGTTTCTACTGTTTCTCCATCTATTTGTGATGAAGTGATGGGACCCCAAAAGCCATGATCTTGGTTTTCTGAATGTTGAGCTTTAAGCCAACATTCTCACTCTCCTCTTTCACTTTCATCAAGAGGCTCTTTAGTTCTTCACTTTCTGCCATAAGAGTGGTATCATCTTCATATCTGATGTTATTGATATTTCTCCCAGCAAACTTGATTCCAGCTTGTGTTTCATCCTGCCGAGCATTTCTCATGACGTACTCTACATATAAGTTAAATGAGCAGGGTGACAATACTCAGCCTAGACCTACTCCTTTCCTGATTTGGACACAGTCTGTTGTTCCATGTCCAGTTCTAACTATTGCTTCCTGACCTGCATACAGATTTCTCAGGAGGCAGGTCAGGTGATCTGGTATTCCCATTTCTTGAAGAATTTTCCACAGTTTGTTGTGATCCACACAGTCAAAGGCTTTGGTGTAGTCAATAAAGCAGAAATAGATGTTTTTCTGGAACTTTCTTGCTATTTCAATGATCCAGTGAATTTTGGCAATTTGATCTCTGTTTCCTGTGTCTTTTCTAAATCCAACTTGAGCATCTGGAAGTTCACAGTTCACATACTGCTGAAGGTTGGCTTGGGGAATTTTGAGCATTACTTTGCTAGCATGTGCTGCTGCTGCTGATGCTAAGTCGCTTCAGTCGTGGCCAACTCTGTGCGACACCATAGACGGCAGCCCACCAGGCTCCTCCGTCCCTGGGATTCTCCAGGCAAGAACACTGGAGTGGGTTGCCATTTCCTTCTCCAATGCATGAAAATGAAAAGTCAAAATGCAGTTGCTCAGTTGTGCCTGACTCTTAGCCACCCCATGGACTGCAGCCCACCAGGCTCCTCCGTCCATGGGATTTTCCAGGCAAGAGTATTGGAGTGGAGTGCCATTGTGAGATGAGTGCAGTTGTGTGGTAGTTTGAACATTCTTTGGAGAAGGAAATGGCAATCCACTCAGGGATGGGGGAGCCTGGTGGGCTGCCATCTATGGGATCCCACAGAGTCGGACAGGACTGAAGTGGCTTAGCAGCAGCAGCAGTTGAACATTCTTTGGCATAGCCTTTCTTTGGGATTGAAATGAGTGATTGTGTATCATACTGAGTATGAATTGGTTTTGTAATGAATATTGTGAGAAGATAACTATCACTGATTATCCAATATCAAAGTAGAGATATGAGTTGCGTGAGAAGCTGGGAGCTTTGGGTTGTGATTGAAGAGTAGAACACTGTGAGAGTTTGTTATCATTTTCTTTTTTTTTTTAATTTTAATTTTATTTTATTTTTTCCGTCTCAGATGTACATGAGTTCCCAATCTCGATCACCACCCCTCCACCTCCCACCCCATATCAACTCTCTGGATCATCCCTGTGCACCAGTCCCAAGCATCCTGTATCCTGTATCAAACATAGATTGGCGATTCATTTCTTACATGATAGTATACATGTTTCAGTGCCATTTATTATCACTTTCTAACACTTGTTCAGAGGCACATACAAAAAAATAATTTCCTTTGGTAAACTCCAGACAGATGGTGACCAAAATGTTACCTCAAAGTAGCAAGGGCAAATGAATATAAGCAACTTCATTTCTGAGACAGGGTATTCACTCAGGATTATTCTGCAAAATGTGCAAAGTGATCAGTGTCTTCTCTCTCAGTATATAGATGCAGGCAGTCTACCTCCCATGTCCCGAGGCATGCAGCATCTTTCTCTTCTGCATGCTCTCTGGTGAGAACCAGGATTCACTTATGGTTTTCATGATTGTTTACAAACTGATGACTTTTGATCCTTTCTTCCAAGATTGACCATTTCCTGAACTTCAAGCGAGGCCTTTTCTTTGGTGTCTCATCACACTTCAACGTTAATATGCCCCAGACTGAATTCTTTAGACCTACCTCTGCTTCTCACCAAACCTAATACTTCACACCATTCATGTTCCTGCTCCTCCTATAAGCTCCAGCCCTGAGGGCAGCAGAGCCATCTACACAAGTCACTTAAGACCTGGAACTCGTTCAGTGGGGAAAAAAGTCCAAGGCTATAGACAAAAAAAAGTGATTATTGGTATGGATAGTAGAGATGTATTGTATTTATATGAAAAGTGTTTAAAACTTATGGATACAGCAGATATTCTAAACATATAACAAAGTATTGCTGTTGTTTTTTAGTTGCTAAGTTGTGTCTGCAACTTTGCAACCCCATGGACCATAGCCCGCCATTTTCCTCTCACCATGACACTCTTCAGGCAAGAATACTGGAGTGGGTTGCTTTTTCCTTCTCCAGGGGATCTTCCCAAACAAGGGATTGAAACTTTTGTCTCTTGGGCTGGCAGGCAAATTCTTTACTAAGATAGTAATTCTAAGTGGCAAATAATTCTGAAGTTGAGAAATATCAGGCAAATACATTTTATTCTCACCCAAAACCTGCTTTTGCAAATCCTCACTCCAATAAATGCTCTAATATTTGCCTTCGGAGGGCAGGGTCTGATGGGCACTTGACCTTTGGGCTCAACAAAAGGCTTTTAACCAAGGCTTCTATCTTCAGAGAGAATTTTCTAAATCCTTCTTCTCTTTTAGCATTTTCAGAACTATGCCTGGAGGGCTCAGCTCAAAACAGTCTTTCACATTATGGAAAAGAAACAATTGAGTCTAAGGCGTCCTGTTCTATGCTGAAAAACAGTCCTGGAGATTGGGGAGGAAAATAGGAGTGAGAGGGACATAGTGAGTTCCCTACTCAGTGTTCAGAGTTCAGAATACTCAGAGGTATTCAGTGTTCAAATCCATGTAGCCAAATTTTATTCTCTGGACTTTCAGGAGAATGTGGCATAAAGCCTAAAATTTAGGCACAATATTATGTTTGCCTTGACATCTGGGGAAAACTGAGAGGGACTTCAATGGCCTAACCACAAGTTCCCCTCCCCACTCTGCTCCTGTGAATAAGATTCACTAGCCAAACGACCTCCTTATCAGAGTGACCAGATCAAGTTTATACTTACCTCTGAGTAGTGGCTTCAATTCCTTATAAACTGCTGGAATTATTCAAACCAACCAAACATTCTTCCATGGGGAATGGGGTACCATACCCTAATACTTAAATATGAAGATCAGGGCATCTTGTCCCATCACTTAATGGCCAATAGATGGGGAAACAATGGAAATAGTGACAGATTTTTTTTGGTTACTGCGGATGACTTTTTGGTCACTGCAGATGACTTTTTTTGGTAACTGCAGCCATGAAATTAAAAGATGCTTGCTCCTTGGAAATGTTAGGTAGTTAGAATAGGAAAAAGGAGTCCAGAATGTCGGTGGCTAAAAGACAAAGAAGGGAAAAACCCATGAAAATAGAACAAAGGAAGGTCCAAGGACCAGAGTGAGGACCTCAGGTAAAACAAACAGCCCTCCTGGATAGCCCAATTTACCAGAGGGGAGGAGACAAATGTATAAACGGAGGAAGCCTAGTAGGATTGGGGCTTCTCTTCTGTTTGCGTCTTTTGGGTCAGCCTGCCCCCATGCCTCGAGAAAGTATTTTCCTCTGCTTGCCAATAACACTGAGCTATAACACGGCTACAGCGAGACGGAACTGAGGAAATTACAACTTCCCTGACAGAAGAGCTGTGACTAACCTAGACAGCATATTAAAAAGCAGAGACATTACTTTGCCAACAAAGTTTCGTCTATTCAAAGCTATCATTTTTCCAATAGTTTCCAGCATGGATGTGAGGGTTGGACTATAAAGAAACCTGAGCGCCAAGGAATTGATGCTTTTGAAGTGCGGTATTGGAGAAGACCCTTGAGAGTCCCTTGGACTGAAGGAGATCAAACCAATCAATCTTAACGGAAATCAGTCCTGAATATTCATTGAAAGGACTGATGCTGAAGCTGAAATTCCAATAATTTAGCCACCCGATGTGAAGAGCTGACTCCTTGGAAAAGACCATGATGCTGGGAAAGATTGAAAGTAGGAGGAGAAGGGGAAAAAAGGAAGAAGAGATGGTTAGATGGCATCACCAACTTGATGGACATAAGTCTGAGCAAGCTCAGGGAGTTGGTGAAGGACAGGGAAGCCTGGTTTGCAGCAATCAATGGAGTTGCAAGTAGTTGGACATGACTGAGAGACTAAACTGAACTGATCTTAATACTATTAATATAAACCTACCTCCTACAGTACAGGGTACAAACCCACTTGGCCCTGAGTGGTGTGACACTGTCTCTCCCAGGCTATGAGTACATGGGACTAATCAACTGTTGTCCATCTCTTCTGCCCAGTGGTGGGCCTGAGGAAGAGAATCCCTTCCTTACCAACAGGATGAAGAGGAGACAATTAAAATAGGGAAGTATTTTAAATATGTCTGGGGATTTACAGAAATACAAGTTTCTGCTCTTTTTCCATTCAGGGCTTTGGACAGTCATCCCTGTACAAAGAATGAACAAAAGTGTAAGCAGATAGGGTCCCCAGAGAACCAGGCCTGACTTTATTGACATATGAGAAGTCATTTTTGGCCTAAGCCATGCTTGCCTTTGCATAAGTCTCCATAATTAATGATCTTGGGGAATGAAAAAACACAGGAATAAAGGACTTTTATCAGTCAAAAGAAGTAACAATAGCAAAGAAAAGTAGATCAGTTGTAAAGACTCCCAGTTTTGTTTCCAGGGTAAAGATTAGCCTGAAGCACTCAACCACTAATTCAACTGGAACCTAAGGGATAATGATGTTGATTTTTTCTGACCCTTGTGACTTCAGTCAATCACAGTTTGGACTCTGAAGACTTTTGCCCCAGTTCTATGCTGATTTCTCCTCTACTCAAGCCCCTTCATGAATATGCACTTACCAAACCTCCCTAATTGCGCTGTTGGGGGAGACATAGCTTTGGGGAGGATTCTTGGTGTTCTCCTTACTTGCTGCAAGTAATAAATCCTCCCTTCTCCCTTTCTTTGGCTTGGTTGTGTCTTTTTGCTCTACATTTTCCAAGAGGCAAATCTAGTTTTTTAGGTAACAAAAGTACATCAGAGTGGACTTGGTGGCAGAGTGGGTTAAAATGAGAGAAACTAATATTTTTTATTTAGGCTGAATTTCCAGGTGGCATTCAAGGAACAAAACACTTCTGCTCCTCTCTCTCAAATCTCCTTGCTCCCAGTCCAGCTTCCTTGATCAAAGTGTGCCACACTGATATTATCATTTGCAGTGTGTGCCTTGACAAGAAAATTTGGGGTAGTCCTGATTAGAGTGGGCAACATTTTAAAATGTTAGCTAAGGAGATCCAACCAGTCCACCCTAAAGGAGATCAGTCCTGGGTGTTCTTTGGAAGAATGATGCTAAAGCTGAAACTCCAGTACTCTGGCCACCTCGTGTGAAGAGTTGACTCATTGGAAAAGACTCTGATGCTGGGAGGGATTGGGGGCAGGAAAAGAAGGGGACGACAGAGGATGAGATGGCTGGATGGCATCACCGACTCGATGGACGTGAGTTTGAGTGAACTCCAGGAGTTGGTGATGGACAGGGAGGCCTGGTGCGCTGCAATTCATGGGGTCACAAAGAGTTGCACATGACTGAGTGACTGAACTGAACTGAATTGATTGATTGTCACTATGATTATATTTTTTCTGTCATTTTTTTTTTCTCTAGACTGCCTCTTTCTTGGATATTCATGAGACTACAACTGCAGCATTTGTCCTACTTTTAAAAATTCTCATTTCCCTACTGATCTTTATAAACCAAAATAACCACCTTATCAAATACTCTTCTCATATACTACTCAGCTGCAAAAGTTTTTGATCATTGCAGAATAAGATTTTCATTTCCTGGCATCTCCTCTTACAGGTAATCCTTGTATAGAAGAGCTCATCGTGACTCTATCTTATTCTCTTTTCTCTTCTTCCACATGCTTTGCTTTGACACTCTTATTCATTCTGGTGGCTTCAATTACTGTCACTGTCATGTTTCTCTCAAAGGAATATCTCTCTGACCCATATCTCTCTCCTGAGCTTCAGCCCATCAATCCACTGCCCATTGAACATATTCACTTAGACATTTCACAGGCATGTAAAATTGAATATTCTTGTCTCTAAATAACCCTGGACTTCCCTCTTCTGATCTCATCTAATCAGATCCTAAATATATCTTGTCTCTTCTCTGGTTTCCAATCATACTATCACAATCCTTGCTGAAAGCTCTAACATCTTCCTAAATGGCTATATTAGTCACCTAACTGGTTTCTCTGAATCTACCTCCACTTGGTTCTCACATTGTTTCCAGAATTTTTTGTTAAATATGCATATCTGATTATATTGTTCCCCATCTTAAAACACCGGGATGATTGCTTGCTGATGCTTTTCAGCTAGATTCTTGGCAAAACTTACAATGTCCTCCCTTTCCTGTCTCCTTCTCCCCCCTTGCTTATTTCAAGCTATCTACTTGCTTATTCTCTTACAGTTTTGTTTAATTTGTTGAACATACTGTTTTCTCCCCTTTCAAACCTTTGGATACAATCTCCTCTCTTCTTCCCTGTCATGAATAACTCAATTAACAGGCACTTCTCATTTAGGATGCATATTAACTATCATTACTTACAGAAGTCTTATTTTGATGCATCAGACTAAGTCAGGCTGCTCTGTGAAGCACACCAAAACTTCTATGCTACCTTTGTGAAGATATCTATTATCTTTGATGCTATTTATTTTAGGGCTATGTTCTCCCCCTCACAAGTTGTAAAATCACAAATCACAGGGCAGAGGCTATGTCTGTTTTAGTTTTGATGCCTTGCCCACAGTAGGTTTTTAGTATTTATTAATTAGTGAGTTATAATTGAAAGGCTATGATGTACTCTATATAGAAGCAAAATGAAATGACCAGTGTTACAGATTTAGGAGTTCAGGGAAAAGACCAAAGTGAAACACCTGATGACAAAAGCAAAGAACCACTAGGAAGTGAGTGTCATAGCAGGTAAAGGCTGAGTCACATCGGAATCCATTTCTCTTTCTGCTCAATCCAAATATTTTTAACTCATACTTACTTTGCAATCTCAATTTCTTTACTCTTTCTGATATTTTCTTCAGGAACATAAATTTTGCAGGAGAAAAGGATGTAAAATACCCCTTTTACCAGAGATACATGGTAAAACCTTATCTTTTGTAAGGTTTTCCTTTTGCCTCTTCTCCCTTCCCTTCAGCCATGTAAGGCCATTGAGTTAAGTTGTTCTCCGTTTTTGGTTTACATATTTACTTTACAGAATTTACTAGAAAAAAAGAAATTTTTTTGAGGTAAAGATGCTAGTTTTAGGTTATGATATGTACACTATTATTCATTATCCACATTAAATACATTTGGATGGAATATATATTCACACTGAAAAGCAGAGATTTAAAAAAAATTTCAGTTCTACCTTTACTAAATTTTTTGATATACTGTTTTCTTAATTCTAGCTTCCCAGGTGGCACAGCAGTAAAGAATCTGCCTGCTAATGCCAGAGCTGCAAGAGACAAGTGTTTGACCCCTGAGTCAGGAAGATCCCCTGGAGTAGGAAATGACAACCCACTCCAGTATTCTTGCTTTCTTAATTCTAGAGGTGTTGCTATATAATGATACTTAATAAAGATTTTTAAATTGCTATTCATCAAACATTTAAGCTTTATAATTTATATGTTTTTTTTCAATTTTCACATTCTTTCAAAAATTAGGTCTTCATAAAAATCAGATAGGGTAAATAGGACAAGAACTTAATAGCTATAGCAATATTTGCACAATCCAGTCTATATAATTTTCCAGACCACACATGGATGTGAAAAGGATATTTGGATTTTCTAACTTAGACATAGGAAGAAAGTCTTTGAGCACAATAAACCCTGACACATACAGAAACACACCATACCAACGCTCTCCTGCTTATGAAGTAGATAATAATTATCTTGTAACAAATTCCCAACTGAATTTGTTTGGGAATTTCTTGCCTTAAGTGTACCTTGGATGAAGGAGACTAGTGGGCTAGAGTCCATGGGGTCACAAAGAGTCAGACACAATTGAGTGAAGAACAAGTTCACTTTTCAAAAAAGAATTTTGAGCTTTTTTGGAAATCTGGGGTGACACATATATTTTTTTCATATATTGTAAAGTAAATTTAACTAAAATCATCTGTTTTTTTCATCAAGAATTGCTAAAACTATCTTTTTTCTTTGAGTAACTGAAAACAAATGATCAGGGATTCTATGCCACAGCCATCCAAGACTCTTTTCTTGAGCATATAGTGTTTATCCCTTGGGATCCATAAGTTTCTACAAACTGTGCATAAGTGCATTCTGAAAGAAAGGGGCCTTTAAAAAATTCATGGAGTAGGTAAGTGCATTCCATGCTGAATAATCATGTTAGTATAGCAAGCATGTTTTAAAGCACTTGGGCAAAAAAATTAGGCTTTAGGATTATTGCTATATGTAGAGCCATTTCCTCTTAGAAGCTGAACATGTAAAACAATAAGCATTGTCTTTTTAATTTGTCAATATCGAATTATTAAGAAACTAAAGAATGCAGTGTATTACACATACCACAATAATAGATCCAAGTTTTCAGTTTTCCTTATATTCCCTTTAAAGATCTTGCCCAAACTTTCATCAGTTGAAATGAAAACTGGATATTGCATTTTTATCTTTGAAAAAAAAGAGAATGAGAACAAAATAGAAGAATAGAGGGAAAAGGAAAAATTCTACTGAGTCAGATTAAAAATTGATGCAACTGCATTCATACTCAGAGCCCCTGACCCGGCTTTAGTAATTCTATTACAACTCTTAAATGGTTATTTTTTCTATGATAGTTAATTTAATATCTGTCTGATTCTTCTTTAGAAGCTGGGGATCTGCTATATTTATTCTTAGGCATTTGTGTTATGTATCACTGTCCTCAGCAGACAGATGCTTCTCAGTAAGTACTTTTACTGAACTTGGTTTATGACATTGCAAGCTTGAAATTGTGACATTCACAATTTTCTGTTTCTCATATTGTGAGAGAAATAGAATGGGACCTCCCAATTCATTCCTTTAATCAAGGAATAATGCCTGCTGGTAAAAAAGAACCAACTCCACAGAGTGCTGGTTTAACTTAAAAATGGGAACCAAATATCGGGGGGATTTTACCTTATATTAACAAAGGAACATAAGTAGAAGGCTACTTGGTTGTGTTCTTTCTAGATAATATAAAAAGTACAACACTGTTTTCTTTGAGTGATTAATATTAAAATACATTATAAACTATGTCATTTTTAAATTGAAGTGACAGTTTAGTCAGACTTGAAATTATGTTATATGATTTATTTTATATTAGTAGAAAAATAGAGTTTTGATAAAGACTACAGTTTATATTTAAAGAGCTTTCATTATTTGCTAAATGCTTACTTTGTCAATTTTATAAACATTTTAAATTTGGTATAGTAATATTTTTTAACATGTCATAAAACTTGGATTTTTAAAAAATCTGAAAACTCATATTGTTATCACTAGAAGAAACTGATACTTTTGGTGTTTTAATTTTAAATCTAGTGCATTTTAAAACATACAATTATTTTTGTTACTTTTTTAACTTCAGTTTTTAGAAAATATGATATACTTAAATTATATTCAAATAAGTCCATGAAATACATCAAGGTAGGGATGGATTAAACTAGAAGACTTTAGGATACTAAATTATTTGCATATTTATAATATCAAATGTTTGTTACAAATATTTGGATATGTTATATAATATGCAACAAATACAACAAATATTTATAATATCACTGCTAGGGCATAAAGAATATCATGAGAACCCTCTTCAAAGTAGGCCAGAATGATTCATGACCCTCATAGGAAAATGCTCCTGAAAATAGCGATTCCCTTCTGGAAAGAGTGAAAATGAAATGGGGGGAGGGGGACATTTTTCCCTGTTTTTTTCATAGCTTTTCATCCCTTTTAAAGACATAGCTATAAAAGAGTAAGTGAGTTCAAGAAAATGAGTTAATTTTTAGAAGGAAAAAGGGGGGCATAAGCTGAGGTAATTTTCAAGTTTCTAATTTACATTCTTTTTCCTTATTTGGTGACCTTCAAATTTAACTTTTTAGGGCAAAATCTTGCACAGAAGGGACAGTAGTAACAGTAAATTACTACTGCTGCTAAGTCACTTCAGTCGTGTCCGACTCTGTGCGACCCCATAGACGGCAGCCCACCAGGCTCCCCCCTGTTCCTGGGATTCTCCAGGCAAGAGCACTGGAGTGGGTTGCCATTTCCTTCTCCAATGCAAGAACGTGAAAAGTGAAAGTGAAGTCGCTCAGTCTTGTCCGACCCTCAGTGATCCCATGGACTGCAGCCTTCCAGGCTCCTCTGTCCATGGAATTTTCCAGGCAAGAGTACTGGAGTGGGGTGCCAAATTACTACTAAAACCCTTTAAAAAGCAATAGTATTATATCTCTCTGCAAGTAGCAATATTGATTTTTGTATAGCATTTTCTGTTGTGTCTGTATTTTCTTTCTTCTTCTTCTTCCTTTCTTTCCTCTCTCCCTCCACCAGTCTTTTCTTTCCTACTCATGAGCAATGCAGCATCTGACAGTTTCCACTCCACCTGTCTGGCTTCCTGTGGTGATACTGTCCTCAGAGACTGCAGTTGTCCCCACCGACTGTGCCTGGACTGCAGGGACACACCTCAGACTGTCAATGCCACATTCCACCAGCCGTGAAACCATCAGGGATTTATACCACCATTTCATCCCAGGAGAGTCACTCAGACAATACAGTAGAAAAATGCTGCCAGTTGTTTTTCTCTGTTCTGTTACCTTAGATATGTTTAGCCATCCTTCAGGAATATACCATGAAGATGAGACAAGAAGAAATTTTGAGCAACAGACATAATTCTCTCACCCACACCAGCCCCATGTCCATGACTCTTTACTGAGGGTAGGGATCTTCTCTCCTCTGCTTCATAGGAAGTCCCACATTCCTTCATGCCAGCTGAATTCTAGCAGACCTCAAGATAATCCTTTTGAGGCACACAGTGATCTCTGGCACCTGTGATCATTTAGTTTTGTCTTTCAAGCCTGGACTCCTACTACAAATTAAGTAATTAAACTTCTGTAGCTGAAGGACCAAGATGTTTGAATATGATGTAAATAATCATAGAATTAATGAGAGTTTGTCTCAATTTTGTCAGCTACCCTCTCCTTGTAAAATGATATCCTCTTCCTATCTTTGGTTCATGATATTTCAGTAAGTACACAAGTAGTAGACAGAGAGGAAATGGCAACCCACTTCAGTGTTCTTGCCTGGAGAATCCCAGGGACAGGGGAGCCTGGTGGGCTGCCGTCTATGTGTTTGCACAGAGTCGGACACGACTGAAGCGACTTAGCAGCAGCAGTAGAACAAGCCTTCAGAAAAGAGAAAAATTCAAGACAGCTTCATATAGCTCTAGACAGAGACAGTTTGGTTTTAGAAACTGGTTAGTAGCATTGACATTTTTCAGACTATATTGGAAACAGGAAACCTCAGATCTGTGTAAGCAAATGCAAAGATTACTAGAATAATAAAAATCCAGGTGATGGAAACTTACAAATTAAATCTGAACTGATTGTGTTTGTGGCTGGGTGGGAGGATGTGGGGGTATGGAGTGGTGTGGGTAGAGAATGGCAGGATTTTTTTTTTACAGCTGGTTTTAAATGTTTCAGTACTAAATAGCTTACCATTTCATTCAGACCAAAAGAAAAAAAAGCAAAATGAAAAGAGATAATTATTTTCTTTATATTCACTTAGCTAAGTATTTTGAATGTTCACTATTTCCTGAATTGGGAAGCATTGAAAACTTATGTGAGAATGACTTTATTATTTTTTTCTAGTTTATCTTATCTCTGGCTTCCTGGATGGCTCAGTGGGTAAGGAATCCACCTGCAGTGCAGGAGAGGCAGGTTTAATTCCTGGGCTGGGAAGATCCCCTGAAGGAGGTATGGCTACCCACTGCGATGTTCTTGCCTGGAGGATCCCATGGACAGAGGGGTCCAGGCTACAGTTCATATAGTCACCAAGAGTCTGATGAGACCGAAGTGACTGAGCACACAAACACATTAACTCTGTCTCTATGTACATGAAAACCCCACCAAATACAATTGTCTGAATAAATTTGTACAAATATACATATACCTGTGATCTTATTTTTGTCTTTGTAAAGTTCATGCATTTTTACCTATTATACCCAAATACTGAAGTTAACTGCAATTATAGTCATGAGTTTTATGCACTAAGTAGCCTGAGCAGGTGTATAAGAGCACTTTTAGTGTTCTACGCTAAGTTGCTAGACTGTATATACTGAACACAATGTAGTCATATATTTAATGTCTTTTCAATGGTATCAAATTACTGGATAGTGAAATATATTTATGAAAATAAATCATATATCACATTAATGGCAGTACATATTGCCTGAATTATCAAAAAGAAAATGTTACTTATAATTCCTAACTCACATTTCTGGAATACTGGATACCGACTTATAGAAGGTCTTTTATTTACAGAGAGGAAGCAAATTTGGTGTTTAGAGTAAACATACTTTCAGGTACAAAATTAAGTAAAAGTGAGAGGATCCAAGTTTGGAGAAGCTGAGACAAAGCTAAGGTCTCTGTGAAAAATGGAGTGATGAAAAGAGGTCATTGGTGTGGGATGCAATTTTGGACAAAGGGGGCTAATGCAAGTGAGCCTAGTAAGGACCAAACAGGACCAAACAGTGGGGGTGAAACAGGAAGGAAGGGGGCAGGGAACAACTTATGAAAGAATGACATAGCCCAAGGGTACAACATGAACTGACTAGAATCAAATGGGTCCAAGATGGCAGAGAAGTTAACTTCCACTAGACCTTGATCCTCAATCAGCAAGCTAAATGAAACACCCAGAGGCGCCATGACAGTCCCAAAGCACTGTCAAAAGACCAAAAAGTGGATGGTGGCTCCACCCTTTCTCCAATATAGTTGGAATAATCCTCCCATACATTAGGTCTATGAAATTACCCAGCCCATAAAAACTAACCATGTCACATTTCATGACTGCTGCACTCACCCTCTGCAATGGCCCATACTCTGTCTATGGAGTGTGTTCCTATGTAAATAAATCCACTTCTTATCTATCACTTTATCTCTCACTCAATTCTTTCTGCAATGAAACATCAAGATTCTGAAGTTCATTAGGTCCTGAAACCAGGTCTGAGATCTCAGTTAGAAGACCATGTGTTTTGGCTGGGTTTGAGTCCCAGCCCCACGGGTTAGAGTCCCCATTTGAAGTCAGTGGTTTTAGGGACACTCAAAAGAAGGTGCAAGAGAAGAGCCCAAAAAAGAAGTAAGAGAGATGTTTGAAGGAGATGTGTGTACGATGTGTATACATGGTGCAAAGATTGTGTGATGTGAGTTTTCCCTCATGTCAGACATAAGGGTAATAATAGCTTGTGCAGCATTACTTAAGTGCCAAGCTCTCTCCAGAGACTTCACATCTATTTAGTTATTTGTCACAATAAACCTATGAAATAAGTAAATTATTTTTGTTTTACAGGTGAGGAAACTGAGGATCAAGAGGTTAAATGATTTGTCTGATGTCATTCAGCAAGTAAATTGCAAAGCTAGGATCCCAACCCAGGTTCTGACCTCGATGCTGTACTGGGTTTTCCTATGGGAAAGAGGAAAATCGTGCTGCTACAAGGTTGGCACAAGATAGAACTAGAGGTCGGTCTCCCGTCCCAAGAATATTTTGGGGTTAAGTACATAATAATATAAAGGAAAGATTGATAGACGAGTTCTTTGTGTTTCTCTTGTTTAAGAAGGTTAATTCTGTGCCAAAATGTTTGCTATAACCTCAAAAACAATCAAAGCATTGTTTCTTCTAAACAGCTATAAACTTGCTTTAGGTTTCATTATGGTATGCCTTTGAAAAACTCATAAGGTATCTGAAATATGCATGTATCTGAGCAGACACAACTTTTAAGACTGCCAACTTGATGTAAAGTTGGAAACTGATCACCCTTATTGTATTCTATTATATTATTAAACAAGCTTATAGTTGGTTATAAATGAATTGGGAACTAGTTGTATTTAGTGCAGGCCAGTTGCTACAATCTTTATTTATAAATTGTGGCTTTACTGATTTTAATCCTTACAATAGATGAACATCTGAGCTTATTTCTTTTCTTTTATGAAACCGTAATTAACTCATTGAGTCTGGCACAGAAATTTGTATGTGCTCACACTACTTTCTCTATAGGTAATACAATGAAAGAAATTACATTCAGTTCCCTGAAATCTTCTCTTACAAATAAATATCAGAACTTCAAGTTCATGCTCACAGATATTTTGCTGGAAGATTGCCCTCTTTAAGAAAAAACAAAAAACACTATTGGATTTCACAAGTGGATATGGAATCCAAAGTGTTAAGATTCTGCAGTAGGTTTTTTTTTTTTTTTTTTTTTTTTTTTTTCTTTTTCTTTTC
>SJYA01000766.1:2808438-2821097 GCA_006410615.1 Neotragus moschatus
TTTTTTTTTTTTTTTTTTCTCTTTTATCACTCTCTTACCCCCATGTCACTCCCTTTTCTATTAGCTACCTGGCTAAATATGATTCAGAAAAATGAATGTATTCATTACAATTATTTTGGGAGACAGCCTCTTTCAGTACTTATCTGAGGGGCAGTGTCAGTTAATACTGACTTGCCCAAGAGAAGGAAATCCAGAGGACATTGTTTATTAGATGCTGGCCGCTGAATGGAGCCTATGTGAGCAGATGGCAGATGTTGTGAGTAAATCACTGGAAAGTCTACCATCAGCCACCTGAGTATTTCTCAGTTCCCACTGAATAGCCATAAATTAGGAGAAGTGCTGAAAAGTCTGTCGACAATGTCACATGCCTGGAATGACCAGGCTTTCATCTTTTCCTAGAAAAACAAAACAAGGATCAACATTAAAATGATTAATAGGTTGAAGGGGCTACTTTATTTCTCAACTTGGAAAATCAGCTGAGGCTGCCCTTATTAAAGCTTTATGATTAAAAGTTCCTATGTTCCATAAAAACTTGTTACATATCTGTCTCTTATTCAAAATAATATTTAAATAACTAAGATTTACAGAATGAAATACCTTAAAACATCAGATTAGTTGCTCAAACTAAAGACATATACTATAGAAGAAAATAACATATACCCATAAAACTTAAGCTCTACTTAGGAAATAAATAACACAGTCCAGTTTGTCAATTTTGCTACCTCGTTCCTATTCTAAGGGTTTCCAGGCCTTAGGCACATTTCCATCACTTGAGAGGAAAAAAAAAAAACAAACAAAAAATGCATTCTTCCACCCCCTTATGACTATTAGGAGGTTGTTTTCCTTTTTTATAGTTCAAGACACACCTGTGCTGCTACTCAAGTAAATTTAACATATTACAGTCATAAAATACCTCTGATGGTTGGAATTTGGTCCCAAGACATTACCTAAATACTAAGTTTCAGCATTTGTTTACCAGAAATTGCTGCTGCTACTATACCCCCTCTCCATGTGTCTTCTCCTCATAGCTCCTGAACTTGTTCTACCGGGATTAGCCTTAAAGGCCCAATAATGACTTTAAATTATAAGCCTGGGAGCAGAAAACTGTTTCATCCCTCAAATTCATTTAATATTGGCCTTGCTTCTGTTTAGTGTTAAGCTGCTCTTGAGGGCTGCCCTACAAATGAACAGTTCCCCCAGAGTCAGGAAGAAATGTCTGCTCTTCGGTTAACAAAATTTGCTATATTATTTTGTCAATCTAGTTTCTATTCTGGTGGCTTATTTGCGATTGACCTTTCTTTCAACTCCCCACAGCACTTTACATATGCCTCTATTACAGTACTTACCTTATTTTGCTTTCAGTTATAGTTATATTTTTACTTATTTTATTATTAAGTATTATGATCATAGAAGGAACACAGCACCTTTTCTTCTCTATAACTATCCTGCAGTATGAACTAAATGTCTATCACTTTCAATTAACTCTTGCTCTGGTGATGAGCCAAATTTGGGGAATTTCAGTTTTGCTAGTTCATCCCTCTCCTCTTTTTTTTTTTTTTTAGTTCTAAGTGGATAGTTTCTTTTCTTTTGCCATATACCTAAACCTAATACATTGTTAAGCACCTTGACCCAAGTACACCCCAAAGTTTACATACCAACTACAACTTTCTATTCCCAAACGTGGTGGTGATCTATCAGTCTGTTCCTACTGTAGGTTGTTCTAATGTTCATCCCAATAGTTTGTTACCCAAATAGGTTTTTTTTGTTTGTTTGTTTGTTTTGCTTGATAAACAGCAAGACAGAACTCTGAGATGCCAAAATTTTAGGCGTAAAGGAGATGGGAAGATAAATCTCAGGTCAGCCATTCTAAAGACAAGGGGCTCAGGGCATTTATGGGATAAAGAATAAAGGATCAGGGTGGTCTGAGGCATGAGGAATGTGGGGAAAACTGTTCAGACAAAGGTACAGTGATTGCAGGCATTATTAAGCCACAGGTCTCTGCACATTAAAACTTGGAGACATTTAGCAGCACCTGAGCATGGAGCTCTTGGCCCTCTGATGTTAAAAGGTCACTGAGTGAATACCTGAACACCCCCATTGGGTGTGCTGCACTGTCCTTTAAATTATAAATTTGGTCCTGTACTGTCTTAACTCAGCTTAAACTACACACAACTGGCTCCAAGCTCCTGGAAAACAACTTGGGCAAACATCTTGTCTTATTGTAACAACAAGCTGCTTGGAGGCTATGCAAGTCTTTTGTAGTAGCAAAGAAAACAATCTTGGTTAGTAAAGGTAGGTGAAATGGATTTGGCTATTGATTATCCACACTTTTAAGTTTTTTGATAACCATGGCTATGTGTCATTGGAAAAAACATGGAAAATACCACAGTCTCAAGAAGGCAGCAGAATCTTGATGCTTCACAGATCAGTAACAAGTTGCCCCTCAGTCATAAGAGCGGAGGAAAGCTGCAGAATTAGCCTGAGGGAGAGGCATCATGATTTTATAGAAAATTAAGAGATCACTGGGGTCTAGTTTGTCTCTCACTAACTAAAGTATAATAAGATTAAATATGTGCTCCTTTTCATCTACAAAATGAAGATAATAAAACACATCTCAAAAATTGCTCTAAGTATTAAATCAGATAGCAATCATTCAACCCATTTACTGAGGTTCAGTTACACGGCAGACTCTGGTCAAACCGTGTCTGTACTATTGTAGTAAGTTTTGGGTTAAATCTGAATAGGTCCAGAGGGGGCAGTTGAAGAGGGTAACCATAGCAGAAGACCTATAGATTAGAGAGCTGGAAATGTTAATCTTGTTAAAATAAATTGAGCAAAAGGATATGGTAGCTGTCACTTGGCTAGTTTCCAATTTTGGAAGCTATCTTGGAATACCTTTTTGGTAAAGAAGTCATTCATGTTGAGAAATACCTTTATAATAATTGAGAAATCTCCAAATAAAGTTCTGTCATTGTGTGCTTAGTCACTCAGTCGTATCCAACTCTTTGTGACTCCATGGACCAGTCTCCTCTGTCTATGGGATTCTCCAGACAAGAATACTGGAGTTGGTTGCCATGCCCTCCTCCAGGGGAATCTTCCCAACCCACAGATCTCCCACATTGCAGGCAGATTCTTTGCCATCTGACAGGGAGATTTATCTATTGTTGATACTGTAGAAAGAGAATGTTCAAAAATGATTCTTAAATATTTTTCAAGTATGATTTTATATGTGTCATATATATGTATGTATATATGTATACACATATAGACACACACACACATTCTGCAGTGCTTTTCATCATCAACAACCAATTCTCCAATTCTTCACGCAAGAACTGAGTGTCCAACAATTTGATTCAATTCTGACACTGACTACCCAGAGTTTGTACAGACCCCATAATTAGGGGCTCAGTGCCACAAGGCTGCTACTAACTTCAGCCACCATTCATAAGATCTGTAACTTCCGTACTTCTAATCAACTGGCTACAAATGGATACTTCTATGACCCCTTCTCAGGTGCAAAACTTTTCTAGAATGGCTCACAGAGCTTAGGAAGTCACTTTAGATATTATTATTGGTTTATTATAAGGGATACAACTCAGAACAGTGAATGAAGAGATTCATAGAGCAAGGTATGGGTAAGGGGTGTGGTTCTTGATGCTCTTCCTAGCATTCTACTCTCTCAGCATCTCGACAAGTTCACCAACCCAGAGGGACTCCAAACTCCATTGTTTGGGTTTTTATTTTTTGTTTTACAGAGGTTTCATTATGCAGGCATGATTAATTATTAACTCAATCTTTTGCCCTCTTGGGAAGAGGGGGATGAAAATTCTAGACTTCTAATCAAGGTTTGGTCTTTCTAGTGATCAAGTCTCATCTTGAAGCTGTCTGTTTAGAAGCCTGCTAAGAGTCTCCTTGTTAGAACAGAAGATGCTCTTCTCACTCAGGAAATTACATGAGACTAGAAGTTCTGTGTCAGGAACTAGAGATACAGACCAAATATATATATATATATGTGTGTGTGTGTATATATATATATATATATATATGTATATGCCATACCTATACAAACATGGGCTTCTCTGATGGCTCAGCAGTGAAGACTCTGCCTGCAATGCAGGAGACATGGGTTTGATCCTTGGGCTGGAAAGATCCCCTGGAGGAGGAAATGGCAACCAGTATCCTTGCTGGGAAAATTCCAATGGTTAGAGGAGCCTGGTGGGCTACAATCCATGTATCACAAAGAGTTGGACACGACTATGTGAATGAGCGCACGCGTGCACACGCACACACACATACACATTGTTAAACAAATATATATGTTGTAGTTGTTAGAACAGGTCTAACCACATGTCTAATATTATGCGTGTGACTGGCTTTCACCTTGAACTACAGAAAATAAGAGCACCAAGCTGGATTCATCAGTATATAGGCAGAGAACAAGGAAATTCTTGATAATACCCACACAGGCAAATGGATTGACTGTATTTTCTAACTGATATAATTGTGATTTTCATCTCATCTGCTTTTCTTACAATGTAACTTTGATACTTCTTCCATGAAGAAGTGTGTTTGCACTCCCTCCTTTTAAGTGTGGTGGGAGATTTAAAACTGTTCAACCAAGAGAGTTAGTGGAAGTGACATTATGTGAGTTTTGAGGTTAGGTCATAAAAAGGATATGGATTCTACCTTCCTTGCTCTTTTTGGCATACATCATCTGGGGTAGCCAGCCACTCCACTGTGAGGAAGCTCAATCTTTCTTTTCTGGGAAAACCACAAGAAGAGAACCATATATTGAGGACCTAAGTCTCCCTATTTGTTGATTAGCATCAATAAATTTGCAGATATTTCTAGTATATAAACTTCAGGGCTTCCAAGCCTCAGACATTTTGGAATACAGACAAGTTATCTTTGCTGTGCATTGTCTAAATTTCGAATCCATAGAGTCATTAGGTGTAATAAATGGTTATTTTACAATAATCTTGGTGATAATTTTTTTTTAACCTAGTTATATGTATTAGTCAGGATTCTCAAGTGAAACAGAGCCAAAAGGATATGCATGAACC
Source organism: Neotragus moschatus (assembly GCA_006410615.1). Lineage (NCBI taxonomy): Eukaryota > Metazoa > Chordata > Mammalia > Artiodactyla > Bovidae > Neotragus > Neotragus moschatus. The sequence continues at coordinate 2,813,505 of SJYA01000766.1, forward strand.
CTCTATGGAACAACTGATTTGTTCAAGATCGAGAAAGGAGTATGACAAGGTTGTCTGCTGTCACCTGTATGTTTAGCCTATATGCTGAGCACACCAAGAGAAATGCAAGCCTGGATGAGTTACAAGCCAGACTCAAGAAAGGCTTGAGAAACATCAACAACCTCAGATATGCAGATGATACCACTCTAATGACAGAAAGCAAAGAGGAACTTAAGAGCCTCTTGATGAGGGTGAAGGAGGAGAGTGAAAAAGCTAGCTTAAGACCAAATGTTTTAACGAAGATCATGGCATCTGGCCTCATTACTGCATGGCAAATGGAAGGGGGAAAGGTGGAAGTAGTGACAGATTTTCTCTTCTTTCTCTTCTCTTCTCTTCTTCCAAAATCACTGTGGATGGTGACAGCAGCCATGAAATCAGAAGATGATTGCTTCTTGGCAGGAAAGCAATGACGAGCCTAGGCAGTGTTTTGAAAAGCAGCGACATTACTCTGCCAACAAAGGTCCATATAGTCTAGGCTATGGTCTTCCAGTGGTCATGTACAGTTGTGACAGCTGGACCATAATGAAGGCAGAACACCAAAGAATTGATGCCTTTGAACTATGGTACTGGAGAAGACTCCTGCAAGTCCATTGGATGGCAAAGAGATCAAACCACTCAATGTTAAGGGAGACCGACCCTGAATATTTCACTGGAAGGACTGAGGCTGAAGCTCCAATATTTAGGTCATCTAATGAAGAGATGACTCATTGGAAAAGTCCCTGATGCTTGGAAAGATCGAGGGCAGAGAGAAGAGGGCATCAGAGGATGGATGCCATCACTGATGCAATGAATATGAACTTGAGCAAACTCTGGGAGATGCTGAGGGACAGAGAGGCCTGGCATGCTGCAGTCCATAGGGTTGCAAAGAGTCGGACAGGACTGGGCAACTGAACAACAACAACAATGTATATACAACAACAACAATATAAATGTAAAATATTTATATATAGTATAGTATATTTATAGTATATATAATAAACCTTCCTTCTCCATATACAGATTTATGTATCTGTCTATCTGAGAGAAGTAGAAAGAGATAAGGACAGATAAAGATTTGTTTCAGAAATTGATTTACAGAGTTATGGAAGCTAAGAAGTTTCAGACTCTATCATCTGCAAGCTGGAGAACCAAGAAAGATGGTGATAAAACTNCGAGTCAGACAGGACTGGGCAACTGAACAACAACAACAATGTATATGCAACAACAACAATATAAATGTAAAATATTTATATATAGTATAGTATATTTATAGTATATATAATAAACCTTCCTTCTCCATATACAGATTTATGTATCTGTCTATCTGAGAGAAGTAGAAAGAGATAAGGACAGATAAAGATTTGTTTCAGAAATTGATTTACAGAGTTATGGAAGCTAAGAAGTTTCAGACTCTATCATCTGCAAGCTGGAGAACCAAGAAAGATGGTGATAAAACTTAGTTCAAGTTCAATATTCTAAGAACAAAGTAAGGACAGCTTGTATAAATTCTGGAGTCCAGAAGTATTTAATACAAGAACCAGGAGCTCTGATGTCCAAGAGCAGAAGGAAATGGACATCACAGCTCAAGAAGGATAATTTACCCTTCCTCTGCCTTTTCATTTTCTTTTAGGCCTTCAGTGAATTGAATAATGCCTGCCCACGTCAGTGAGTGGATCTCCTTTACTTGTTCACTGATTCAAATGCTCTTTCAGAAATATAGACACACAGATAAATAATATTTTATGGGCCATCTGGTCATCCCTCGGTCAACACATAAAATCACAAGTCCATCCCTGTCAACATTTTGCCTATATGCATCTCCTTAAACCATACATGGCCCTGAAATAAAGACATTAACAAAGTCATAATTCCATCTAACATGATACAACTATCATGCTTACAACTGAAAATGCACTAATCCCTTCCCTAGAAAGGGACGTAAAGTCCTTGAATAAGGTTTACTCATATCTTGATATTGCATAGTTTGAAGTCTGATGTAAGATTAACAATACTTAAAGATGTTATAAAGTCAATATACATGATTTAGGAGTAAAAGAGGAAAGGAAACAAAGATATTTGCTTAATATTTGTGTATATACTTACATACTAATATATTCATAAAAAAATAAATACTCGTGAAAATTACAGTCCTTCATTTTGGGTCACATCCTTTGTGGATGGAAAGCAATAAGAGTACGCTGCTGCTGCTAANGAGTAAAAGAGGAAAGGAAACAAAGATATTTGCTTAATATTTGTGTATATACTTACATACTAATATATTCATAAAAAAATAAATACTCGTGAAAATTACAGTCCTTCATTTTGGGTCACATCCTTTGTGGATGGAAAGCAATAAGAGTACGCTGCTGCTGCTAAGTCGCTTCAGTCCTGTCTGACTCTGTGCGACCCCACAGACGGTAGCCCAGCAGGCTCCCCCGTCCCTAGGATTCTCCAGGCAAGAACACTGGAATGGGTTGCCGTTTCCTTCTCCAATGCATGAAAGTTGAGATTAGGTCCCAACATAAACCCAAAAGTTGCTGGGGCTGGTACGGGTGAAGATGAGGGCAAAAAGGACCACACTCTGTCCTCAATTAGATCCCACCAAATTCCCTTTCTTAGACATCTAAGAATGATCACGTTGGAGCAGTGAAACTTTGAGACTATCCAGTTACTCAAAAGTAAGACTAAACCTAGGAGGGTGACGTATGACATGGAACTGGAGGGCACCAGGGCTTCCTATCTATACCCTGGGTGCTGAATATGAAGACTTCGACTATCTGTGGGGTCAAGGGCTCGGTTGCCAGGGGCTCCGTGGGCCTTGCTCAGCATGGCCAGGCTCTGTTCTCGGAAGCAGGCCTGCTGGAAATCCCCACTTAGGTAATCCACCGTTTGTATCAAGCTGTTCTGGCTTGCCACTGGACCGACCCCTGCTCCCTGCCGGAAGTGGGCCCCAGCAGCCACCGCCGCACAGTCGAGGGGTGCGCCCGTGGGCTGCCCACCGTGGAACGGCACGTCATCCTCAAAGATGAAGATAAACTATCCATGGTAATCGAAGAAAGGCAAAATACAGGGATACACATGTAAAGGGCTAGATTTAGGGGTAAAAAACAAATAAATTTCCCTCTTGAATTTCAACATTCTCAGTAGAAAGCAAGATCATCATCAGAGGATGGTAAATGGAAAGGAAGGGTAAGTTGTAACGGAACAGATAATATAACAAAATGAAAAAAAAAAAAAAGAAAAAGGCAGAATTAACAGGCAGGGAAAAGGCCTTCTCCAGGATAATGCTCATCAATTTAAAATGAGATGATTTATCATTAGTTGTATTTTTTTTACAATCATATTTAGCTGTGCTAGTACAAGCATTGAGAAATAATAAAGTTATATTTAACAAGGCTTATACTTTCCCTCGTTAATAGGGATGGTAGGACCTATTGATCTGAAAAAAACAGACTTCGAGTTATTTTTCCAGTGAAGATAATTTTTTTAGAATCAATAGGAAATTGCAATACAGGATCTGCAGCCACAGTGAGGCACAGTAAGTCCGCCCACAGCAAGGGAAGGAGAATATTTTTATAAACAAAAAGCAAACAAAGCGTTCTTGGTTTTCCACTAAGTTCTTGCTAAGAAAGATCTTTCCCCTTCCTGTTGGGCTCTGCTATCTCACAGGGCATGAGAGCTCCCCCTTCTGGTCTCCCAACTCTATTTTAATAAAGTTTCTGTTTATTTGTCTTTTACAAACGTGAGATGAGAAGGAGTTAAAATTTTTCTGCCAGGAAAACATGACAATGATTGCCATGGAATATAAATTGGATTATAAGGCCAGAGAAGGCATGAAGAGGGGTGAGGGAAAGTGAAATGGTAAGAGTATCAGTGAGATGGAGATCTCAGTATTTTTGCAGTCAGGATATTAGAAGAGAAATGGAAAAAGGAGATCGTCAGAAACTGAAAATACTTGGAATTAAAACTACAGAAAGGATACAGCTACTGGTAATTATAAGCCTAGTTTATGACTGTTGAAGTAAGTGACTGAAGTTGCATGAAGAAGATGATCTGGAGAGAAAAAGATGACGGGACTCAAAATCTGGAGAAATAATAGCATAACCTATATGGATATTGAAGTCACTTAGAAATGTTATAGATGTCATTTTGGAATAAGTGATGATGTATAGAGTTCTCTAAAGAAACAAACTAATAGAATATACATATTAATGTGGTTTGCTGTCCACTAAACTCTGTGATCTTGTCTATTATAATCAGCTTTGGACTAAAATCTACCAGACTCACAAATGGTTGTGCATATTAAACATATGTTCATACTATTTTGAAGAATCTTGTGAGGCAGTTCTGTCCACATGTTGGTTGATATAGGAATGAACAGTGAGTAAAGAGAAGCAAGAACTAAGGAGGTAGAGGAAACCAAGAAAATATATGCCTTCTATAACTCTGAGAGATTCGGGAATGTTTGGAGATATCAGGTTGGAAATTTGGTGAGCTGTGAGTTCAGAGTAGTCAAGTTTCCTTTTCAGAAGGCTGGGAGCTGAAAAGTCCAGCTCTTTAAGTCTTTATCTTCTTACATATATNTAAGGAGGTAGAGGAAACCAAGAAAATATATGCCTTCTATAACTCTGAGAGATTCGGGAATGTTTGGAGATATCAGGTTGGAAATTTGGTGAGCTGTGAGTTCAGAGTAGTCAAGTTTCCTTTTCAGAAGGCTGGGAGCTGAAAAGTCCAGCTCTTTAAGTCTTTATCTTCTTACATATATGGTACAATTTACTTAGAGCAACATTGCTTAACTAATTTTTTTTTTTTAACAATCACTTCTCTAAGGAAGTGATTTGTAGCCTACTTTTTCCTAATTGCCCCTCCCCCATCACCATGAAATTGTAATACTACAGATACACAGTGTAAGACTGTTCATATACTATGGTCCTTTGAAGGGCCACAAACCACTACAGTTTCTAAATTTTTTTCACTTTCCCCAAGAATCAACTGCTCCCGCTCCTACACCAAGGGTGATATCACCCTTACGGAGCTTGCATGATTTAGAGATACAAGTTTTCAGATGCTGAATTTCTCTGTTGAGTGTTCTTTTTACTATAATCATGTTTTCTTGCTCTAGGTAAACTTACTGCTTTCTAAAATATTTCTTCAGGAAAAATGATCTGTCATGTAACCTTGTCAAAAATGTCATTCTGCCATGTGATTTTTTTTCCTTATAACTATCCCCAGTGAGGATTTCCAAGTAGATTGTCCAAAGCATTTAATTCCTTATTAGAGTGGTTGATTCATGATCCTTTAAGCTAGTTTCCACTTTCCTTGAGGATCCAGCGACTTGTTAAATGGCTTTGTATCATCATGGTCTAATCCTAAGTAATAAAACATGATCCAGGAACAGCTGGTTAAATGACTTGGCTTCCTGGTAGACCTCTCAATTTTTCTAGGGCCATAAATCTGTGATCATTTGTAGCAAACATTCTCTCCATTCACAACAGATGTGGCTGAAAGAACATGATGTAGATGAAAGAAGATAAGGAAAATAATTGTATAATGTTAGCCTCTTTCACGGCATGAACGTCCAAATTCTATGTACAATATATCTTAACATTTTCTTGATGTTATGGGTTAGGGTACAAATTTCCACCTGAATATCACACTGTACCTTTTAACAAATATGGTTAGATGGTTTTATGTAACCTTACACATTTCTGAGTTTTTATACAAATATAAAACATATTAGCTTGATCTTATACTTTGCAGTCTCCATAATGGTGACAAAATTAATTTCTTTAGGCTACCTTGGTATTTCATTAAGACAGTCCTCTGTGTGTGTATGTGTGTGTGTGTGTGTGTGTGTGTATAACAATTGTTTATTGTATAATAACATATATAACAGGTTTTATTATATAGTATGTTATATATGTATACATGTCTGTTAAGGCTGTCATAACAAAATCACACAGAATGGGTGGCTTAAATAGCAGATACTAATTTTCCCACTGTTTTGAAGGCTAAAAGTCCAAGATCCAGGTGTTGGAAGGTTTAATTTCTCTGGAGGTCTCTCTCCTTGGCTTCTCCTTTGTCCTCATATGGCCTTTCTTCTGTGTACGTATATCCCGCTGTCTCTTTCCTTCTTGTCTTATAAAGTCATCAGTTATACCGGATTTCAGCCTAACCTTATGACCTCATTTAACCTTAATTACTTCCTTAAAGGCTCTATCTCCACATACAGTCATATTAGGGGTTTAGGCCTTCAATACATGGATTTTGAGGAGAACATTCAGTTCTATTTTATTTATTTGAAAAAATAGCATATCTAGTTACCATGAATTTGCTTATGAATATATCCCATTTAATGACTTTAGAAATGATAAAATGATAACTTCACAAACAGGAATCATACTATCAATTTGTATCTGGACTGTGCATCAAATTCTCTCTTATTTCACTCCTTCCTTTCTGATCAGAGATATTGGTGAAGGGAAGTATATTATTTTTTCTGGATATTAGCAGGGGAGTTGAAATTTAGGAAGTACTTCTAGTCACCTATTACTTATTTTAGAACTTGAACTTTCCTTTTTAAAAATAGTAAACTCAAAGTGAATAATTTACTCCTGTGTGTTTCTTCTGTCTGAAACATTAAATACTTGAACAAAATGTCTGCATGACAGCAATATAGAGTGTTAAACCAAGCCAGATGTTTAGGTATTTTATATGGGATTTGACTTAAAACTTAGCATAAATTTGTTCTTAAATTGTAGCTATACACACCATTACATATTGCCACTGCCTACCACAACCCCACCTTGTTCTTAGAAAATGTGATCTCACTAGACACATGAAAACACAATTTGCACTTTTCTCTTCTAAACATTTTGTAATTACTTGGTTTTCAGGTCAGCATCTAACAGATCTAACTCAAGTTTTTAAAAGTACAATAGCTCCATAATATGGATATTAAATAATTTATTCCATTTGTATAATAATGGTCATTACAGTTTCACTCTAAATAATGATGTAATAAATACTATTATAATAGATTCTTATTTATATTGCATTTGTTTCAGAAGGGGAAAATCTTTCAAGTAGATTGCCTTGTCAAATGTGTTCATATTCCACATTTTACCAGAGCTACCAAATATCTTTATAAAAATATATATTAGCAAACTTTATACAAATTTACAACACTGGTTTTTAAGATTCTGTTTCTTACATTAATCAACACTTGATATCATCGATAGTTTCATTCATTTTTTTCACTTTGCAAAATTTTTAATTTGAGACATATTATACATATAAAAAGAATATCCAATAGAAGTACATTTATTACTTAAATTGAGGTATAACTGACATACAATATATAAATTTTAGGTGTACACTATAGTGATTGAACTTCTGTATACATTGTGAATTTTCCACCAATGTATGAGGGGTGGATATCTATACATGTTTGCTCAATATGGTTTTGATTGTAGTAGTCATGTAGCAAGTTTAAATGATTATGATTCAATGCTTATAATAAAATAAGTTTCCATTGTTAAAATTAAGTGAAAATGAAGTAATTATCTTATCTGA
>SJYA01000766.1:2821264-2905343 GCA_006410615.1 Neotragus moschatus
CTAAATGATTTATGAAAAACATTTTCATATTGTAGCCTTAATTCTCTAGGTAATGACTTTGCTGTCCTAGGTCTTCAAATGCTGGTGGTATACTCAAGATAAATGGAGAACACCTTTACTTCAATATCTAATATGATGGCATAGTATAAACTGCCACACTGCCACAATTAATTTTTCAAATACAGTTTTGTCAAATGCAATTTGAAGTAGGCTCATTTAGCTAAAAAAAAAAAAAAAATCCTCTCATAACACAGAATACACTTCTGCTTTAAAATTTAACGAAAGTTGTGTGATACACAAGTATGCATAACAAAATAAACTTGGAAAGCCAAAAGATCCATTTCAGCTTGACAGATAAAGGAGCTTGCTTCCTTTTCTGTACAGAGCAGCTGTCATGTCAGAGGCACCTTGTCCTGGTAGGGAATTTGATGATGGCTCTAAAAACCTTGAAGCTTCTGAAGCAATTTAAATATGATCTTTAATGACTTTGGAGTGGATTAGCCCTTGACCTTTCTGTTCCCATGGCATTTTTTCCATCCAGCTCTGACATATGTAACAGAAAATTGTGTTCTTCAGATCACTTTGAAACTTCCAATTATGTCAAGAGGCTTAAGTTGATTTTTGATTGACTTATAATGACAAGAGCTGATCTTTAAAGGGGGTAAAAATGCAAATCAGTGCTCATTGGGACTCCATTTTATTAGCTGTAATTCTATTAATACTAAAAGGAGACATTTAAAATAATAAAGTTGTGATTTATGTTTATGTGATTTGAAAAATTGTAATTGATTTTCAAAGGAGTCCACATTATATTATTTGATACAATATTTGTTTCTACATTGCTTTTCATCATTGCCTCTTTACTTTTAAAATTTATATAAGAAGTCTAAAAAATATAGTGTATCTTAACTTCAAGAGATAAAAATTGTATATACCATAATTTGGGAAAATGTAGTTAGATAACACGCTATACAATGAATAATAAGAAAGCCTATTGAAATAATGAAAATGAGTAACTGACATATAAAGCTCTTAAAAAACAAAGTTTCAAATGCAAATAAAAGAGAAAGGAAGCAAATATGAAAAATAAGCTGAGACATGAAAAAGAAACATAGCAAATTCTAGCATGGTAAATAGAAACAACAAAAATGATCACTAAAGTACTTTGTGCTTTAAAAGGATAATGTCAGTTTTATACAAAAATTGTTGAAGAGGGGAAAGGAAACTATATATATACAAAATTGAACTTTAGAAAAGAATTTTATAATTATTTGTATAAATTTACATAGGATGAAAGTATAAACTATGAAAACTGGATAATTCATATTATGAATGTGTAATTTAAAGGTACGGATAATAGTATATTTTCATCCAAGTTTATAACTCTGGAATATATTTCTAAATGAAACATCCTAAATGAAACAAACCAGAAGGAAGACTTGCAGTTTTTCCTATAAATGAGGAATTTAGATTTTTAAAAAATCTGCCAACTATAAATCTGTTAGATCATGATGCTTTGAATTTCATTTTTGTGTCCCAGCAATGTAAGCCCTACCTCATTTATGGGATTTACAGTGAAGGTGTTAGACAAATGTATGACAATTTCTCCTAGTTTAAATTATACACTTATTTAATTTCTCTACATAGTCTTATATGCAAAGATAATGAAAATGTGGGTTGAGTTATGTACTGCAAAACTTTAGATACTGAAATCCTCAGAACTACTGCCAAATGTGACCTTATTTGTAAATAGGCTTTTATAGATATAATCATTTAAACTAGGATGAGGTCGTATTGGAGCAGGGTGTGCCCTGAATCCAGTGTGACTGGTATCCTTATAAAAGAATGCATGTAAAGAGACAGATATACATACAGGGAGATGAAGGTGGAGATTTGGGTGATGCTTCTACAAGCCAAGAGCCGTAACGATTTTCATCAAGCCACCAGAAGCTGGGTGAAGAAGCATGCGACTTACTCCTTTTCATAGCCCTCTGAAGGAACCAAGCCTGTCAATATCTTGATCTTAGCCTCCAGAACTGCAAGATAATATGGTTCTGATGTTTAAGCCATGCAATTTGTGGTACTTTGCTATAGCAGCCCTAGCAAACTAATATAAATAAGCATCCTTTAATCCCATTTTTTCTATAATGCCGTTAAAACCAATAGAAACACATAGTACAGAGTATATCAATAAGTTTAGAGCAGAGAAATCTGAGTTATAGTGCCAAGAAGAAGAAAAGTACAAGTTAAACAATTCAAGTGGATATAAACCAAAACATAAATTAATGACTTGAATAAGGACCAATGCTGTGGTTAAGAATTCTTTCTTCCTGAATAATAGGAAAGACAGAGCTGACTCCATCTTATATCTGTTCTGCTGCCTGTGCTCAGTCATGTTTGTAAAAGAATGCCTGCAGCCTGACAGATACAGAATAGCTTTTCTCAGGACTCTGACTTTTAACAGTCTATTAATATAGAGATAAAAATTTGCAGAACAGAGAGTAACATTTGTCTCATTGGAGGTTTACGGAAATATCACTGTATGTCAACTATATCTCAATAAAACTAGCTGAAACAAAAGACTCATGTCTCACTTTAGTGTACAAATGAGCTTTGCAGGATGGAGTTTCTTCACGCGGTCACTTCTTTTTGTTCCAACAATTTACTGGAAGAAGGGGTCTTTAGGTAAGATGAGAATGGAGAAGGAGACTAGTGATATCATGATCCAGTTAAATTCCAAAAAAGCTACTGTAATTTACCTCATCTTATTCAACTCATAAAATTGATTAACAGTCTGCAGTGTCTATATTTTCACTGAGGTTTACAATATGCTGAATGGTCTAGGGTATTAGGCTGTTCATTAAAGAATCTGACCATTTCTTCTCACTTGTAGAGCTATATTCATACTGAAAGTCAGGTGTTAACTTCTTAAGGTTGTTTATGCTAATTTTGCTTGTTAACAGAATTCAATTAATATGCAGAGCAATGAAATATGAACACAAATAGAATAGCAATAAAAGATACAGTTTCCACTAATGGAACGCTTTGGAAAATCTTGATAAAGACAAGCCAATCGAAAAATTGCTGTCAAATTTAGTATTGTTGAAACTACTATTAAAAATTGGGAGAATAAGTTTCAAAATCTAGAAATACTATTCACTCAAATGGCTATGTATTTTTAAGTTCTTAGTCTCTTTAACAAATTTTGAAGTGAAAATCATAGATGATTATTTGTGTACTTTATATTAAATACTATGAAAAAATTCATTTAATGAACACATTTTCAAAAAATAGATCTGGTTATATATCACAAAATTGGTAAAAGAATACATATAAATAAGATGCATATATTTTTTACACATTTGTTTTAAAATTCCACACTTGAAATATGTTAATTAACCAAGTAAACTACTAGTTCTACTCAGATAGGATTTCAGAGATTTTGTTTTCAGTCTGAAATGATCTGCTATCCCCCTCTCTATGTTCACAGAAAACTGCATGGAACCAAGTGATCAAGAATCTGCATATGGTTGGGAAGACTGAGAGATACAAAGGATGGAAATAAACACAAGTGGAGAGAGAATAGGATAGGAATTATGCAAAAGAAAATCTCTGCATGGACTGGGCTGTAAAATTACTGAAAGGCAAAAGGAAAAACAAGCATTTTGCATTTCTTTTGGACTTCAGGTGTATTCATAGTATTAGCCACTCAGTCCTGTCTAACTTTATGCAACCCCATGGACCATAGTCCACCAGGCTCCTCTGTCTGTGGAATTCTCCAGGCAAGAATACTGGAATGAGTTGCCATTCTTTTCTCCAGAGAAATCTTCCTGACCCAGGTACTGAACCCATGTCTCCTGCATTATGGGCAGATTCTTTATCATCTAAGCCACCATAGTGAGATTTCTGAAATGTACATTTTTATTTCTTTTATCTTTGTTCACCTAAAGTTAAGTGTTAAGGGCATAATTAGCTTGCTATAAAGTAATATTTATCTTACTCAATGGAGAGACTAAAGTGGACTGACCTTGAGGTGGAGCACAAAGCAGTATGTGATGGTTCTGCATGAGGACAGGGTTCAGAGCCCAAGTTCTCAACCACTTTGCTATGCTTCCTCATTAACAGTTGCTTTCAGGAAAATGACACAATATTTAAATCGGCTAAAATGTTTCACACTTGATCACAAAGTATTTTTATATCCACAATGTAAATTTTTTCTTTCCATTTTGGAGGCTATGGAAGAACTTGAAGTTATAGTACTCTGTTCATAAGAAGGAGGAAGGAAGGAAGGAACTAAATTGAGACTCTTTGTAAAAGAACTGCAATTTGATGTGAAACATTTGGCAAGAGAAGTAAAATGATAGTATCACTAAAGGAGTATACCCAGAAAAGAAAGGAAGAGCACGCCTTAGACCGGTCCACACCAACATTAAGAGATCAGGATTGAGGAGAGGAGGAATTGACAAGGCTGTTAAGGGAGACTGGAAAAAAAGAGAGGTGTTTTGTAAATCAAATGAAAAGAGTTCCAAAGGAAACACTGTGCAACAGTGTCAAACACTTCTCATATATTAAATGTGGCTCAGTTCAGTTCAGTCCCTTAGTAGTGTCCAACCATTTTCAACTCCATGGACTGCAGCACACCAGGCTTCCCTGTCGATAACCAACTGTACTCAGACATGTCCATCAAAATGGTGATGCCATCCAACCATCTCATCTCCTGTCATCTTGTTCTTCTCCTGCCTTAGATCTCTCCCAACATCAGGGTCTTTGTCAGTGAGTCAGTTCTTCACATCAGGTGGTCAAAGTATTGGAATTTCAGCTTCGACATCAGTTCTTCTTATGAATATTCAGGACTGACTCCCCTTAGGATTGATGGGTTGGATTTCCTTGCAGACCAAGGGACTCTCAAAAGTCTTCTTCAATAAGCATCAATTCTTCAGCACTCAGCTTTTTTTTATAGTTCAACTCTCACATCCATACATGACTACAGGAAAAACCATAGTCTTGACTAGTAGGACTTTGTTGGCAAAATCTCTGCTTTTTAATATGCTGTCTCGGTTGGTCAGAGTGTTTCTTCCAAGGAGCAAGCATCTTTTAATTTCATGGCTGCAGCCACCATCTGCAGTGATTTTGGAGCCCAAAATTATAAAGTCTCTCACTGTTTCCATTTTTTTCCCCATCTATTTGCCATGAAGTGATCGGACCAGATGGCATGCTCTTTGTTTTCTGAATATTGAGTTTTAAGCCAACTTTTTCACTCTCCTCTTTCACTTTCATCAAGAGCCTCTATAGTTCTTTGCTCTCTGCCATAAGGGTGGTGTCATCTGTGTGTCTGAGGTTATTGATATTCCTCCCAGCAATCTTGATTCCAGCTTGTGCTTCATGCAGCTCTGCATTTCACATGATGTGCTCTGCATAGAAGTTGAATAAGTAGAGTGACAATACACAGCCTTGACATTCTCCTTTCATGATATGGAACCAGTCTGTTGTTCCACGTCTGGTTCTAACTGTTTCCTCTTGATCTTCATACAGATTTCTCAAGAGGCAAGTCAAGAGGTCTGGTATTCCCATCTCTTTAAGAATTTCCCACAGTTCATCGTGATTCATGCAGTCAAAGACTTTGGTGTACTTGATAAAGCAGAAGTAGATTTTTTGGGGAACTCTCTTCCTCTTTCAATGATTCAATGGATGTTGGCAATTTGATCTCTGATTCCTCTGCTTTTTCTAAAACCAGCTTGAACATCTGGAAGTTCATAGTTCACATATGGTTAAGCCTGGCTTGGAGAATTCTGAGCATTACTTTACTAGCGTGTGAGATGAGTTCAATTGTGTGGTAGTTTGAACTTCTTTGGCATTGCCTTTCTTTGGGATTGGAATGAAAACTGACCTTTTCCAGTCCTATGGCCACTGCTGAGTTTTCCAATTTTGATAGCATATTGAGTGCAGCACTTTGACAGCATCATATCTTTGACTTCACATTCCAGGATGTCTGGCTCTAGGTGAGTGATCACACTACCATGTTTATCTCGGTCTTGAAGCTTTTTTTGTATAGTTCTTCTGTGTATGTTGCAACTTCTTCTTAATATATTCTGCTTCTGTTAAGTCAATGCCATTTCTTTCCTTTATTTTCCCCATCTTTGCATGAAATGTTCCCTTGGTTTCACTAATTTTCTTGAAGAGATCTCTAGTTTTTCCCATTCTATTATTTTCCTCTATTTCTTTTCATTGATCACTGAGGAAGGCTTTCTTCTCTCTCCTTGCTATTCTTTGGAATTCTGCTTTCAAATGCGTATATCTTTTCTTTTCTCCTTTGCCTTTTGCTTCTCTTCTTTTCTCAGATATTTTTAAGGCCTCCTCAGACAGCCATTTTTCCTTCTTGCATTTCTTTTTCTTGGGGATGGTCTTGATCCCTGCTTCCTGTGCAATGTCACAAACCTCTGTCCATAGTTCATCAGGCACTCTGTCTATCAGACCTAATCCCTTGAATCTAATTCTCACTTCCACTGTATAATAATACGGGATTTGATTTAGGTCATACCTGAATGGTCTAGTGGTTTTCCCTACTTTCTTCAATTTAAGTCTAAATTTGGCAATAAGGAGCTCATAATCTGAGCCACAGTCAGCTCCAGGTCTTGTTTTTGCTGNTTCTCAAGGCAAGAATACTGAAGTGGTTTGCCATTCCCTTCTCCAGTGGACCACGTTTTGTCAGAACTCCTCGCCACCATGACCCATCCATCTTGGGTGGCCCTACATGGCATGGCTCATAGTTTCCTTGAGTTAGATTAGGCTCTGGTCCATGTGATTACATTGGTTAGTTTTCTGTGACTGTGGTTTTCAGTCTGTCTGTACTCTGATGGAGAAGGATAAGAAGCTTATGGAAGCTTCCTGGTGGGAGAGACTGACTGAGGGGGAAACCGGGTCTTGTTCTGATGGGCGGGGCCATGCTCAGTAAATCTTTAATCCAATTTTCTGTTAATGGGCTGGGCTATATTCCCTTCTGGAGAAGGAAATGGCAACCCACTCCAGTGTTCTTGCCTGGAGAGTCCTAGAGACGGGGGAGCCTGGTGGGCTGCCATCTCTGGGGTCGCACAGAGTTGGACACGACTGAAGCTATTTAGCAGTTGTTTGACCTGAGACCAAGCTGGTTTGGTCATGGAGGTAATGAAGATAGTGACAACCTCCTTCTAAAGGTCCTGTGCACACACTGTTGCACCCATTGCTGCTGACCCTGCAGCAGGCCACTGCCAACCCGTGCCCCTGTGGAGACTCTTGGAAACTCACAGGCAAGTCTGGGTCAGTCTCTTGTGGGGTCACAGCTCTGTTCTTCAGGGTCCTGGTGTGCACAAGGTTTTGTGTTAAGTGTGGTAAGTGCTGAGAATTCACTACTGGATTTTGCAGAACGGAAGTCATTGGTGATTTTAACTAATTTCTATGGACCAAGGAGAACAAAACTCTCACTGAAGTGAGTTTAAGAGGATCAGAAGATTGGACAACTCTTCTAAAAACAAAGAAATTGAATGATAGATGGTAATAAAGAATTGGAACAAGAGAAGATTTAAAATTTTGTTTTATTACGTTTTCAGGTAGTGGTGATCACAATATATTGGAATGTTGATGAAAAGGGTTCAGTAGATTAGAAGGCATTGATGATTTAGGAGAAAAATCCTGGATTGCTATTCTTGAGCAGAATAGTGATAACACCCAATCCACGTGGGGAAGGATTAGGTTTAGACAGGAATAATTAGACAAGAATAATTCATTCAAGGCTTTCAACTCCTGAAATTTCTAAAGTACAATTCAATACAAACTATTTGTTTCTTTGTAGACTTTTGTTCATATTTGAGTTCCTTCTTTAGCAGATTTATAAGGATTTTCACTCAATGATTTGTTTTAATATTACAAACTCCATTGGTATCTGTCATTATCCCTCTCTCTAATTACTTTTCAGGTTAATTTTTAATTTACTATCATTTTTTCTGTAAGATTTACAGAGGGAGAGATAAGACAAGTTTTTAAAAAGCATTCACATCAAAGGATCTTTTAATTTGCTATTTTAGATTGTCATAAGACTGCTTATATTTTAAATGAGAGAGGGTAGATGAATTCCTATTTCATTTTTTCAGTGTCTGTCATATTTTAGGTAGTACATGGATAATATTTTCAATTACTACCTTATTTTAATGAATTTTAATATTTATCTACTACTTGGCAAGTGATTGATTTTCATTACCTCTGTGATATATGTTTCCTATACTAAAGAAATTAATTAAAGTCAAATAATGAGTTGGCTTAAAATTTAAAAGGTAACTAAATAATAGTATATGTGGTTTGCTGATACGGGAAAACTTACGACTACAAATGATATTAGTTTCGAAAACATATGTGTGCATGATGGCTATTTTATGTGTCAACTTGATTGGACATAGGAGAGTTCAGATAACTGGTAAAACATTATTTCTGGGTGTATCTGTGAGGGTATTTCTGGAAAAGATCAGCACTTGAAACAATAGAGTGAGTGAAGAAGATCTACCCTTACCAATGTGGGCAGGCATCATACAATCTGTTGAAGGCCCAAATAGAGCAAGAGGATGGAGGAAGCATGCATTTAATATCTCTTCTCAAACTGGGTTGTCTATCATCTCCTGTCCTTTGACATTAGAGCTCCTAGCCTCTGGACCTGGACTTTGTTACACCACCAACTTTCCTGGTTCTCCAGCTTGCAGAAAGTGTACTGTCAGACCTCGAGGACTTTAAAATCTTATGAGCCAATTTCCACAATAAATCTCCTCATCGCTTCAGTTGTGTCTGACTCTTTGTGACTGTTTGACCATAGCCCACCAAACTGCTCTGTCCACGGGATTCTCCAGGCAAGAATACTGGAGTGGTTTGCTGTGCCCTCCACCAGGTGATCTTCCTGACCCAGGGGTCAAACCCGTATCTGTCTCCTGCATTGGCAGACAGGTTCTTTACCACTAATGTCACTTAGGAAGCCCATATACACATTTTTGTATATGTGTGTCTCTCTCTATATATATATATATATAAAATTTTGGTTCTGATTCTCCAGAGGACCCTGACTAAAACAGTCTGCTTAGACTATAAAGATTTCCCATTCCCTGAAAACAGTAGCTTTTCCATGGACATCTCTCTGTTCTCTGAACACTAATAATAAGGTATACACAAAAGAAAAGAAACAAATATTTGCTTCTCATGTTTTACAGCATCATCATTTTCAAGCTACAATATATAGTTGTTAATACTGATGGTAGCTATTAAGCTATAAATATTCACCAAGCAACTAATATTTTGGTGTAAATAAGATCACCTATCCCTTTTCAATTATTACCAACTAAAAGGAGGACATGTGAAAAATCAAACAGACTATTAGACATTTTACATGAAGGAAGGTTCTATAGGTTTAGGGAAACATTAAGAACAGATGAACTGAAAGGAGTGTAGAAGGCAAAAGTGTTTTGCAGTAGCTATAAAGGTTGGTAGTAGGAAAAGGGTTGATAGGGAGTAAAGATGACAAGAGGAATAGCTAAAGAAGACATGAATTACTTAATTTGTTTCAACATTTTTGTCAATGTCAGTCTGCAAGTAAATATTAACAATCCATAAATCTTTTGAACATGAATTCTATTTGTCATTCTATAGTCTAATTATTTTATATAGGTTAATGAGGACAGCAATTATTGGAAGTTATTTGTGCTTGTTTACCAGCTTTGTGTAGCTCTCAGATAATTTTTTAAGCACACATATTTCTATAAAAATCTTTAATTATAAAACATGCATTTATAAAATTATTTTCAAATCAAGTATATGATTTTTTTGGACTCTCCTATGATATTCCACTACTTAGTAATAACTGAATTGTGCAGCAGCACTGACTCATGTGGTGATTGTTTAAGGACATAAATAATTTAAATAAAAGTAACAAAAATAAAGAGCTAAAGAAAATACTAATCAAGGAAAATGCGGACCTACAATTAACAGTTATCTTTCCATTCTTCATCATCTAAATTAACTACAGTGCCTGAAATTTATGGAACATATTTCTTTGGCCCTTGGAAACACCTTATTTAGTTATCATGTATCATTCAGATTTTACACTGTATCAAAATTAGTTTATATGTTTAAATATTTATAAGAAATAACCCAAACAATAAAATGTCTTTTCAATTAAAATCTATTATACTTGCAATGTTGTNAACAGTTATCTTTCCATTCTTCATCATCTAAATTAACTACAGTGCCTGAAATTTATGGAACATATTTCTTTGGCCCTTGGAAACACCTTATTTAGTTATCATGTATCATTCAGATTTTACACTGTATCAAAATTAGTTTATATGTTTAAATATTTATAAGAAATAACCCAAACAATAAAATGTCTTTTCAATTAAAATCTATTATACTTGCAATGTTGTCATTGGAAATTTAACTTATTAAATATTCATACTAGTATTAAACATTTATTATACAAAAGTTGAAACAATATTAGATGAATAATATATGACACATTTGTTTCTTATTGAAGTATTTGATTGAACAACAATGTTTAAACAAACTGAAATACTCAAAAATACTCAAAAGGAATCTTAGATTTAAAACACCATGGTTGTGAAATCATGTGTTTTTATTCCAAGAGGTTTAATTAATATTCACATTTCTCTTCGGATCATACAAACCTTTTTGACTTTTACAAAACGGCTTACTCATTACTCACTACTCACTGCTATTCTTTCCCAGTTCCCATTTTTTTCTCTAAATTTCTTCAGAAATATGAACTTATTCCAAAACTGTAAATTAATTATCAAAATCTATATTTTAAAATGATAAAATTAAGATAAATAATAATAAAACAAAATATCAGATATCTGTGTTTTATTTTAGACTAGAAAAAGGATGTTTTATGTTTTACATTTTTACTCCCTAAAGTCTGATTTTAGGTAGAGGATGCTGAGGATGTGAAAAACTACACAAAGTCCATGGTTAACTTACGAGAAAATTTCTTATCACCATAGTTTCAACATTGCCACTTCAACAAGGCAGGTAAAAAAGATTTAAAAAAAATACTTAACGGGAATTATTGGGGGGGGCATGGGTGCTGCAGATCAGTAGTTATTAATCTAAAAGAGTTAACTTTCTTGCATTAGGAAAGTATTCAGAGTGATTTAATTTGCAATATTGCATTAGAATCGCTCAAGTTTATCACCCTAGGTCAAGAGGGAACCTATGTATAACATCTTGCTTTCCTATTCTGTTTTAAACCTATTCTAATCAAGTTCACATCATCATCATGACACTGAAACTTCTCTTATAAAGGAAACCAGTGATCTTCATGTTATTAATCCAACTGTCAATTCTCAGTCTTCATATTATCTGTCTGGCAGCCACAATTAACATTTAGTCTCTCTAAAAGTGAAAATGTTACTCGCTCAGTCATGTCTGACTCTTTACGACCCCATGGAGTGTACCCTGCCAGTGATTCTTCTGCCTCATGCAGATGATGTGCTCGTTCACTCAGTCATGTCCGACTCCTTTGCAATCTCATGGACTGCAAAACTCTGCCCATGGGATTCTCTGGGCAAGAATACTGGAGTGGGTTGTCGTGACCTCTGTGGCTGTGAATTCCTTAACACAGCGTTGTTATCTTCTTTTTATTATAATATCCTCAGATTGCTTCCAAGACAGCAACATTTTGTTGGTCTTCCTACCACCCCACTGACAGTTTATTTTCTTTCTGTTGGTCATTCCTTGGCTAGTTCACTGATTCTTTAACATTCCTGTACTTGGATTCAGTCTTTGGCTCTCTTCTCTTTGTATCTTTTCCGCCTTTTAGATAATCTAATATAGTCTGATAATTTTAAATATCATCCATGTGCTAATGAGTAGAAAGAAGAGAACATGGGACAAGACCCTTTGTGTGGTGGAGCCTTGATTTAAGTTCAAATGGTCTGAATGTAAAGTGCCTGCTGTGAACAACTAGGCTATAGTGTCTCTCTGAAAAATGAAGATAAATGACAAAAACAAATCAGGGAATGGTAATGGAGTGCTGGGCAAGTGAGAGGGCATTTTAAATAGAATGGGATTAGAATCACTGAGAAGATGACACTAAAAGACTAGAACGAGGTGATTCTTCTACCCCATGCAGACAGTCTGTGTACCCGTTTGCTCAGTCATCTCCGACTCCTTTGCAACCTCATGGACTGCCATCCACCAGGCTTCTCTGTCCCTGGGGTTTCCCGGGCAGGAACACTGGAGTGGGTTGCCATTTTCTACTCCAGAGTATCTTCTTGATGCAGGGATCCAATCTATGTCTCTTGTGTCTCCTGCACTGGTAGATTCTTTACCATTACACCACCCGGAAGAATAGTACTTAAGACTAAACGGAAAATCAAGTGCAAAGATTCAAGACTCTGTGTTTAGGAGCAGTGAGAGGTTGTGGAAGCTGGACAGGAGTGAGTGAGGAGTAGTGCAGCAGGACTTTGGTCAGAGAGGTAACTGGTTTGACAACTTGGAGCACCCCATAGGGCAGTGGAAGGAACATAGATATTGTTCTAACTGGAAAGATACTGGGAGGTTTTGACAAAATATTTTGACAGTTTGTCATGTTCCACCAGCGATGCGAATGACCTTAACTCTGATGTTTTCTAGATTTGCATGTAAAAAAATCACTTAAAATTATGTTAAATATGAGGCAGTGTCACAGCACATGCTACAAAATTTCAAAATCATTCTTATCTATTTATTTATGAGTTATTTTTTAAACAAAAATCCCTTGAAGTATACAAATACCACCACAGAGTCAAAAAGCAAGGAATTATTGAATTAGACTGAGAGGAAAGATGTACAGCATTTTTCATAAGGATATGTTAAAAATCAGCTTTTCAATAGGTACAGTCTTCCAGAGATAAGATAAATAAAAACTGGGGATGTGATGTACCACATGACTGTAATTTACATTACTTTATCAGCTAAGGTCCATCTAGTCAAGGCTATGGTTTTTCCTGTGGTCATGTATCGATGTGAAAATTGAATTGTGAAGAAGGCTGAGCACCAAAGAATTGACACTTTTGAACTGTGGTGTTGGAGAAGACTCTTGAGAGTCCTTTGGACTGCAAGGAGATCCAACCAGTCCATTCTGAAGGAGATCAGCTCTGGGATTTCTTTGAAAGGAATGATGCTAAAGCTGAAGCTCCAGTACTTTGGTCACCTCACGCGAAGAGTTGATTCATTGGAAAAGACTCTGATGCTGGGAGGAATTGGGGGCGGGAGGAGAAGGGGATGACCGAAGATGAGATGGCTGGATGGCATCACTCACTCGATGGGCATGAGTCTGAATGAACTCCGGGAGTTGGTGATGGACAGGGAGGCCTGGCATGCTGTGATTCATGGGGTTGCAAAGAGTCGGGCACGTCTGAATGACTGAACTGAACTGAACTGAACTGATGAGAGTATATTCTAAGAGCTTTTATCACAAAGGAAAATAGAAAAGTTTTTCTTTTTTTAGCTATATGAGAGCTACATGGATGTAATCAAACTTATTGTAGTCATCATTTCACAATATATGGAAGCCACAACATTATACTCTAAGCCTTAAAATTATATAGTTCTGTATATCAATTATATTATATCTCAATACAGCTAGCAGAAAGAAAAAGCTTATATCTAATTGTCTACTCAACCTTTTTTCCACATCTCCTGTAGACAAATCAAACTGAACAGTTTCAAAACTTAACTACTGACCTTTCCTCAAAATTCTGCTTCCTGCCAGTATTTCAGTGACCAGAAAGAAATCATATAATGTATCATTCAAACTAAGTACTTTCAAAGTAAATGCTGTACTATATTGGGTTCAGTTCAGTTCAGTTCAGTCACTCCGTTGTGTCCGACTCTTTGTGACCCCATGAATCGCTGCAAGCCAGGTCTCCCTGTCCATCACCAACTCCNGGGAATGGATGCATGATCTTCGTTTTCTGAATGTTGAGCTTTAAGCCAACTTTTTTACTCTCCTCTTTCACTTTCATCAAGAGGCTCTTTACTTTCTCTTCACTTTCTGCCATAAGGGTGGTGTCATCTGCATATGTGAGGTTATTGATATAGAGGGTTACAGGCACAAATTGAGATGGAAGAATCTGGAATGTAGAGCCCAAGAAATACTCAGGTTAAAATAAATAAGCACACAAACCAACAGAGAAACTGCCTTGGAGTCACCTCTGACTTCTTTCTTTCTCTTAAATAGCCACTATTCAGTTCTTCTCCAATTCTCACTCTTCTGTGTCAACTGTCTCCCAATTTCATCCAAAGTCAAAGCCAAAATCTTTAACACGACTTATACAACATATATTCAGGCTTCCTTCACGTTTATACTGTGTTTCTTACCTTTCTTTTGCCCACTCATATTGCCCCAGCTGCCATGATTTCCTTGCCTTAGCATCTTTGCTCCATTGTCTACCATATCTTCTAGATATCTTTTTGGTTTGCTCTCTCAACAAGAGAAACGTTTACTGAATGAGTTCTTGTGGCTCCGTTGAAATCCTCTCAAGGAGAACAACAACCCTTAAAAAAATACTACAATATTGTAAAGTAGTTAGTCTCCAATTAAAATAAATAAATTATCTTTAAAATTGCATGTGATCCCTCAACAACCCTCCTAACATTATTATGCTACATAATTTACTCATAGATGTTTTATTTTATTATCAGTTACTCCCTGATAAATGCAAGTTCTGTATGTTTGTCAATATATTTCGGATGTTCAATGCGATCCCTTATGTAGAGTAGACACTACTTATTTATAAATAAAATATTTAATGAGTGGTATTTTGTAGATTGTACATAGGCCATAAGGATTGCATTGATCAAATCTAGGTATAGTGACTAAAAGATTTTTTAAATTATATAAAGATTCTTTAATTTTTGAGCAAATATTTTTTGGGTGTTTTACTCCTATAGTTAATGTTTCAATATGTGGATGCTATTTACATTTTATGCAACATTTGTATTTTCTTTATATTTTAAGAAACATATGTATTTTCTTTAAGAAAGCTTTCTGATGTTTGTTTTTGTCACATACTTATTTTCTGTGCCTAAAATTATTAGCAATTCTTAGAGAAAAGTGAAAGATGTATGCAATCTGTTACATGCTGCTTCCAGCTTGACAGTTCTGTCAGCCCTGTGATTTGCAGGCCTGTACATGTTTTGATTTCTTGAAATCACATGTCAAACCATTTTTGCTTTTACCACTTGGTATAAAATTAAAAATAATTGTTTCAAACATACATTAGTTTTAAAAACATAAAACAGCGATATCTTTAAATAGAACCTTATTACTTATATTGTGGTTGTAAATAAATATTGTTCTAATCTCTCTCAATGTGATGAGGCTGTGATATGCCCTTATCATAGCAACTGCTGTTATTTTGTAACAGATTGACTACCATGGAAATTAATTTCTTAGTCATCATTTTAAATATAATCTTTTCTGAAAATATTTCTTGGCTCTGATTAAAATGTACTAGAGTCAGGTATTTACCCTGTGGAAGGAAAACTAATTATTCATTTTATAAAAAAGTGAAAATGATGTAGGATTTACAACTGTTTTTTTTTAATCCTTTAAAAATTTACCTAAAAATAACAATGTTCTTAAAATGTAGATTTTGGTAAAGTATGTCTTGAAAAGATACTAAAGAAATTATTAAAACTAATGAAGAAACAGATAATGTGTTTATATATTTTTCTTATTATGTTACCCTTGCTATGCTAAGTCACTTCAGTTGTGTCCGACTCTGTGCGACCCCATGGACAGCAGCCCACCAAGATCCTCTGTCCATGGGATTCTCCAGGCAAGAATACTGGGGTGGGTTGCCATTTCCTCTCCAATGCCTGCATGCATGCTAAGTCACTTCAGTCGGGTCTGACTCTGTGAGACCCCCTGGACAGCAGCCCACCAGGCTCCTCTGTCCACGGGATTCTCTAGGCAGGAGTTCTGGAGTAGGTTGCCATTTCCTTCTCCAATGTTACCCTTAATCAACCTTATTAAGAAATAGAACAATTCATTATTTACACTTTACAATAGAGGTAGTCAGCTATGATCTTTAATTATATATTTTTGGCTCTGATAGCAATTTGTGCTTAACTTTATCAAACTGAATGGGCATTCTGGTTATCAGAGATTTTTTTTCCAACTAAATGGCAAACTCCCAAATACATAACCATTGAATACATTTAAAAAGTAAGACCCTTATTTATCTAATGTAGATGCTCAAAATTACTAGGTAAGTCAATGCAAAGTATTTTTATAATGTGTATATTGGGAATCACGAAAATATACTTATCAAATGCCAAAACCCAGCAGAAAATATGTACACACACAAAAATTTCCCAAGAAATCTGAGTGATAGAGGCCTTAGACAAAAGAGCATTAACTGTTATGATGGTCACAAAATTTATTTTTTGGTGAAGTGTGGCTTGAAAATGTTACTAAAGAAGATATTAAAACTAATGAAGAGACAAATAATGTGTATATATATTATTCTTATGTTACCCTTAACCAATGTTATTAAGAAATAAAAAATATTATTTATAAGAGTTGAGTTATTTAAACTTAAGTGATATAAAATAGAAGCTTGCTTAAAACTCAACATTCAGAAAACTAAGATCATGGCACCTGGTTCCAACACTTCATGACAAATAGATGGGGAAAAATGGAAACAAGATAGGCTTTTTTTCTTGGGCTCAGAAATCACTGCAGACAGTGACTATAGCCATGAAATTAGACATTTGATTCTTGGAAGACAGGCTATGACAAACAAAGACAGTGTATTAAAAAGCAGAGACATCACTTTGCTGACAAAGGTCCATATAGTCAAAGTTATGATTTCTCCAGTAATCATGTATAGATGTGAAAATTGAACCATAAAGAAGGCTGAGTGCCAAAGAATTGATGCTTTCAAACTGCAGTGTTGGAGAAGATTCTTGAGAGCCCCTTGGATAGTAAGGAGATCAAAGCAGTCAGTCCTAAGGAAGATCAGCCCTGACAGTTCATTGGAAGGACTAATGCTGAAACTCTAATACTTTGGCTACCTGATGCGGAAAGCTGATTCATTGGAAAAGACCCTGATGCTGGGAAAGATTGAAGGCAGAAGAAAGAAGGGGGTCACAGACAGTGAGATGTCTGGATGGCATCATCAACTCAATGGACATGAGTTTGAGCAAACCCTGGGAGACAGCGAAGGACAAGGAAGCCTGGTGTGTTGCTGTCCATGGGGTTGCAAAGAGTCGGACACAACTTGAGCAACTGAACAACAACAACTCTAACAAAATAATCCTGGAAAATGTGTATATTAATTTTTAAACTGTTCTTCAAGGATTTTTAATGAAATTATACTTTTCTTGCTTTAAATAGTTGAAAAATAATCAGATATTAATGCTATCACAGATGTGACAGAATTCTATGACGGCTAGAATCTGATAATATAATTTCAATGTTAGTTACATTTTATAAGCATCCAAGTCTTTGTTAATAAAATTGATTTGAGTATCAGATATAATAAAAGTAATCATATTTTCTTGCTCAAGAATTACTATGTAAGAAAAATAACTATTTCCTATTTTAAAACCCTGTTATTTTTAGGTTCTCTATCCCAGAAAACTGCTATTTGTATGCATGCCTAAAATTATAATATCTTGACCAATGTGTTTTATATAATTCATGATTCTCATGTAAATATTTAGCTTAAAATTGAATTCTCTTGAATCTCAGGAAAACATTGGCATAACATCTATGCAAATAGAAAATACTAATTATGAATTTGTTCTAACAGTTTTGACTTGATGCATTGGTCTCTGATCAGAAAGAATGCAGTGTACTAAGTTATTACTTTGGTAGCAGTTTGTTAAAACGCCGTATGAAGCAGAGCAATTGAACAACTAATCAGTTGCTCTTAGAGTGAAAGGCAAACAAATGTCAGTAAACTAACGGCAGAGTTAAGAAAGATGGTGTAAGAGTCAATTTTATGTATCCAATTGACGAGGGCATGATACTCACCTGTTTAGTCATATATCAGTCTAGATGTTGCTGTGAGGGTATTTTTTAGATGTAATTAATACTTAAATCAATATGAAAATGAACTTATTTACAAAACAGAAATAGACTCAAGCACTTAGAGAGAATGAGCTTATTGTTACTGGGTGGTGGAGGAGAGGTATGTAAAGGGAAAAGGGTATGTAAAAGGTGTTGGGCATTTGTATACTTTGCTATGTTTAAAATAGATAACTAACAAGGGCCTACTGTATAGTACAGGGAATCTTGCTCAATACACTGTGATAATCTAAATGGGAAAATAATTTGAAAAGCAATAGATACATGTGTATATATAACCAAATCATTTTGGTGTATACCTGAAACTAATACATTGTTAATCAACTCTACTTCAAAAAAAAAAAAGTTTCATTCATTTTCAAAAAATAGTTTTTAAAAATCAGTAGACCTTGAGTAAAGCAGATTATATTTCCTAATGTGTGAGTCTAACCCCCATCCAATTAGTTGAAGACTTTAAGATAAGAGATTGAAGTCCTGAGAAGGAAGTAATTCTGCCCTTAGTCTCAAGAATGCAACTTAACTCTTCTTTGGAACTTTGATTTTGCCAGCTCAACTATGAGGGCCAATTCCCCCCAAATAAATCTTTCTTTCCCTCTCTATGTATACATCTTAGTGGTTATATTTCTCTGGAGATTTCTAATACAGATGAAAAGGATCCAAAAACAAACAAAACAAAAATCTGTGACACAGGCAGAAAACTATGTAATTACTCAATGTCCATTTTTTTTAAACAAACCTTACTTAACTCTAACAGTGAATGCGTAAATATTCTACTATAAGGCAAAGTTATATAAAAAAATTGTATACAGTGCAAGAAGCAATACATATTAGTTTTTAAATACATCTTTTGAACTGGAGATATGATAATTAAACTTAGAATGTTTAAAAGGAATATTTTTTACATTCACATTGACTTGTAATCCAGCAATATAAAGAAGATAAGACTGTCACAGTCAGCTTGGGCTGCTATAACAAAGTACCATAGACTAGGTGGCTTAAATAATCAACACTTACTTCTCACAGTTTTGGGGGCTGGGAAGTCCAAAATCAAGCTACCAGTCAGCATTGTCAAGTTCTGGTGACAAACCTTTCTGGGTTACAGACTGACTATATCTATGTTTATTCTCACATGGTGGGAAGAACAGAGAGAAAGCAAGCTCTCTGGTGAGTCTAATAAGAGCACTAATCCCATTTATGAGGGCTCCATACTTATTATCTCATATAATCCTAATTACCTCACAAAGACTTCACCTCCTAATATATCACACTGAGGGGGGATAAATTTTAGCAGACACAAATGTTCAGTCCAAAACATAGACTAAACAGTGAGATGAGAAGCTTTATTTAAGAAAACACTAAAAGTTTTTGTAAGTCCATTAACTTTTGTTTGGGATTTACATGAAAATTCCATTTCAATTTGTGTATATGGATAAGGTAATTCATATTTTAAAAAACACTCAGATACAATCAATAATAAATCATCCATTTAATAACTCAAAACAATCGGAATTACTGTCAACTATTGCCTCTTCTAATATTCAAATTTATGAACCAAAAAGTTCCACCAATTTTATCCCATAAATATTTGTTGAATATTTTCCCTCATTCTTTTCTCTATTATTACAACTTATTTAGACTTCCATCAGCTTCCACCTAGGTTATTTTAGTGGTCATTCTTTCTCTGCCTTTATTCTGGGCTTACATCTGGGCAAGTTTCATAATTTCTCTAGGTCTCAGTTTCCTCATCTCTAAAACACAGAGAATAAAAGCCCCTACTTCCTGCTGTTGAGAGAGAAGGCAATGGCAACCCACTCCAGTACTCTTGCCTGGAAAATCCCACGGGCAGAGGAGCTTCGTAGGCTGCTGTATATGGGGTCGCTAAGAGTCGGACACAACTGAAGCGACTTAGCAGCAGCAGCAGCAGCAGCATGCTTTTGAGAAGACTACAAAAGGTAATGAAGTAATGAATGAAGGAGCTCACAAGTAAGCATTCAATAAATTCTGTGTTGTTATTTGAGAATATGAAAAATGATTTGTTTTCATAGATTATTTCAATTTTTAAAAACTATACTTTAACCAATTTAAATTTGCTCTTATTAGAAATAACGTCTTAAAGAATGGACCTCTGAGAACGCAATTATTCATTCTTACAAACAATTATTCATTTTTATGTCACAGTCTAATATTTGATTTCCTCAGATTCTTTCCTTGCAGCGTATTTAGATAAACAAATGTCTGAAAATTTTTCCCTCAAAATTAATTTAAAAATGATTTTAACTCACTTCTATAATTCTTACTATCAACAATAAACCCTGAAAGATGAAAATACATAGTAAATAGCTACATTCTACTTCTAGTAAAATCATCCAACAAAATACTAGGTGATTTTACTTCACTATGATGGCTTAATAATCAGAAAATATGTTTTAACTTCTGGTTATTGTTATACTTAATGAGTATGAAGTTTTATGTAGTTTTTGAGGCTAGCCTATAAATTTCCAAAAGATAACATTGTACCTTTTTCCTCATGTGGAAAGTTCATTTGAGTGTATGATATATACATAGTTACACAGTTACAAAAGAGTGCTAAGGAACAATTTTGAAACAAATTATGACAATAAAAAGGACAATATTTTCTTCAGCTGTATTTATTCAGTGATATCAAAATTAAACTTAATATCAGGCAATGTTTTTGGCTAAGAAAAAGAATTACACTAAAAATGGGCAAAATTAAGTTATTAAGTTTGGAACACATTTAGCATCTAAAAATGCCTTTATGTTTTGAATTTTGTTACTTGATGTAAAACATTTTAAAAATTTGACAATGGTGTGAAAACTTAATAATATGAGAAATGGTGAATTTGATAAAGTAAAATATAACTTATTCTATAATTTAAACTTTGCGAAATAATATTTGTAAGTTTAAGAAAATTACACTATGTTTTTTAAAGTTTGGTTGTTAAAAGCAGTGTTTCATTAAATTATATAGTTTTTCAATTACTCAGTATTTAAAATAAATGAAGCTTAATTCGTGATCAAAGTTCCAATTTTAATTATTAATAAGAAACTAAAATATACTTTAATGCTATATAATATAGTTATTTAACTTATGTTAATAAAAGTTGTTAATAAATGATGATATAAATCTGCTCTCTGAATTATCACAGACTATTTTATCCAGTAGGAGAAGGCAATGGCACCCCACTCCAGTACTTTTGCCTGGAAAATCCCATGGATGGAGGAGCCTGGTGGGCTGCAGTCCATGGGTTCACGAAGAGTTGGACACGACTGAGCGTCTTCACTTTCACTTTTCACTTTCATGCACTGGAGAAGGAAATGGCAACCCACTCCAGTGTTCTTGCCTGGAGAATCCCAGGGACGAGGGAGCCTGGTGGGCTGCCGTCTATGGGGTCACACAGAGTCAGACACGACTGAAGTGACTTAGCAGCAGCAGCATTTTATCCAGTAACCAATTCTGATCTCATAAAAGTTTGCCAACTCTAAATTTCCTAGATGCATTATTCTATCACATGGCTATCATTTTGGTCTTTCATAAGAAATGGTTCCATGTTCTTTATAGTATCCAAATTTCAACAGGTTAATTATATGTACCACAGGAGAGTAGAGTCTACAATTTGATGAAGAATATTTCTCACTTGGGAATGAGATCAATGAGCAGTATACATAGTAGTGTTAATCCAACCATTCGGTAAGAGAAATTTTTTGTTAAATTTCATATTTAGAATAGAGAAGTATCTCACAATGATTTATCAAAGCTAACAGCAGCCAAGCTACTTGTAATGTTTATTATATGTATACTATGCCAGATGTTTTACTAGAAGAAAGATCATTTGGTTGATCAATCATTTTTATTCCCTTGAAGAATAAAATCAGTTCACGACTGTATATAAATTTTTAGTATGGAAAATTGCCAAATTATGAGTTATGAATTCCTGTGATATGAAAAATCTGTGAACTTTGAAAAAAATCTTTCAGCTAGTTAAATACTACATTTTTCTATGGGAATATAAACATGATGAGTAAATATTATTATTTTTAAAATATATAATTCTTTTGAAATGTTTTATAAAATATACTACAATGACATGCTTCAAATTCATTTTCTTAATGATAATCAGACAGTGAGCTGTATTCAAGCAAAATATATTTTGATAATCAACAAATTTCAAATAGCCAGGAATATAGACATGTATATAAATTCAAAACATGGGGTTTGAAGTCAGAATAACCTGGCTTCCTTCAATTACTATGTAACCTCAGGCAAATTTCCTAATATCTTGGAGCCTAATCTTCCATATTCATAAAGTAGTCATAAGCATAACTCATCATAATGTTTTTACAATTAAATAAGGGATCAATCCAAAGCCTTACATAGTCAACTAACTTAGTAAATTTCTTCTCCCTGTAATTTGACTAGCAAGTTAAAAAAAAAAAAAGCAGTAGGAAAACAAGCCTCTGAGTATAAGTAATTTTATTGTATCATTCAGCATTACTCAGAATTGGGCATTTTTCCCCCTGTGCCATCAAATTTTAATTGGGTTCCCTACTGGGAGCAAGAAAATTCCACTCACTTTAAATAATGCACTTGTTCAAAACCAATTCAAATAAGTACTTAAGCTAATTATTTTGCTGGAGTGGGGAATGGTAAACCACTCCAGTAATCTTGCCATGAGAATTGTATGAAAAGGCAAAAAGATATGATACTGGAAGATGAGCCTGCCAGATTGGAAGATGTCCCGTAAGCTACTGAGGATAAACAGAAGGCAATTACTGATAGCTCCAGAAAGAATAAAGCAGCTGGACCAAAGCAGAAACCATGCTCAGCTGTGAATGTGTCTGGTGGTGAAAGTCAAGTCCAGTGCTGTAGAGAACAATACTGCATAGGAACTTGGAATGTTAGGTCAATGAATCAGGGTAAATTGGATGTGGTCAAACAGGTGATGGCAAGAGTGAACACAGACATCTTAGGAATCAGTGACATAAAATGGACAGGAATGGGCAAATTTAATTCAGATGACCATTATATCTATTACCGTGGGAACAAATCCCTTAGAAGAAATGGAGTAGCCCTTATAGTCAACAAAAGAGCCTGAAATGCATCACCTGGGTGCAGTCTCAAAAATGACAGAATGATCTTGGTTCATTTTCAAGGCAAACCATTCACATCACAGTTATCCAAGTCTATGTCTCAATTACTGATTCCGAAGAAGGTGAAGTCAAATGGTTCCGTGAAGACCTACAAGACCTTCTAGACCTAACACTAAAAAAGATGTCCTTTTCATCATAGCGGATTGGAATGCAAAAGTAGGAAGTCAAGAGATACCTTGAGTAACTGGCAAGTTTGGCCTTAGAGTACAAAGTGAAGCAGGGAAAAGGCTAATGGAGTTTTGTCAAGAGAATGCACCAGTCATAGCAAACACCATTTTCCAACAACACAAAAGACAACTCTATACATGGACATCCCCAGATGGTAAATATCAAAATCATTTTGATTATATTCTTTGCAGCCAAAACCAAAAAAGCTCTGTAGCATCAACAAGACCTGGTGCTGACTATGGCTCAGATCATGCTAAGTTACTTCAGTCAGGCCTGACTCTGCAATCCTATGAACCATATCCTGACAGATTCTTCTGTCCATGGGATTATCCTCTGCTTATTGTGAAATTGAGACTTAAATTGAAGAAAGTGGGGGAAACAACTAGGCCCTTCAGGTATGACCTGACCATATTCCTTATGATTATAAAGTGGAGGTGATGAATCAGTTTAAGGGATTAGGTCTGATAGAGAGAGTGCCTGAAGAACTATGAGCAGAGGTTTGTAGCACTGTACAGGAGGCAATGACTAAAGCAATCCCATGAAAAAGAAATGCAAGAAGGCAAAGTGATTGCCTGAGAGGCCTTACAAATAACTGAGAAAAGAAGAGGAGCAAAAGGCAAGGAGAAATACTCAACTGAATGCAGAGTTTCAAGAAGAGCAAATAGAGATAAGAAGGACTTCTTCAATGAACAATGTAAAAAAGTAAAGGAAAACAATAGAACGGGAAAGACAAGGGATCTTTTCAAGAAAAATAGAGCAGTCAAGGGAACATTACATGCAAGGATGGGCACAATAAAGGACAGAAACAGTAAGGACCTAACAGAAGCAGAAGAGATTAAGAAGAGGTTGCAAGAATACACAGAAGAACTATACAAAAAAGTCTTAATGACCCAGATAGCCACAATGGTGTGGTCAGTTACCTAGAGTCAAATATCTGGTAGTGTGAAGTCAGATAGGCCTTAGGAAGCATTACTGCAAACAAAGCTAGTAGCTAGTGAAGATGATGGAATTCCAGCTGATCTATTTCAAATTCTAAAANCAGAGGGATGGTACGGGGAGGGAGGTGGGAGGGGGGGTTCAGGATGGGGAACACGTGTACACCCGTGGCAGATTCATGTGGATGTGTGGCAGAACCAATGCAATATTTTAAAGTAATTAGCCTCCAATTAAAATAAATAAATTTTAAAAATATTAAAAAATAAAACAAAAATGAACTAATCAATGTATGGGTTAAGTATATTTCAGGACATAGTCACAACAAAATGAATAGAATTAGAATATAATTGATAGATATAAAAATTAAACAACCAGTCTTTTACTTATGAAAATCCATAATTAAATGTCTTATATTCTAACATTGTGATGTTAATTTTACTGTATATAATTATTATACTATACTGTATGATTATATTATGCCTTCTATTTCATTTTTCTTGCAAGAATTAGTTAAAATTTTAATTGCTGGATCATAGGAATCTTTTGTGTATTCTTCTGTATTATTCACATGAGCTAAACATTAACTGTACATCTAGTTTCAAATATATATTTACTGAATGAAATATGTACATAATGTTTCATCAAGCTGTATATTGCATAGGAAATAAAACAAGTATATTGAACAAATATGGTGTATCATTTGTTTTAGTAACCAGAAGAGTGTCATGTAAACAAGCGGCTTTAAAAATGAGTGATATTTATATAGCAACAGGTTAGAATTCTTACTTCTAAATAAATGTTATAGCAGGAAACATCTATTTAAACCATAGATAATAATCCTTGTTCTATATGTTGTGATTTATAATAAATATATTGTAGCAATAGAGCTTTCCAAATATGTGGCAGCATCAAATTGTAATGGTGATAAAAATGTTTTTCAAAGCTCTTTTGAAAGTATGCATGGCTTGTTATACTCTTTGAGAATTGTTAACTGATATGAGTCATTATGAAAATTTGACAGATGGAAAAATTAAAGACTCAGAGATACAGTCATTCCTGATGTCACTCTAGAGAAACTGAAAATATAGATCACCTTATTAGTGCATTACAGACTGTTTACTATACATACAGACCTCACAGTTTTTTTAACCAACTTCTCCTAGACTACTCTAATTTTTAAAAAGTTATGTTTCTGGTTTATAGTCTATGGGAACTTGAATGGAATTTGTATCCCACTGTTGTATGAAATAGTATAAATCTCAATTATGTTGAATTGGTTCATAGTGCTATTCAGGTCTACTATATGCTTATTTAACTTATATGCAGAGTACATCATGAGAAATGCTGGGCTGGAAGGAGCACAAGCTGGAATCAAGATTGCCAGGAAAAATATCAATAACCTCAGATATGCAGATGACACCACCCTTATGGCAAAAAGTGAAGAGGAACTAAAAAGCCTCTTGATGAAAGTGAAAGAGGAGAATGAAAATGGGAGGGATTGGGGGCAGGAGGAAAAGGGGATGACAGAGGATGAGATGGCTGGATGGCATCACCGACTCAATGGACGTGAGTTTGAGTGAACTTCGGGAGATGGTGATGGACAGGGAGGCCTGGCGTGCTGCAGTTCAGGGGATTGCAAAGAGTTGGACACGACTGAGCGACTGAACTGAACTGAACTGATATCCTTCTAACTTTCTGTCTATTCATTCCATTAATTTTTTAGAGTTTGATATTAAAACTCGAACTAAAAATCTTAATTTATCTACTTAAAAATAATTGCAATATATTGAACTATATTTATCTTTGTTCTGTATTTTCTAAGTCTCCTGCAAATGTGTTATCATACTTTCATAATTTAAAAAATAAAAAAGAAAGAACTCCCCCAAAATGAACTGTATTTTTTTTTTAAAGTTGGGTAATTCATGATATTGTATACTGGTAATCATGATATTTGTATTTATTTTTATAACTGTCTTGAGGATCACATATTTTGGTTTTCATAGAGGTTTGAATATTTCAGGTTCCTTCACTTTTCTAAAGCTATATGTTGGGACTTAGAAGCAGAGACAATGTCTGTTGTTCACTGCTGGATTCCCATCAGTTAGGATTCAAGCCAGGACACTGCAAACACTTGACTAGTAGTTATGAATTCATGCATGTCATCCTCTGCCACTGACTTTAACTTTCAAGAATACTACTTTTTAATATTATATAGCAATAATGCCTACCCACATAATTTTGTTTAGAGGACTGCCATGTTTTGTGCTTGGCATGGTTTTGCCAAGCCTTCTCCCTCTCTGATTAAATAAGTTTTAGATATTAAATGCTTAATAAAAGATAGGAGTAAAAGTAAAATATTACCTTCAAAGTAATTAATATGTCTACCTTTTTCACAGCTTAAGTAACACTTTAGTAAAGGGGCATTTAAGTCTTTTTTAAACTTATTGTGTTGCTCGACTTGTTTAAAGATTATCTATAATTATTAATTCAACTATGTTTATAAGCAAAATGCTGTCTTCTAAATCTATTATCATTGGTATTGAAAAAGATTTGGTAAAGTTAATGTAACATTACCTCTTGTCTTGACAAAGAAATGCCACTCCTGCCCTACAGGTATTTAAATGTACCCTGAATAAACACTCTTCAGTGTTTCCATGTTATCATCACAAATAACTAGTTCAGCATTTATAGTTATCAGCATTATGAAAATAGCCAAGAGGGCTAATTAGCTTATTTGGAAAATGTAAATTCAGAAAGATTGATAAGCTCCTTTTTAAACTAAAGTTTAGCCGTCATTACACTGCAAATGGTGAGGCTCAAATATGTATTGAACTTTTGCCAGGCCACATCTGTCGATTATCTATATACTTTATGTCCTTATGTTTTATTGAGTTGTATCCCAAGCCTTTTGAGTAGGATTTCTGTCTTAGTACTTAGCATGGACTACCTGGTCTACAATCCACTACCTGCAATATTTAGAGAAAACTGTAAAAGAGTAGCAACTTCAAATAAGAAGAGCAGTATAATTCACTGAGTGGACTCTGAGCTGGACTCAATGTGCATAATGCACTTCAGGAGTATAATTTCTCCCACACTTTGGCCTCTCAGTTTGCTGAATTCTTTTTCTGCAGTAATGTTATCTTCCAACCTGTTTCAGCTGTATAGTATCACAGTGATACTGCAGTGTTCAACATGGTAAGACATGTGGATATTCATATTTAATTAAAATTAATACAAGGTACAATTAAAATTTCATTTCTCAGTTGCCCTAAACACATTTCAAGGGTTCAATATCCATGTGTGCCTAATGGCCATCGCATTGCACAGTTCTTATATAGAACATTTCTATCATCACAGAAAATTTCACTGGCTAGTACTGTTATAGACATTGCATTCAGTAACTACAATCTTGCCCCATGCTCAGCTGCATGCACTGTACTTTTATCAACTCCTATATTTTCAGCTCACTCTTTGTTTTATTATGACTTCAAAAATATTTTAATNCATCGCATTGCACAGTTCTTATATAGAACATTTCTATCATCACAGAAAATTTCACTGGCTAGTACTGTTATAGACATTGCATTCAGTAACTACAATCTTGCCCCATGCTCAGCTGCATGCATTGTACTTTTATCAACTCCTATATTTTCAGCTCACTCTTTGTTTTATTATGACTTCAAAAATATTTTAATTCTATCAGTTACTCTAATTCGTCAATTTCCAAACTTTTAAATCTCAGGAACACTTTATACTTTAAAAAAATTTCTGAGGGTGCCAGAAAAGCTTTTCTTTATGTTGCTGTCTACTGTTTTTTATTGTAGCATAAATAAAAAGTTAAAATAATTTAAATGTTTATTAACAATATAAATATAACTTTTAACAACAATTGGGAAAACTATTGTATTTCCCAAGCAAAAATAAACTTTAAGAGAAAAGTAACACAGTTTTATACTTTGAAAATCTCTTTAAAAGAATGCAAATAGATTCTCCTACGTTTCTGTCATTAGATTTTGACATATACATCAGGAACTTCTGTAAAACTCCACTGTAGATTTATGAGAACATAAGAGTGAAAAGACAAGTAGCATGTTAGTAGTATAATGAAAATAGTTGGGATTCCTTGAAAAGATCTTGGAGTACCTCCAGGAGTGTCCAAACCACACACTGAGAACTACCATTCGAGATGCTACCATCTTTTCCTTGTTCCTTACTGCATGAGGTCCTCTATCCCCTTTTAGCCAATTTAATACTCGTTTACATATAAAAATAATTTTATTACCTAGATTTCTTGATCACACTGGTTTTAGCCACAACCATGGTGAAATACTTTTCTGCCCTATTGCACAACTGCTTCTGTGAAGATTAAAGCTGGGGAAAAGACACTTGATCATGTGGACTGATCTCATTTCATGCCCTTTAACCTCAAAAGGACTTTCAGTATTGCCACATACTAATACTATAC
The DNA here is from genome assembly GCA_006410615.1 of Neotragus moschatus. NCBI lineage: Eukaryota > Metazoa > Chordata > Mammalia > Artiodactyla > Bovidae > Neotragus > Neotragus moschatus. Next base: position 2,850,112 of record SJYA01000766.1, read on the forward strand.
ATCATATACTCTTAAATGTCTATTTGCTAGTTTCTCTTTTAACCCCACAGTTCAGTTCAGTCACTCAGTCATATCCAGCTTTTTTGCGAACCCATGGAATGCAGCAGGCCAGGCTTCCCTGCCCATTACCAACTCCAGGAGCTTACTAAAACTCTTGTCCATCGAGTTGGTGATGCCATTCAATCATCTCATCCTCTGTCTTCCCCTTCTTCTCCTGCCTTCAATCTTTCCCAACATCAGGGTCTTTTCCAATGAGTCTGTTTTTCATATGGCCAAAGCATTGGAGTTTCAGCTTCAGCATCAGTCCTTCCAATTAATATTCAGGACTGATTTCCTTTCGGATTCACTGGTTGGGTCTCCTTGCAGTCCAAGAGACTCTCAAGAGTCTTCTCCAACACCACAGTTTAACCCTTAACTCTCCAAAGTTCTTCCCTTATGTGCACTCCCAATCAACAACCTCCAACCTCATTGAGGAAGGCAAGCATTCAGGGAACTTCCATAGACTCACACCAGCTATTGTACCTCCTTCAGCATTTATCTGTTCGTATGTGACCTCTGCTGCTATCGAAGACTATGGAAGAACACTCCACAAGCCCGTCTAAAGTCAGTGGTTCCATGGGAGCACAGATACTATCCTCTCTCTTCTACAACAATAATTCTTCCCTTTCCCTTTGACGTCATCAATATTCTTCTTTATTGGCTCATTCTCATCACCATCAACACAAGCTGCTAAGTTCTTTCTGTTGATTCCATTTACACATAGCTACTTATTTAGTAAAAATGTTCAAACAGTCACATATAAGCCCTTTTTCCAAATTCACTTTTCAATTCATTATTAAACATACTCTAATCGCGCCTTTCCACCTATCGTCTCAGAAACTGCTTCTGTCAGTTGCCAAAACCAATAGTTAGTTTCCAGTTCTCCCTATGGTTGGTAACCAAAGTATTTGACACAATCGATTACCTTTTCCCTTTGGATGTGTCAAGGGAAGTGTGTAATTTCCTCAGTTATGTCTCCTCACAACAAAAACTTTGAAGCGATGGATCAGTGTTACAGCTCATGGACAGACCAGTGCCACAGTTCTCAGATGGACCAGTGTTACAGCTCCATGTTACAGCTCAATTTTATTTAGAAAATAAAGGAAAATACATCCTCTAGGCACGAGGGCATGATGATCCAAAAGACGCGAAGAGAAGAGCAAAAGACCCTCGGCCCTTTAGCTCTTCTTTTATATGTTTTTTTTCCTCCCCCCTGGGCCAGCCCTATGTAAACTGGGCTAGCCAGGAGTGTTGTTTGTTCTGCCTGAGGTCCTCACTCTGGTCCTCGGACTTTCCGATGTCATATTTTTGCGGGCTTTTCCCTTCCTTGTCTTTTAGCCACCGCCATTCTGGAATCCTATTTCCTATTCTAACTACCTAACAGATGCATACATTTTCTTGGCTTTCAGGACACTGCTCTCCTATGCTGTTTCCTCAGCTTCTACCTGATCTCTTAATTTTAGTGTAAATCCCATAGTCTTTCATCTTCTTCTCTCTATCTATACTTGCTATTTTGGTGATCTTATGCAGATTTTAACATCACCTCTATGCTGTTAATTTCCAAATTAAAATCTTCAAGCCAGATCTCTCTGTTGAACACTAGATTTGTATAGCCAAACACACATTCTCTTCACATCTCCACTTAGAGGTCAGATAGATAAGTTACATTAATTTTCAATTATGATCTCTGTCTACAGAATTTCTCTTCTGGGTAGTTAGCAAATTTTTCCCTAGCAGTGCTCAGGGCAAAGACAGGATCCTCATCGATGGCTTCCTTTGTCTTCATCCCTCATTCAGTCCGTCATCAAACCCTGCCTGTTACCTCTGCTAAAATGTGGCTAAGAAACTGAACATTAATGAGTGAGAAACTTAATGTGGCTAAGAAACTGAACTTTAAATGTTACTTAATTTTAGTTTAATTAAATTAATAGTCACCTATGACTGATAACTGCCATATTAGCACAGATCTAGACTAACTACTCGGAGAAGGCAATGGCAACCCACTCCAGTACTCTTGCCTGGAAAATCCCATGGACAAAGGAGCCTGGTAGGCTGCAGTCCATGGGGTCGCTAAGAGTCGGGCACGACTGAGAGACTTCACTTTCACTTTTCACTTTCCTGCATTGAAGACGGAAATGGCAACCCACTCCAGTGTTCTTACCTGGAGAATCCCAGGGACGGTGGAGCCTGGTGGGCTGCCATCTATGGGGCTGCACAGAGTCGGACACGACTGAAGTGACTTAGCAGCAGCAGCAGCAGCAGACTAACTACTAAACTTATAAACGTTAAGTATTGGGGAAAAATAACTAATAATAATAACAAATATATATAAAAGAAAGTAAGACAGGAAAGAGGAAAGAATATAAACTTGTCAAGACGAAGAGAATGCAAAAGGATCCTTGAGTGCTAGGCTCATGTATACGTTGCACGTGTTTGGCACAGAATGAGTACTAAGTATATACTGAGTGAATGTTGCCATTAGTGGTTTTATATGCTATGTCTTCAATTAGTAGACCATTAGACAAGTTAAGATTGTGTATGCTGTTTGTATTTTTTTGTGTGTGTGGTTTCTCTTTTGTTTTTACTATTTTCAAATCCAAAGAATTAATGTTTTATGTCAAAACTTAGAAAAATAGCATAATTCTTTACCATTGTTCGCATTAATGCTTTAGGTGGTTTTATGTTCCTTATTATTTTCTTAACGTGCAACCCTTTGTATATGAAGTAAAATGTGGTTTATGTGATGAAGTTATTTGCTGCTGACTTTTGGGATTGCAATTATCCACAATCAGACAGAGAATGTGTTCTCAGTCACTGGAGAGGGATCAAGTTTCTTTATATATTATTTAGATGATCTAAAGTCTCTGGATATATTACAGATTAAATACATTTTCTCTAACAAAAATATTGCTGTCAATGGAACTTATTACTTCCTGTGGCTATACCAATACATTAATTTCTAGTACTTAGAGGGATCCAAGTTTCCTAAAGTCTTCTGTTGGTTAAGTATGATGCATTTTACTTTAAGGGATATCTGCCAGAATAAAAGCCATATATAAAAAAGTACTTGTATTGTCTTTAAAACTTTGCTTGTTGACTGCCTAAAAGAAAAGCAAATAGTAAATACCTAAGGAAGATTCTGTTATTTCATTCACTGATATAGTTAATTCATGAAAAAACTCTTTTCTCTGTGTGATAGCATTAAGAACTGCTTTATAAGGATACACCTATAAATCTGAGAATTATTAGGTCACAAAATGTGTACCTTTTACCAAAATAAGAATTTTCAGTAGTGGTCTGTAATGATCTATGCTATAGAATAATGCATATTAGCTGTTATAGTGTGTTTTTTCTTCTTCATTGATTTTTATCAAGTGGGTCAGACATGACTGAAGTGACTTAGCAACAGCAGCAGCATACTTCTCTGCTTAAATTTGGATGTTTAAAATTCATAATTGTATGGGGAAAAAGCTTAAAATAAATGTTTAAAATTCAACAAATTTTGGAGAAAATAGTCTACAGTTTTTTATTTTACTTTTAGGCAAGCCTGCCCTTTTGGTTCTCTGGAAAAGTGAGGATTCTGCTTTTTACATTATTGATCTATTAATCACATCTACCTAATGTGTGTGCGTGTATGTGTGTGTCTATTTATATCTACTTATATCTGGTACTTTCTAAAGCAAAAAAAAAAAATTCAATCCAGAATGTACTCTTCAACTATATTCAATATTATATCAGAGGGAAGCAAAATGTGGATTATTCTCTCTTGGAAAATAAACAGAAACCACTTCTCTTAACATAAAATAAAAGCATCCTAAACATAAAATTTTAAGCTTCTGAAAAGTTTCTACATGGACTATATCTTCTGGGATAAGTTATCTTCTGGGGTAAATTATCCCTAATAAAATGGAGTTAACTTGTATTAAGACTAAACCTTATTTTACTTTATAACATGCTAAACTTATCCTNTGGAAAATAAACAGAAACCACTTCTCTTAACATAAAATAAAAGCATCCTAAACATAAAATTTTAAGCTTCTGAAAAGTTTCTACATGGACTATATCTTCTGGGATAAGTTATCTTCTGGGGTAAATTATCCCTAATAAAATGGAGTTAACTTGTATTAAGACTAAACCTTATTTTACTTTATAACATGCTAAACTTATCCTTCTTATGAGCTAGCAGTCTCCTCTTTATTCTTGCTCCTTTATGACTTTAAAGATTACTTTTAAAGTTCTAATATACACAGGCTAATAGAATATTTTCACCTTTTCAATCTCATCACATTAGTTAAAAACAAATATGATGTCAGTCTGTAACCCACGGTAAATAATTTCATTATCTTTCTAGAAAAAATGATCACAACCTAAGAATATGATCACACCATAACTGTGATCACTGGATGCATTCCTAGAATTGAAGTTGATGTGATCATGTTGCTAGGCTGAGATAACATTTATGAAACTAGGAGTCCTTCCTTGCTTTGGTGCATCATCTATGCAGGTGTAACTCTGCTCACACCCACACATGTTTATCTACTCACTTGTAAGAAATGCAGTCACTCTGGCTTAGTTTAGACTTATCTGCAGAAGTTTTAAAAATAAATTGTAGTGCTTCTATATAACTTAAATGTTTGTAAAAAAAGTGCATAAGGTTTTTATTTAAAAATATTTGCTTGCAAATCTAAATAGGAATTTATCAGAAAGAACCTTATAGATTATCTAAATTATCTAAACCATTAAAAATTTGTAACACAGTGAATTAAGGGAACTTAGACACAAAGTACATGCTATCTTTTAACCAAAGCTGATGAAGGCAGATGAAAATAAAACTAGCAGTGTTGGTTACAATACATCTAGAATTTCACATTCAGTGTTAGATGCTCCTTTTAAAGCTGTGTTTATAAGCTAGAAAGCATTAGAAGACAGTGACAGGGAAAATGAGGACTCCAAATCAAATGAATTTATATATTAATTTCTTTATATACTTTCCCCTTGTTGTGGGCTTCCCCAGTGGCTGGGTAGATAAAGAATCTGCCTGCAATGCAGAGACACACGAGACTAACATTCAATCCCCGGGTCATGAAGATCCCCTAGAGAAGGATATGGCAACTCACTCCAGGATTCTTGCTGGGATAATCCCTGGCAGGCTACAGCCCATGTGGTCACAAAGAGTTGGACACGACGAAGTGACTAAACACACACGCCCTTGTTTTATTCCACAATTGTTTTGAGGTAGATAAATGTAGGTAGAAATTCAAACAGAATGAACTGTCAAGAGCAAGAGCAAAATTAAAACATGCAATGATTACATAGTAACGTAAGTTTTAATAACCATGTAGGATGTTGTGGACACATGGCCTCCTTTAGAGTTCTAGAGTTTCCTAAAATTCACTTAAGAAATATAGTTATTAATCTGACTCACATTGTTTCAAAAGGGGGAAAAAACGCATGTGTATTACTCAGGTTCTTCCTGGCATTAGGCCTGAGAAAAATGACTCATGTGGTTCTTTATACCGGGAACACTGAGTAATGTCAAAGGCAATGTCCTCAACAACATTTCTCCAATAAGTAAACTAACAGATTCCATATGGCACTTACAGTACCCCATAGTGTAAGCCCAGGACGGAATACTGTGGAGAGCATTCCTTCAAGGAGCCAAGACCATGTTATACACACACAGAATTTTCTGCACATTAATTTGATTCAGAGATAAAACTAAAATATCAAAATATGGATGACTTCATACCAAGATACTGGGCATGTTGAGGACATTTTGGTGAAGTTGTGTGAGCTGTACAACTGAGTATTTGTTTATCTGTTTCCCCCAGTATTTGTGCCTGGGGCCAGGCTTCTTGCATTTAATTCTACCTGCACTACTTATTACCTGTATAACTTGAACCAACAGTCAAAGCCCCCTGTACTCCTTGGGGGATCATGATATTTCCACTTCATAAAACTGTTGTGAGACTAGAAGGAGTAATCACAAGTTAAGTCCTGTGAAAGGAGCCTGGCATCCATCAGAGAATGGGTAACCCTTGCTTAATCCTCAAAGCTGAGAAGGGCTAATACAAGAAGTGATAGCTTGTTCTGTTTGAGAGGTGGAATTAGGATAAATTCTGTCAATCCGCAGTGTTTAAGAGCTTGGAATTTGCTAATTTTCCCACTCACTAAAATTTATTTGTAAACTCAAAATTAATAATAGGGTGAGCCTCTTAATACATGTAGACATGTTCTGAGTGGCAAAATATCTGTCACCCATTGTGCATATTCTCCACTGAGGCTAAACAAGGCAAAGCTCTGCCTTGTTTCAGCTTTCATACTATCAGAAAATGTCCTTTTCACTGTCTAGTTACTACCTTCTCTCCTCTCTCCCATATTTTTTTGTGTTTTTTTTTTTTTGTAGCTTTACTGTTTAAAATTTGCAGCAACATGGATTGGCCTGGAGATTTTCATACTAAGTGAAGTGAGACAGAGAAAGACAAATATCATATAAAATTTCTTATATGCAGAATCTAAAAACAATGATACAAATTAACTTATTTACAAAACAGAAACAGACTCACAGACTTAGAGAAGGAGCTTATGGTAATCAAGGGGAAAGGGCTGGGGGGAGGAATACACTGGGAGTTTGGGATTGACATGTACACAGACTTGTTTTATAGCTAGGAAACTCTACCCAATATTCTGTAATAATCTAAGTGGGAAAAGAACTTGATAAACAATAGATAAACTGATAAACAGCTGAATCACTTTGCTGTGCACCTGACACTAACACAACATTGTTAATCAACCATGCTGCAATGTAAAATAAAATTTCAAATAGATAAATTTATTTATCTATAAAATTGTCCTCAAGCATAGTTTGAAAGTGCTATCCAGTGTTCCTAAGGCAAGACAGCTGTGTTTTTTTGGAATGAAATTTGGCAAGGACTAACTAAAGAACAAAAGGGCAGTGACAAGAGTCTGGAGTCTGAGCTGCTTTAGGAATCAGTGTGGCCTTAGTTGTAAGGCTGAAATATTAAAGGACCATTAAACTCAATCATAGAGAAAGCAAACAGGTTTCATGTTTCTATTAGATTCAGGCATGAATCTAATAGCTATAAGGAAAAATTAAGACACGTAGAAAGCAAGTAGTTTTTCTTTAAAAATATTTTGGAATGATACAATATTTAAGAATTTTGCTTTTTATAAGAATTTATAGTTTGGACAAAACTACTGGGTTTTTTTGGTTGTTTTATTTTGATTTTATATAGTTGTTAGTGCTTAACTGACTATTCAGATTTTTGCATTTATAACTGCATCAGGGCAAAATGAGTTTGCCTGATTTTATATATAATGTCTATGATGTGGCATATTTTAAATTAACAAGATTATATCAATGAGTTCTTATTTTATTTAGTCTATTGTACTTGCTGTACTAATAACACTTTATTATATATCTATCACTGGGCTCTGTTAAAAAGGAAGAATTATCTGAATATGTAAACATTTTAGCTCTAGACCTGGTTACAGACCAATTTCTTTGTTTACAGCTTAAACATTGTATGTTCACATGCCCACAGATGAGGAGGAGGGTGGTTCAACCTACTGCTGTGACATTCTCTACACTTCTGGTTAGGTGGCTTTTGTAGAAAACACTTATTTTTATAACTAACAATTCCTCCTATGGAGTTGCAAGATTGCCCACTCTAAATAGCAGGAATTTTCTCTGAAATGAAATGATTATAAAAGGAGTAATTTAGGCTATAGTCATAGAGGCACTTTTTCTATCTATAAGTAAGGATTACATTTCCTATAATTCAAAGGAAATGGTTGACTCATTATTTGAAGCTATCTCAAAATGGATTTATTTTTTATTTTTTCCTGCTGGCTTTGTAAAAACATATATTGCGAATGTGTGGTGTGTATGTGCGTGCTCAGTTATGTCTGATTCAAACTCAGGGACTGAAGATCGTGAGGCTCCTCTATCCATGGGATTATCCAGTCAAGAATACTGGAGTCGGTTGCCATATCCATCTCCAGAAGATCTTCCTAACCCAAAGATTGAGTCCACATCTCCTGTGTCTCCTGAATTAGCAGCTGTATTCTTTACCACTGAGCCACCGGTAAAAACTAGCTCAGCTTTGAATCATTTACTTTCTTTTAATAAATGATAAAAAAATATTCCTGGGTCTTGGAAAAATGGTCTAGTATAGAGATACACATATAAAGTAGTTATATGTTAAATCCACACCTCAGTTGACTTAGACCAAAGTGTCTTAGCTTTAATTCCTAGCACAATGAGGGAGCTTCCAAAATAGCAATTTTATAATTTGCACTATTCTCTGGGAAGACCTAGCCAGAGCAGGGCTGGCATGACAGCTATGACTGTCTTCCAAAGTCTATTTTTCTCATAAATCAGTAAAATGTAGTTGGATCTTCCAGCTTTTATCATAACTAGGCCAGAGAACCAGAAGACTCCAAGACTGCACAAGTCATCTACCCACGACAGAGTAGATACAAGTCTATGATAAAATCAACTAGAATCACATGCATTGACTCACATAATTGGAATGAAATGGATCAAAGTTTGGATTAAGGCCTAAAGGTGAGATCCCACTGCTTTGTTGTACGTTTGAACAGGAGCTTCTGCTGGTAACTATTACGTATTTTTCTAGAAAGTTTAAAGATGAGAATCAATCCTGATTTTTATTTCTATATTTGGATAGAATAAGCTTTAGAGTTGAATTTTGTTCACTGTGACATAATCTTTTGAAAAATAAATTGCTTATTTGCTTGGCTACAATTCTTTGTCATCTTTAAAAGAGGTACTGCAAGGTGACTAATGTGTTCTCTGAATCTGCCATTCCCTTAAATGTTATAAATACTTGCTATGTTTTACTGATAATTAATCACTGAAATAAATGTAAATTGTGAAAATGTATCCACACTAAATGTAATTCCTCAAGAAAAAAATGTAGTATCCACAGAAGTTAGGAAACGGAATAGCCAAGTGCACATCTTTTATTGTCACTACCCAACTTTGGATCTAGATTACTGACAGTACCTTAAGTCCACCTGTGTATGCTTCTCAACCCATCTCATTGTCTCACCTGCAAACTCCATCCTGATTTTGAATTTGGCGCTGGCCATTTATTTTCCTTTTATTCTGTTTAAACTCTCTTATCACTGTATGTATGTATGTGCATAAGTGCTAAGTCACTTCAGTCATGTCTGACTCTTTGTGACCCTATGACTGTTGCCTGCCAGGCTCCTCAGTCCATGGGACTCTCCAGGCAAGAATACTGGAGTGGGTAGCCATCTCCTTCTCCAAGGGATCTTCCTAACCCAGGGATCAAAATCATGCCTCTTCCTCTCTTGCATTGGCCAAAGGTTCTTTACTACTCTGAAAGCCCTTATATGTATATAGACAACTTACATATTGTTAGATTTTGTTTGCTTTTGAGTTCAATAAAAACATTATCTTACCACTGTAATTAATATCTTGCCTCAAATATTTATCTCTAGTGTTATTCTATCACTGCATATATATTTCACTTTTCATTAATCATTTCAATAATGGCTACACAATGCTTCATTTTTTAATATACTATAATCTGCTTCTATATTGTTTTCTCCAAGGACATGTGAGTTGTTTCCAGCTTTATCTATTGCAGTATCTAAGTACCTGTATCCTGGCACATCTTGCAAGAGTAGACCACAAGGTTGTGGAAAATGTATATGCTTATCTCCACAAATTATCTCCACTAAACTATCCTTCAAAGTAGTTGTGCAACAAATATACCTCCAACTGCACAAAAAAGTCCCATTGGTTCCCATGCACAACAGCCCTCAGCATCATCAGATATCTTAATTTTTTTTTCTAATTTGGAGAAATAAATGTACATAAATGCATATGAACATTCCTTATCATTATCAATTTTCCTATAGTTAAGATCTTTAATGTTTCCTTCTCAGTGAAATGTTTGTTCATGACTTTTTAAAACAGACTATTTTTTAGAGCATATTCAGGTTCACAGCAAAACTCAGAAGGTACAAAGATTTCTTATATATCCTGTGCCCCCAAAATGGACAGACTCCCCCACTATCAACACCCTGATGTTCTTCATGAATTCAGTGCACTTGTATGCTAACTGGTATGGATTCTTTCTGAACAGTCATATATTTCAAAGTGTCTGGCTTGTCCTTTCACTGTTTTATGGTGTCTTTTGAAGAACGGAAGTTCTTAATTTAATTTGGTAGATTATCAATCTTTTCTTTTATGGTTATCATTTTTCTGTTTGTTTGAAAAAATCTTATTGTATCCCAAGGCCTTGAAAGTATCTTTCTACATATTCTTACCAAAGTTTTNTACCCAATATTCTGTAATAATCTAAGTGGGAAAAGAACTTGATAAACAATAGATAAACTGATAAACAGCTGAATCACTTTGCTGTGCACCTGACACTAACACAACATTGTTAATCAACCATGCTGCAATGTAAAATAAAATTTCAAATAGATAAATTTATTTATCTATAAAATTGTCCTCAAGCATAGTTTGAAAGTGCTATCCAGTGTTCCTAAGGCAAGACAGCTGTGTTTTTTTGGAATGAAATTTGGCAAGGACTAACTAAAGAACAAAAGGGCAGTGACAAGAGTCTGGAGTCTGAGCTGCTTTAGGAATCAGTGTGGCCTTAGTTGTAAGGCTGAAATATTAAAGGACCATTAAACTCAATCATAGAGAAAGCAAACAGGTTTCATGTTTCTATTAGATTCAGGCATGAATCTAATAGCTATAAGGAAAAATTAAGACACGTAGAAAGCAAGTAGTTTTTCTTTAAAAATATTTGGGAATGATACAATATTTAAGAATTTTGCTTTTTATAAGAATTTATAGTTTGGACAAAACTACTGGGTTTTTTTGGTTGTTTTATTTTGATTTTATATAGTTGTTAGTGCTTAACTGACTATTCAGATATTTGCATTTATAACTGCATCAGGGCAAGTTGAGTTTGCCTGATTTTATATATAATGTCTATGATGTGGCATATTTTAAATTAACAAGATTATATCAATGAGTTCTTATTTTATTTAGTCTATTGTACTTGCTGTACTAATAATACTTTATTATATATCTATCACTGGGCTCTGTTAAAAAGGAAGAATTATCTGAATATGTAAACATTTTAGCTCTAGACCTGGTTACAGACCAATTTCTTTGTCTATAGCTTAAACATTGTATGTTCACATGCCCACAGATGAGGAGGAGGGTGGTTCAACCTACTGCTGTGACATTCTCTACACTTCTGGTTAGGTGGCTTTTGTAGAAAACACTTATTTTTATAACTAACAATTCCTCCTATGGAGTTGCAAGATTGCCCACTCTAAATAGCAGGAATTTTCTCTGAAATGAAATGATTATAAAAGGAGTAATTTAGGCTATAGTCATAGAGGCACTTTTTCTATCTATAAGTAAGGATTACATTTCTTATAATTCAAAGAAAATGTTGACTCATTATTTGAAGCTATCTCAAAATGGATTTATTTTTTATTTTTTCCTGCTGGCTTTGTAAAAACATATATTGCGAATGTGTGGTGTGTATGTGCGTGCTCAGTTATGTCTGATTCAAACTCAGGGACTGAAGATCGTGAGGCTCCTCTATCCATGGGATTATCCAGTCAAGAATACTGGAGTCGGTTGCCATATCCATCTCCAGAAGATCTTCCTAACCCAAAGATTGAGTCCACATCTCCTGTGTCTCCTGAATTAGCAGCTGTATTCTTTACCACTGAGCCACCGGTAAAAACTAGCTCAGCTTTGAATCATTTACTTTCTTTTAATAAATGATAAAAAAATATTCCTGGGTCTTGGAAAAATGGTCTAGTATAGAGATACACATATAAAGTAGTTATATGTTAAATCCACACCTCAGTTGACTTAGACCAAAGTGTCTTAGCTTTAATTCCTAGCACAATGAGGGAGCTTCCAAAATAGCAATTTTATAATTTGCACTATTCTCTGGGAAGACCTAGCCAGAGCAGGGCTGGCATGACAGCTATGACTGTCTTCCAAAGTCTATTTTTCTCATAAATCAGTAAAATGTAGTTGGATCTTCCAGCTTTTATCATAACTAGGCCAGAGAACCAGAAGACTCCAAGACTGCACAAGTCATCTACCCACGACAGAGTAGATACAAGTCTATGATAAAATCAACTAGAATCACATGCATTGACTCACATAATTGGAATGAAATGGATCAAAGTTTGGATTAAGGCCTAAAGGTGAGATCCCACTGCTTTGTTGTACGTTTGAACAGGAGCTTCTGCTGGTAACTATTACGTATTTTTCTAGAAAGTTTAAAGATGAGAATCAATCCTGATTTTTATTTCTATATTTGGATAGAATAAGCTTTAGAGTTGAATTTTGTTCACTGTGACATAATCTTTTGAAAAATAAATTGCTTATTTGCTTGGCTACAATTCTTTGTCATCTTTAAAAGAGGTACTGCAAGGTGACTAATGTGTTCTCTGAATCTGCCATTCCCTTAAATGTTATAAATACTTGCTATGTTTTACTGATAATTAATCACTGAAATAAATGTAAATTGTGAAAATGTATCCACGCTAAATGTAATTCCTCAAGAAAAAAATGTAGTATCCACAGAAGTTAGGAAACGGAATAGCCAAGTGCACATCTTTTATTGTCACTACCCAACTTTGGATCTAGATTACTGACAGTACCTTAAGTCCACCTGTGTATGCTTCTCAACCCATCTCATTGTCTCACCTGCAAACTCCATCCTGATTTTGAATTTGGCGCTGGCCATTTATTTTCCTTTTATTCTGTTTAAACTCTCTTATCACTGTATGTATGTATGTGCATAAGTGCTAAGTCACTTCAGTCATGTCTGACTCTTTGTGACCCTATGACTGTTGCCTGCCAGGCTCCTCAGTCCATGGGACTCTCCAGGCAAGAATACTGGAGTGGGTAGCCATCTCCTTCTCCAAGGGATCTTCCTAACCCAGGGATCAAAATCATGCCTCTTCCTCTCTTGCATTGGCCGAAGGTTCTTTACTACTCTGAAAGCCCTTATATGTATATAGACAACTTACATATTGTTAGATTTTGTTTGCTTTTGAGTTCAATAAAAACATTATCTTACCACTGTAATTAATATCTTGCCTCAAATATTTATCTCTAGTGTTATTCTATCACTGCATATATATTTCACTTTTCATTAATCATTTCAATAATGGCTACACAATGCTTCATTTTTTAATATACTATAATCTGCTTCTATATTGTTTTCTCCAAGGACATGTGAGTTGTTTCCAGCTTTATCTATTGCAGTATCTAAGTACCTGTATCCTGGCACATCTTGCAAGAGTAGACCACAAGGTTGTGGAAAATGTATATGCTTATCTCCACAAATTATCTCCACTAAACTATCCTTCAAAGTAGTTGTGCAACAAATATACCTCCAACTGCACAAAAAAGTCCCATTGGTTCCCATGCACAACAGCCCTCAACATCATCAGATATCTTAATTTTTTTTTCTAATTTGGAGAAATAAATGTACATAAATGCATATGAACACTCCTTATCATTATCAATTTTCCTATAGTTAAGATCTTTAATGTTTCCTTCTCAGTGAAATGTTTGTTCATGACTTTTTAAAACAGACTATTTTTTAGAGCATATTCAGGTTCACAGCAAAACTCAGAAGGTACAAAGATTTCTTATATATCCTGTGCCCCCAAAATGGACAGACTCCCCCACTATCAACACCCTGATGTTCTTCATGAATTCAGTGCACTTGTATGCTAACTGGTATGGATTCTTTCTGAACAGTCATATATTTCAAAGTGTCTGGCTTGTCCTTTCACTGTTTTATGGTGTCTTTTGAAGAACGGAAGTTCTTAATTTAATTTGGTAGATTATCAATCTTTTCTTTTATGGTTATCATTTTTCTGTTTGTTTGAAAAAATCTTATTGTATCCCAAGGCCTTGAAAGTATCTTTCTACATATTCTTACCAAAGTTTTCCTATTTTTTCTCTTTCACATTTAAGGCTTTAATCTACCTGGAATGGGTTATTGTATACAATAATTCAAGTCTCTACTATAATGCTCTTGGATAGCCGTAACATAATCCAAGTTTAATGAGTATTTTAAATCCTATCACTTGAAATGGAAGGGCTTTAATAAACTTTAATGGAAGTAGGAAGAATAAAGGCACTGTCCTAACTGGGTCAGTAGGGGAATCAAGCAATGAATATGAGTAAAATTTGGACACATAACCACAGTCACAGAGATATTCAAAATAAGGGCCCCAAGTGTTAAATCATGTGAAAATTATGGAAAAATGAGAGTGTGTGCTTACAAGGACTCATGCAAACTTCTGCTTCACAGATAGGTAATGTGCTTTGGCTGTCTTTTATGCTTGACTGTGGATTCTTTCATCTTTGGCCTTCAAAATTCTAAGACTTTATCTTAAGAGTAGTAAATGTCTTTACATAATATACTCAGTAAATGTTTATGTAACTGAATTGAATCACATACTATACTATAATGAAATGAAGAATTTGTGTTCTAGATCTAGACGCTTGACAGGAAGGAAAGAAGGCAGAGATGGAGGAAAGGGGAGGGGAATGAATGGAAGAAGAAAAGGTTTTCATTTNCAACATTCAGAAAACTAAGATGATGGCATCCAGTCCCATCACTTCATGGCAAATAGATGGGGAAACAGTAGCTGAATTTATTTTTTGGAGGGGTGCAAAATCACTGCAGATGGTGACTGCAGTCATGAAATTAAAAGATGCTTACTTCTTGGAAGAAAAATTATGACCAACCTGGACAGCATATTGAAAAGCAGAGACATTATTTTGCCAACTAAGGTCTGTCTAGTCAAGGCTATGGGTTTTTCCAGTAGTCAGGCATGGATGTGAGACTTGGATCATAAAGAAAGCTGAGTGCCTGCCAAAGAACTGATGCTTTTGAACTGTGGTATTGGAGAAGACTCTTGAGAGTCCCTTGGACTGCAAGGAGATCCAACCAGTTCATCCTAAATGAAATCAGTCCTGAATATTCATTGGAAGGACTGATGTTGAAGCTGAAACTCCAAATCTTTGGCCACTTGATATGAAGAGCTGACTCATTTGAAAAGACCCTGATGCTGGGAAAGATTGAAGGCAGGAGGAGAAGGGGAAGACAGAGGATGAGATGGTTGGATGGCATCACTGACTCAATGGAGATGAGTTTGAGTATACTCCAGGAGTTGGTGATCGACAGGAAGGCCTGGAGTGCTGCAGTCCATGGGGTGGTGGAGAGTCAGAAACGACTGAGTGACTAAACTGAACTGAACAGAAAAGTGGGGGATACAAGTAAAACATGGGGAAAGTCTTAGAAAACTAATTTTAACTGTTTTCCTCCATTTGGTTTGTAAAACCAGCATTAGTCTATATGTGCAGAAAGTTGAACTGGTTGGGCAACTGGAATGAAATGATGATAAAATTGTGCAGTCTGGGGTTCTTGTCATAGCAGAAGAGACATTATGCTTATCATGAAACATGGGCAAAGAGCTCAGTAAAATGAGAATATTTGGGTTAAAGCTGGAAGCTTGTTTTGAATATGATTTTTAATACATTCCTTCTGGAGTTCTACACCTTTGCACAAAATTCATTTTATGTAGCTCATTCTGGGATGAACCACTGTGAGGATCCAAGAAGATGAAACACGATGAAACCAGAGAAAGTAAGAGAATAGTGATCAGTCTGAAAGTTGTAAGACTAATAAAATTACTTTAAAAATATTGTCATATTAAAGCATTCTCTAAATGAAGGTGAAATAACTTAGGAAAGCATATAGTATGTGTTTGAGTGCAAGCTTTAATTGTAAAAAAAGTTCTATATGAAACAAATAGGAAAACTATGTAATATATACACACATATGTATATGTGTATATTTATATATAGATGTATGTATGAATGTATGTGTGTGTGTATATATATATATGTGTATATATATATACACCCATTTATGTTTATATATTGTGCTGTGTATAGTTGCTCAGTCATGTCTGATTCTTTGGAACCCCATGGAGTATAGCCCACCAGGCTCCTCTGTCCATGGGGATTTTCCAAACGGGAATACTGGAGCAGGTTGCCATGTGCTTCTCCAGGGGAATCTTCCCTAACCAGGGATCAAACCCTGTTCTCCCTCACTGCAAGCAGATTCTTTACCTTCTGAGCCACCAGGGAGTCCCTTATGTTTATATAGATATCTATAGATCTATCTGAATCACCGTTGTTGAGCACAATTCTAGGCACATTGGATAGATGTAAGAAATACATTCTTAGACAAATGTTACACATTATATGCAGCAGAAGAATTGAGACTTACTTTCCTCCACAATCCCGAAACCATTCAGTGCCTCAAGAGCAGTGTTAGAGGAAAAATACTTTCTAAACTGGGCCATTTTTCGCTTGGTAGAATAGGATAGCAGAAAAATAAGAAACTGAGTGGGGAGGGAAAGGGAATTTTGCTGGGAGGAGCCTAAGAAGGAGAACAAGATAGGTAACAGCTGCCTTAGGGACAAGAACTTGTAAGAAGCAGGGATGCCCAAGGAGGGTTTGGGAGAAGTTTCATTTGTGATATGTGATGCCAAAACTGTATACTTCCATGACTCATTCAGAGAAATCAACCATACTCTTTAATGCTTTAGGTGCTGAATGTGTGATTTTCTTTTTCTCAGACATAACCATAGGTTGCTTAAAAGATCACAAGTGGTTTTTACTATCCCTCATTCTTCCTCTTCGCCTCACAGCATGTCTTACATCTTAAATTGCCTCCTTGAGACAATGAACAATTTATTTCCTTAAGGCAGAGGAAATCAACTAAATTAGCTACATAATTTTGTATACTTTTGTTCTCCTAAAGATGCAATATGGATTTCACAGAGATTAAAGCCTCTATGTGTGTGTGTGTATATATATATATATATATATATATAATTATAATCAACAGAGTGACATATTTGGAATTATCAATACAGAATTTAATATTTAACAAATAATATAATTGTTTTATTAAATTCTACTTTAAATATTTCATGTAATTCTGGAAAATGAGACCCTCAATATTTGTGAAATTTGAAAATTTCTTAGATGCCATTTCCATTGAGAATATAATAGTTACAAATTTGACTTCGACTTTAGAAGGTTTTAGAAAAATTTTTCTCAAACTTTAGTTGTATGAAAATAAATTTATATGAGAAGTATGATTTGACCATATATGAAGTGGCAAAAATGAAGGAATAAATAAGTCCTTAGCACTCACAATTTTAATATGTGTATGCATATATATATATATATATACACACATATATATTTCGATATAGGTTGACAGAATTTTCCAGTTTCAGATTTATATTACTGATTTCATTGCAAATGAGTATTTTAGTACAGAAAATTAGAGCTAGAGAAGTAATTCATAATCTAGCAAATTAATCATTTTAATCAGTTGTCTGTTGATTACAATTGGTTCAGACATTCCTAAAACAGAAATCTTTACTTAAGTTTCTCTTTGTATTCTACAGTTAATTTGTCTGCTACATACAAATACTTTAACAATGTGTCATTTGGTAATATCACTTGATTTAGAGAAAAACAAAATTGCTGAGATTTTTTTTCTCAATAGAATTGAAAGCCTAAAAAAATTGGTTAGAGTTTAAATTTATTGAGTCTCTAAAGCAGCAGTAATTTTTCAAGTGTTTCATAGGATCATAGATGAATTTTCATAAGTTAATTGCTAGCTATTGAGTAGCTTGGGAGAGACCACCAAAGTGATTTTGATTTGACTAATCACTATTTTTAGGGGTCTAAATGATAAAAGTGCTGACATCTGAAATAGATAAAATCAGCAAAGATGTAAAACTCGGTGTTATCATTGTTCACTGAAAAGCTATTTTCTTGAATTCCACATTCATTTGGTAAATTATATTAGCATTTGTTATGCTCACAAACTATATTTGATGGTGAGATTAAAACCATATGTTTTTAAATCACACAAGTAAGGAACGTTGCTGCTAAAGCAAAGCAATGCATATCTGTAGAAAACTGCAATATTTGCTCCTTCTAATCCTCTCTCCTCCTCCCTTTCTTCTCTATTTCCACTATTGATTTATGGAGAATGATTACAAATATAATTTGTATGCTCTGTTGATTAGCATTTGATCTGTTTGTTTCATGAGAAACTTCAGGTATCAGGATGCTTACAACCATAAATAAGAAGATCCAATTTAAAGTGGCTAGAAGATAGAGATATCCTTTACTTCTAACACAAAATCTAAGAGCAAGGCATTTTTGGCTTCTTCCCTGAGGTCCAAGATGGTTACCACAGTCAAAGGGGTCATTTGGAGAGGAGAATATTTACCATCTGTGTGCTTCGTTCTTTTAGAAAGGAAAAAAAAAAAACAAAAAAAACAAAGCAAACACAAATCCCAGACATTCTCTCAGGTTCTCTTTGTCTCTACTAGCTTGAATGCTCATGCTTTAACTACACGTTGCTGGGAAAGCGAGTAGCTGATATTCAGCTATTACAGTGGAAGACAGGCTCTGTTGGGAAAAAAAGAAGTAGGGGAGGTTGATGCTATATCTTTGGCAGACAGCTCATACTTCTGCCAGCTATGCATAACAGTGTCTATTTCCAGAGAGCCTCTAAATACTTNCTCATGCTTTAACTACACATTGCTGGGAAAGCGAGTAGCTGATATTCAGCTATTACAGTGGAAGACAGGCTCTGTTGGGAAAAAAAGAAGTAGGGGAGGTTGATGCTATATCTTTGGCAGACAGCTCATACTTCTGCCAGCTATGCATAACAGTGTCTATTTCCAGAGAGCCTCTAAATACTTAAATACTATGAATTGCTTAAATTTTCCTTGACTGATAAATGAAAAATGGTATCATTTTAACTTGGAACTTTTTTATAACAAAAGGGTGAACAAACATATTACTTCAATGCTCCTGCAATAATGGGAAAACTATTTAATTGGATTTCATTATATGGGAGTACTATTGTAATTTCTCTGATATTTAAAACATAATTTTCTGAATACATGATGAATTAACATGGTTGCAAATTCAAAATGTATAAAAAGGTATATAGTAAATATTTTTCAGTTAAAGAGATCTTTTCATATAATATTTGTACATTGTTCTACATAGTTTAATATAGAACAAATATATAAAATGTTTTCTCATGCTTTGTATTTAACTAGCCCTTTGTTGATAGATTTTGAATTTTTTCCAATAATGTTTTTATAAAAAACGAGGTACTATAATAAAAAAAGACACATTCATTAAACACATATGTAAATAAATTTGAATGAAATGTGGGATCAAATTTATATACATCTGTATTTTTGAGAAGCATTGTTTAATTTTCCATGGAGTTTGTTAAAAAAAAAATTCACTTCCACCCATAATATATGATAGTCTGTGGTTCTCCATAGACTCATAAACATATCATATAGTTAGATGACTTTGACATTAGAATAAAATTTATACAATAAGGCTGGTAAATTTTCCAATGTTCTTTTCTATAACTAATCTTGAATCATATTTCTTTGAGTTGTATATCTTTATTTTTTCTGATTTTTCATGAGTTCTTTATATATTGAGGAGATTAATTTTTCTGTAAAACACACATTGCAAAACCTTTTCATTTGCAAAAAAGTGTTGTTTCTACTTTGCCTTTGTTAATGATGTAATTACAGAAGTGACAATTATATATAATCAAATTAGATAAGCATTTATGGCCTTTTGTCTATATTGCATTCTTGGCTATGAAGAAGCTTATGTGAAAAAAAAAAAAAAAAAAAATAAAAACTGAACTTGTTCCCAAGTCTGCATTCTGCATCACAGAGAAAATTCAGTTACTTCAGGCTAACTCAGTCAAGTCAGGATACCTCATTTAACTCAAGCAATTTCTTCTCCCTCAAGTCCCTAGTTTTAGGTTTAAGTTCAAGGGCTAATTTATTCAAAAGCAGAGACATTACTTTGCCAACAAAGGTCCATCTAGTCAAGGCTATAGTTTTTCCAGTGGTCATGTATGGTTGTGAGAGTTGGACTAGAAAGAAAGCTGAGCACAGAAGAATTGATGCTTTTGAACTGTGGTGTTGGAGAAGACTCTTGAGAGTCCCTTGGACTGCAAGGAGATCCAACCAGTCCATAATAAAGGAGATCAGTCCCAGGTGTTCTTTGGAAGGACAGATGCTGAAGCTGAAACTCCAGTACTTTGGCCACCTCATGCGAAGAGTTGACTCACTGGAAAAGACTGATGCAGGGAGGGATTGGGGGCAGGAGGAGAAGGGGACCACAGAGGATGAGATGGCTGGATGGCATCATTGACTTGATGGACGCAAGTCTGAGTGAACTCTGGGAGTTGGTGATGGACAGGGAGGCCTGGTGTACTGTGATTCATGGGGTCACAAAGGGTCAGACACGACTGAGCGACTGAACTGATCTGAACTGAATATACTGCCACATCTTTGTGGGCCTTTGATTGGGATGTATACATTAGTTCAGTTGAGTTCAGTCACTGAGTCGTGTCCAACTCTGCAAACACATGGACTACAGCACACCAAGCTTCCCTGTGCATCACCAACTCCTGGAGTATATGCAAACTCATGCCTATTGAGTCAGTGATACCATGTAACCATCTCATCCTCTGGTGCCCCTTTTCCTCCTGCCTTCAATCTTTCCTAGCATCAGGGTCTTTGCAAATGAGTCTGCTCTTTGCATCAGGTGGCCAGAGTATTGGAGTTTCAGCTTCACCATCAGTCCTTCCAATGGATATTCAGGATTGATTTCAATTAGGATGAACTCGGAGAAGGCAATGGCACCCCACTCCAGTATTCTTGCCTGGAAAATCCCATGGGCGGAGGAGCCTTGTAGGCTGCAGTCCATGAGGTTGCTAAGAGTCAAACATGACAGAGCGACTTCACTTTCTCTTTTCTCCTTCACGCATTGGAGAAGGAAATGGCAACCCACTCCAGTGTTCTTGCCTGGAGAATCCCAGGGACGGGGGAGCCTGGTGGGCTGCCGTGTATGGGGTCGCACAGAGTCGGACACAACTGAAGCGACTTAGCAGCAGCAGCAGCAGCAGGATGAACTGGTTGGATGTCCTTGCTGTCCAAGGGACTCCCAAGAGCCTTCCCCAAGACCACAGTCCAAAAGCATCAATTCTTTGGCACTCAGCTTTCTTTATAGTCCAAATCTCACATCCGTATATGACTACTGGAAAGACCATAGCTTTGACTATATGGACCTTTGTTGGCAAAGTGATGCTGTCTCGTTTGGTCATAACTTTCCTTCTAAGGAGTAAGTGTCTTTTAATTTCATGGCTGCAGTCATCCTCTGCAGTGATTTTGGATCACACAAAAAAATAAAATCAGCCACTGTTTCCACTGTTTCCCCATCTATTTGCCATGAAGTGATGGGACTGAATGCCATAATCTTCGTTTTCTGAATGTTGATCTTTAAGCCAACCTTTTCACTCTCTTCTTTCACTTTCATCAAGAGGCTCATTAGTTCTTCTTCACTTTCTGCCATAAGGGTGGTGTCATCTGCATATCTGAGGTTATTGACATTTCTCCTGGCAATCTTGATTCCAGCTTGTGCTTCATCCAGCCTAGTATTTCTCATGATGTACTCTGCATAAAAGTTAAATAAGCAGGGTGACAGTATACAGCCTTGACGTACTTCTTTTCCTATTTGGAACCAGTCTGTTGTTCCATGTCCAGTTCTAACTGTTGCTTCCTGACCTGCATACAGGTTTCTCTAAAGGCAGGTCAGATGGTCTGGTATTCCCATCTCTTTCAGAATTTTCCACAGTTTATTTTGATCCACACAGTCAAAGGCTTTGGCATAGTCAATAAAGCAGAAAGAGATGTTTTTCTGGAACTTTCTTGTTTTTTCGATGATCTAGCAGATGTTGGCAGCTTGATCTCTGGTTCCTGTGCCTTTTCTAAAATCAGCTTGAATATCGGAAGTTCATGGTTCACATATTGTTGAAGCCTGGCTTGGAGAATTTTGACCATTACTTTGCTAGTGTGTGAGATGAGTGCAATTGTGTGGTAGTTTGAGCATTCTTTGGCATTGCCTTTCTTTGGAATTGGAGTGAAAACTGACCTTTTCCAGTTCCGTGGCCACTGGTGAGTTTTCCAAATTTGCTGGCATGTTGAGTGCAGCACTTTCACAGCATCATCTTTCAGGATTTGAAATAGCTAAACTAGAATTCCATCACCTCCACTTTGTTCACAGTGGTGCTTCCTAAAGCCCACTTGATTTGACACTCCAGATGTCTGGCTCTAGGTGAGTGATCACACCATTGTGATTATCTGGGTTGTGAAGATCTTTCTTGTATAGCTCTTTTGTGTATTCTTGTCACCTCTTCTTAATATCTTCTGTTTCTGTTAGGTCCATGCCATTTCTGTCCGTTATTGAGCCCATCTTTGCATGAAATTTTCCCTTGGTATCTCTAATTTTCTTGAAGAGATCTCTAATCTTTCCCATTCTATTGTTATCCTCTAGTTCTTTGTACTGATCACTGAGGAAGGCTTTCTTATCTCTCCTTGCTCTTCTTTGGAACTCAGCATTCAAATGGGTTTATCTTTCCTTTTCCTTTGCTTTTTGCTTCTCTTCTTTTCATTACATGCATATATACATAAAATCAGTGGATTTCCCAATATTAGGAATTTTTACTACTTTACTTATTTTTATATATAAAAGGCTTTTATTTGATATAAACATTTTTAAACTTTTAAAAGAACAAAGGACAAAGAATACTTTGCTGAGTTGTAGCTGACACATATTAAAGTCACAGAAATGAAAATTTCATGTAGAATTTCTGTGCCACACAAAATAAGCCACGTATGTGAATGTATTTGATCTTATACAAATGTTATTTCATGGATATTCCTTACCATATACCTTTTTTCCAATGTCACTTTTTAAATTTATTTAGCTGCTCATTGCCCCAGATCTTTTTTGACTGAGTCAGTTTATTAATTTTTTATGTTAAGAGATGTGCGTGCTAGCATGCTGTCACTTCAGTAATGTCTGACTCTGTGTGACCTTATGGACTGCATTCTACCAGACTCCTCGTCCATGAGGATTCTCCAGGCAAACATCCTGGAGTGGTTTGCTGTGCCTTCCTTTAGGGGATCTTTCCCATGTTAAGGGATAGCTTTTTCTAAGAGAAATCATTGAAGGGATAATTGCTTACAGGTAATAAAATAAATGTTACATTGTCAATAAATAGTTTATTAGTAGCAGTAACTCTTTATTGAATGCATTTATATGTACCAGGCACTATAAACCTTTTGTATTTCTTAAATCCTACAACAATCTTCATAGCTGAAGAAATTAGAGACAGAGAGATTATATGTTCCAAATATTTATTGCAAGCAAATGGAAGAACTGAGACTTGAACTCAAGAGAACTGGTTCCAGAGTCTATGCTCTTAAGTGAAAGTGAAAGTGAAGTCATTCAATTGTGTCCGACCCTGCGACCCCATGGACTGTAACCCACCAGGCTCCTCTGTCCATGGGGTTCTCTAGGCAAGAGTCCTGGAGTGGGGTGCCATTCTCTTCTATGCTCTTCAGTTCAGTTCAGTCGCTCAGCCGTGTCCAACTCTTTGCGACCCCATGAATTGCAGCACACCAGGCCTCCCTGTCCATCACCAACTCCTGGAGTTCACTCAGACTCACAACCATCGAGTCAGTGATGCCATCCAGCCATCTCATCCCCTGTCGTCCCCTTCTCCTCCTGCCCTCAATCCTTCCCAGCATCAGAGTCTTTTCCAATGAGTCAACTCTTCACATGAGGTGGCCAAAGTACTGGAGTTTCAGCTTTAGCATCATTCCTTCCAAAGAAATCCTAGGGCTGATCTCCTTCAGAACGGACTGGTTGGATTTCCTTGTAGTCCAAGGGACTCTCAAGAGTCTTCTCCAACAACACAGTTCAAAAGCATTGATTCTTTGGCGCTCTGCCTTCTGCACAGTCCAACTCTCACATCCATACATGACTACTGGAAAAACCATAACCTTGACTAGACAGACCTCTGTTGGCAATGTAATGTCTCTGCTTTTCAATATGCTATCTAGGTTGGTCTTAACTTTCCTTCCAAGGAGTAAGCATCTTTTAATTTCATGGCTGCGGGTCACCATCTGCAGTGATTTTGGAGCCCCCCAAAATAAAGTGACACTGTTTCAACCACTATAAAATTCCATACTAACTCAAGAGTAACTTCCTCGATCCCTGCTGACATTCCAGCAAACATTTTTTATCCTAAGACAGCCCAGCTGTGCTTCTTTCTTTTGAGTTTCATGAGATACCCTACATGAGCTTGNGGGTCACCATCTGCAGTGATTTTGGAGCCCCCCAAAATAAAGTGACACTGTTTCAACCACTATAAAATTCCATACTAACTCAAGAGTAACTTCCTCGATCCCTGCTGACATTCCAGCAAACATTTTTTATCCTAAGACAGCCCAGCTGTGCTTCTTTCTTTTGAGTTTCATGAGATACCCTACATGAGCTTGCAGAAAATCCTGTTGAGACCTGCTCCAGCAGGTTTCAGTTACTTGATATCACACATACTTTGATAATGATAGCAAAAAAGACTATGTACCAAGGTCTGCTTGTCTCATTTTCTCTGCTTTGTTTAAAACTCAGCGCAATAAACAGGTACTCATACTGAGTTGAAAGGCTTCCTTTGGGAAGAGAATATTTCACTCAGAACTAGAGGTCATGAATACCTCTTTCACTTCGAAATACCAGCATCAATCAACTATGAGTGATGCCTTCTGGGAAACAATATACATAAAATGAAGCTTCTTTTTTCAAAACTTCATGTTTTTTCATTATTGAGAATTGTGAGACCCATAGGTCCTCAGTTGACATGAGAATACTGCTATTTGTGTTTAAAATAGAGGCTTTGTGCTTGGGTCTAAATTGGATATGTCAACCCTTCCCAGTGAGATCACAATCTGGGTCAAGTTTCAAGCCTTAGAGATCAGTTAGGTTTAGCCCTGATAACAAGTTTATTTGATGTGCTTGAAGAAAGAACTATCATTGTTTGCCTGTGCTTTTCTGAAAAAGAAGACAAAGTTGATGGTTGTGAATTGACCCTGAGTTCCTAAAAGACAGACCTGTTCCCCTGTCAGAGGAACCCATATATCAAAAACTGTGATTATAAACTCATTTTAGAACACTTAGTCTTGGGAAATGTATACTATTTAGACAAATGTAGGAGAAATAGGAAACTGGTCATATTGAAATTGAAATGTCAAAACCAAATATGCTTTCAAAACTTAATTGATTTATACTTAGTTATAATAAAAAGATACTTATGATGTCTGTAAAAACTGAGGTATTGAATTTTGAATTGAGGTACCAAGGCTTCCTTGGTGGCTCAGATGGTAAGAATCTGCCTGTAATGCAGGAGATCCAAGTTTGATCTCTGAGTTGGGAAGATCCCTTGTAGAAGGGATAAGCTACCCATTTCAGTAGTCTTTCCTGGAGAATCCCATGGACAGAGGAAACTGGTGGGCTAAAGTCCATAGGGTCACAAAGAGTCACACACACCTGAGTAACTAATCATGTACACACATGTGTCAAGTGCCAAGCAGTGTGTTCAAAAAAGAATTAAGGCAATGGCTATAAGAAATAGCTTGTGAATATGATTCCAGATGAGAGAAAAAGCAGAGTCCACAAAACAATCCTGGAAACTCGTATCAAAAAACTTCACCAATAACCCCAAAGAAAACCTTGGCTGGGAAGGAAGTGCAGATAAACATATATAATAATTATAGTTGGCCACATGTCTATTGGGGCCTCATTTCTCTAATTTTAATTGGGACATGGTTACTGCTGTTTAAAAACTTCTTCACATTGTATTTTGTCTCCTATCTCAATTTGAAGAATGTAAAATGGCTCGTGTGCAAAAAACTACAACTGATTCTGTTTCTTTTCAAGATTCAGTGCTTCATTAGATGACTCTTAAAAAGAGAGTCCCCAGTCATTCCCTTTGTAGGGACTATTTGCTTGTAGAACCACAAAATAGCCAGCATTCAATGAATTGGACTGAATTGATTTGATTAGTGCACCATGTACTTAGAATGTCCCTCCAAACTCTAGCTTTACAAGCCACTATCATGTCATCATTTGGAGAGGGAGAGAGTGGGATGATTTGGGAGAATGGCATTGGAACATGTATAATATCATATAAGAAACAAATTGCAAGTCTAGGTTTGATGCAGGATACAGGATGCCTGGGGCTGGTGCACTGGGATGACCCAGAGAAATGGTATGGGAAGGGAGGTGAGAGGGGGGGTTCAGGATTGGACACACGTGTACACCCGTGGCGGATTCATGTTGATGTATGGCAAGACCAATACAGTATTATAAAGTAAAATAAAATAAAAATAATAAAATAAATAAATGAAAATTTAAAATATCTCACAGATTTCTTTCAGGACCTCTCTCTCATTTCAGATTTTAACTTGGTGTGTCTAGGACTCTTCTCCAGTCATGTATGCAGTCTTGAAAAGAAACAACGCACTTTGTGGTACATTGTACAAGCTGTAAATACTACCTATCAACATTCTTTATAATGTCTATGAATTATTATCAACTCCCAGAAAGGAGAAACTGGATCTGGGTAGCATTTTATGGTACATGTCATGCACTGTCAGTAACCAGTTTTTGTTACCCTAAGGATTTGTTTTATGGTAAAGTTATTTTTTTTTTAATTCTAATCTAGCAAATAAATGTTTTGCTGCTTCAGATATATTTAAACTAGTTATAGACACATTATGGCATTTTTGACCACTCAAAATAGATTACGATGAAATCTATAACTTACTTTTTTATGCATGTTTTCCCTTAACTTATAAATTTATATACAAAGGAATATAACCCACATGGTTTCATTTATTCATATTTAAATTGTGAAAATGTTCATTTAAGAGCTCTTTGAAGTTCAAGGAGATTTTTAATAGCCCAGTGAACTCTTTTTACTGCTAAACTAGGACTGCATTTTGCCACGAATAAACAAAGACAAACACCTAATGGTTAGGTTTCCAGTTAGAAATTTCAAATTCTCCTATTTCCCCCAATGTGTTCTTAAAAGTTTAAAACAAAATCTGTTTTCTCCAATACCAACTGGAGAAATGAGCAACTGGACAAAGAGCAACTGGAATGGGGAAACTGTCCTTTTTCCTTGACTCTATTCATCCACAGCTAAAGACCGTATTAACTTATCTATCAGCAGTATTTTATTGGCAATAATGCTTTATACTACTGGAATAAAAAGATTTATTTTGGATACTATCTTAATTGAAAAGAATATTTAATGCTATAATTTTGTTTATTTTAATGCAGTTCAAAGCCACTATTTTTATCCTGTGTTCTATTCCCATAGTACTAAATGCCAAGGATAAAGAGGGAAATACAGTTGAGCAGGGAAACAGTCAACAAAAAGAAAGTAAGAAAGATCCAACAGAGGTGAAGTAGGCTGTGCCATTAGATAAAGCAGGGCATGTTACAATCATAGATCCTTGACTAATTAATTACAAAGCATAAATCAAGATGTACTGCAGGAGACAATATATGCACTCACTTTTCCTTTGCTTGTATTTAATCCATTACTCATATTCCATCCCTGTAGCTCACCAAGTTTTTCATTATTTTTCTCTATAAATTAGTCCAAGAAAGGGTAATTGCAGGAACAGAGCTTGCATGGATATTGCTCTTGATTAATAGATATATGCAATATTGTTAGATGCGCTGCTGTATAGGCATACCTGCAACATGTCAAAATGTCAATAGCATGACAGCCACTTCAACTAAATGGGTATGGGGTTAGGATATAAATAAAATTATCTAGTTAAATGGCACTGTTTTGTTTATGTCTGTGGTCATTGCAAACAATTAAGTTATAAAATACACTCAAGGTAAAAAATAGAATGAAATATTAATAGGAAAACATTACTTTTTATTTAAGTCATGGTAGGTTTGCAACATTAAATAATAGGCTTCTAATTATGTAATGGATAGAGAGTAGCAGTCAAAACCCTCTATGTATCATATCCAAAATTTATTCAGTAATGAATTTTTATACTTATTAATAAAGCATTTCTGAGGCTTAGAACGAAATTTGACAACATTTAACTATGAATACATGTGTCCTTAATCTCTCACTTGTGTCCAACTCTTTGGAACCCCATGAACTGACTGTAGCTAGCCCTCTAGGATCCTCTGTCCATGCAGATTCTCCAGGCTACAATACTGGAATGGGTTGCCATGCCCTCCTCTGGGGATCTTCCCAATCCAGGGATCAAACCCAGGTCTCTTGCATCGCAGGCAGATTCTTTACCATCTAAGCCACCAGGGAAGCCCAAGAATACTGGAGTGGGTAGCCTATACCTTCTCTAGGGGAACTTCCCAACCCAGGAGGGTCTCCTACTTTACAGGAGGATTCTTTACCAGCTGAGCTAACCGGGAAGCCCAGCTATGAATATGTGAGAAATATCATAAGTGAATATTAAAGAACTCTTATGTGACATTTTCTAATCTACATTTTTCTTAAGTAATTTTGACATAGTCTATTTCAAAAGATATGCAAACTTTCAAAGTCTGTAACTGTTTGGAGTGGTACTAATAACAGTGCTGTTTCTAGTTATTCCCTCCTTTATAACTATGCCAAAAATGATGCCCTTTTTAAAATAAAGTTTATCTTCTAACATATAAAACAATTATGATTTTCATGTAAAATATATACCTTACCATATAAATTCACGTATATGTTCATTTCTTCTATCAGAAATGGTAAATCATATTGCAGTTCACATTGGGTTCTGCTATTAAGAAAAACAATTGAAAATCACTCAATTGAACCATCTTTCTTCCTTTCCCTTATATATTTTCCTTCCAAATATTTTCAGTTCAGTTCAGTTGCTCAGTCGTGTCCCACTCTTTGCATCCCCATGGACTGCAGCACGCCAGGCCTCCCTGTCCATTGTCAACTCCTGGAGTTTACTCAAACATGAGTGATGCCATCCACTCATCTCTTCCTCTGTCATCCCCTTCTCCTCCTGTCTTCTATCTTTCCCAGCATCAGAGTCTTTTCAAATGAGTCAGTTCTTCATATCAGGTGGCCAAAGTATTAGAATTTCAGCTTCAGCATCAGTCCCACTATTTTAAGTTTTTAAAATTTACTCTGCAGGGTGTCCCCCCAACCCAACCAAGATGACACACCGTGGCCTGACTCTGACAGAAAGCAGACTTGTTTGTACTTAGGAAGTTCAGTCCACTATGAGCTTAACCATGTAGCTGAAATGGTTCTCTCACGTGCATTAGCAAAACAGCCATATTTTCCCCTATTTTTTCATCCATATGTTTCTAGTCTACTTATATGAAGAGATTTGGAGTAGGGCAAGCATGCTGCTCTCTGTGAGCCTATATTTGGAACTCACCTGTTAATAAGTGTCCTCACTGTGACACTAGAACATATTGGCATTTTCTCAACTACTAACTACTCAGCAACTTTATGATTAGAGAGGAAAGAGTTCCTAAGGAGTTTTGGACTGAAGGTCCCAAAGTAGACTGATTCTTTGTTTTAAATAAAAATTTGTGATCCATCTCAAAAAAAAAAAAGTCTAACAATTATTAAAATGAAATCTTCTCATCTCAGCTTAAGTGAAGAATTCAGACCAGAGACTGTACATCTCAACATGAGAAAATGATAAAAAAAAAAAAAAAAAGCATCAAATATACATGGGTGAAAACTTGGTTAACAACTCAAACTTATTTTTAGTGTATCAGACATTAGGAGTGGAAGATCAGGAAGAGTATTGAAAAAAATTTTTAATTTTTATTGGAGTATTGTTCTCTATAATGTTGTGCTGCTTTCTACTGTTAAGTAAAATGAATCAGCTATATGTATAAATATATCCCCTCTTTTTTGGATTTCTTTCCCATCTAAGTCAAAAGCATCAAGTAGAGTTCCCTGTGCTATACAGCATGTTCTCATTAGTTATCTATTTCATACATAATACTGATGGTGTATATATGCCAATCCCAATATTCCAATTCCTCGTACCCCCCACAGAAAAGACTTTTTAAAGAAAGCTGTCGGTGTGCTATGAACCCCACCACTCTCTTCACCTCACAAAGACTAGTGACAATGGCCAAATGAAACTGCGTGCAGAGTCAGGTATGGACTCAGTCAAGTTAGGAACACAGTGGTGGACCAAAGTCTGACATCCAACAGAAATGTGTAAACGATGCAGAGTTACAGGCTGGTTACTTGCTACTGGATTAGGAGGCATGTATATGATGAAGGCCACTGATTGCTTTTTCAAAGTGGTTTTAGTGTAGTATGGGGACAAAATCCAGATAAAATTATGCTGAAGTGGTATGGATTGGTGAGAATATGTAGACAGTTAGTATAGACAAATGTCCATAAGGGGTGCAGAGAAAATGGTGGTGGGGGATGAAATCTTTATTTTTTAATATGTGATCTCTCATATTACATTCACATTTTTGTAGAAATGATCCAGTTGTTGTTTAGTTACTAAGTCGTGACCCACTCTTTCGTGACCCCATGGACTGAAGCCCATCAGGCTCCTCTGTCCATGGGATTGCCCAGACAAGAATACTGGAGTGGGTTGCCATTTCCTTCTCCAAGGGATCTTCCTAAACCAGGGATTGAACTCACATTTCCTGCACTGGCAGGTGGATTCTTTACCACTAAGTCACCAGGGAAGCCTGGTGGGAAAACAAAAAACTCAGTAGGGAAAACAAAACTCAGTAGGGAAAACAAAAAAAATAATTCACGAGAGAGAGTGTTGACTCCAAGAACAAAGTCTTTGAAATGCTAAATGAGATGACTTTTGATAACTTCAGGGAGAATCCAGCCTTTGCAGGAGGAAAGAAGGTAGAGCTCTTAAGATCAAGTCAAATTTCTGAAGTCAATTAGAAGACCTCAAATGATTTTGCCATTATCACCAGCTTTATTATCCTATTCTTTCTCTCACTGTCTCCTCTGCAAAAGTGCAGACTTGTTTTAATTTCTTCTATAGTCCCTCAGACAGAAGTGTAGGCTTCTAAACTTTACAGATAGGCTGTTATTCCCTCTACCTCAACCACTGTGTTATCCAAAAATACCTCCCTCCACCATTATTACTCTTAAGCTAATTATAATTTGTGTTTTAAGACTATACTTAAACATCCCTATTAGAACAATACCTTTATTCCTATAATTAAGCTGTAAACTCTATTGCAAAAACAATGCTTTATTCTATAACTTGTATCTCATCCACACTCACATTTGCCTTCCTTACTTCATTGTGAATTACAGCTGGATAGTGATTAGGGCTTTATTTTGACAATATTGTACCCTATGATGGCTGACATAAAGAAGACACTGAATTTGATGACTGACCATCTTGTATGGTCAGTCTAAGAGAAATCCAACCCTTAGTTTATCTTGAATTGAGTCTCTAAATCCAGAAAGCTCTATGGAACATGCATTTAATATAAGGGAAAATATTATACTAACATTTATCAACACAAAATTTGAGGTGAGTAAGCAACTACTTTGCAAAGAATAGAGCAAGACAGTAATGATGCCAGGGATAGATAAACTGAATGGGGACAGAGGTACTGATAAAGATCTGAAACATCAGCTAAGTTTTGGCACAAAACTGGCTTAATGGAGGGAATAAAAGCAGCCGTTCTCCAAGGGGAAAACACAAATTTCCCCATACTCTGTTTTCAATTCAGTCAAAATAACACTGGTCTTTTCTTTTTGGTTAACTTGATCATGCTTCAGACTTCTGCCCAAATTAAAGAGCTTGATTACTCTTAAATATGGCTTGGCAATAGCATTTTCCATCTTGCTCCTATTAACTGAGTATCTGCTTCGTATTATTTTTTTTTTCCAGATTTGTTTTTAGAAGTTGAATGCCAACCAATTTTCCAATGTAAATATTAAGTTTTTGTTTCCCTTCTGTATTTCTGATATAGCTACCTTTTTCCAACTGTCCTTGAGGAGTCATTATGTGTTCAATTCATATTTTGTACATGTGATATTTATTGAGAACTTAACATACAAGGCATTGTTCTTGGTATAGAGAAGAGTACGCGGCCTTCACTTCCTACACAGTGACACAAATATGTACACAACTAATTATCAAACGCAATGGAGGGTAATTAGAACTATTGGAAGGTTGTAAGTGGTTTGCCTTTGAAACACAGATGAAGGAATAATAAATTGTCTCCAGAGAACTGAATAGGCTTCACAGAGAAGTTTTAAATAGGGCCTAGGCCAAGAGTAGTTACTCAAGAGGGCATCCAAGCACCAAGAAAGACATGATTACCAGCACAGAGGTATCAGAATGTCTTTGGATAAATAACTTTGCTGGTGTGACAGGACCAGTGTGTGTGTACATGAGAAAGAGTAGGGATGAGAGGCAGGAAAAGGAAATGAGGGCCATAGTACACAGGACAGCACATGCCTCCTTAACATGAACAAATTTTCTCTGTATGCGATATAGTATAATTCAAATTTAGACTGAAATAGAGCTAATCTGCCGTACTGATTAAAATACTGGGAAAAGATTGCATAAAGTTACAAGGTTTGAAAATGGCAAAAACAGGATGTGAACTCAAAAAGCACAGCTCCCGGACTCCCTTCCTTGAAAAACCTCAGCTTTACTGTGTGATAAAGAGAAAGTTAACTTACTGGGCATCAGCATGCAGCATTATATGGGCTCAGCGTGTACCTGCTGGAGCCGTTTTGAGTGACTATAGAACAAGTGGAGAGAGAACAACAGTGAACCAGCTGTGGTTTCTTTAAATTGATTTTTATTTTTGCTCTAAATTTGAAAAATAAAATTTATAGCTTTATAATTTATCCTTCTACTAGCATGTGCAATGGTTAGGAGTATCGACTCTAGACAGAGAATTCCTGGATTAAATTCTAGTTTTGCCAATTACTAGCTGTGTGACCTGCAGAAAATTATTTAACGGCTCTGAGCCTGTTTCCTTCTCTGTAATTTACGGGTATCACATAGTGCCTATTTTAGTGTGCTGTGCTGTGCCTAGTCACTCAGTCATGTCTACCTCTGCAGGACCCCGTGGACTGCAGCCCGCCAGGCTCCTCTGTCCATGGGGATTCTCCAGGCAAGAATACTGGAGTGGGTTGCCATGTTCTCCTCCAGGGCATCTTCCCAACCTGGGGATAAAACCCAGGTCTCCCACACTGCAAATGGATTCTTTACCATCTGAGCCACCAGGGAAGCCCAAGAACACTGGAGTGGTTAACCTATCCCTTATCCAAGGGATCTTCCTAATCCAGGATTTGAGCCAGGGTCTCCTGCATATAGGGGGATTCTTTACCAGCTGAGCTATCAGGGATGCCTCTACTTCAGTGTACTGAGGATTAAATAACACAATATTAGTAAAGCACTTAGAACAGCACCTTGATTATATCGTAATTAGCACTGTATGTGTTTGTGAAAGAAAATGACAATATGTATCAACTAAAAAATCTCAGTTATAGCAATGCTTCATTAAATAAAATCTTAATATAGAGCAAAAGAAAAAAAATTTCTATGTATAGAGTTCACTAATGTATGCTAGGGGAGAGAGTGTAATTTATATCTTAGTAAAGAAAGGGGGCATTCAAATAGAATTTCTGTTTTTTATTCTGAATTGACTTTCCCTCTTCCTTAGAGGGCCTAGCACTAGTCTTCCTGCTTGTGTAAGAAGTTTAAAAAAGTAAACATGATATAGAAATGCCTACTTTTGTAAATATTAATAGACCTCTGATGAATTTCCTCAAACATCTTTCTAAGACTCGGTCTGAACTGCTCATTGTTACTTATTGAATTTGAGATGATAGATAAGTAAGTGTCAATGAGACACTTATTGAATTTGAGATGATGGATAAGTAAGTGCAGTCTATGGCTGCAGAATTGATGAGAGGGGCATGAAGTTGGGTAATGTTCTCCAAGAATGTGACATTTAGTAGATAGATAAGAAAGTGTATCATTTTTTTTTCTCAAACTATAGCTACATAGAGTCAGACTGCTTTGTTTAAAATGGAAAAATCTAGTAATTGTCATTTTATAAAATTCTTGAGCTTATCCCAACTTCAGCACCTTTGGAAAAATAATCATATACATGAAATACCTAACAGGATTTGAGTGGGAATTTTGTTCCAGAGTGTTTATCTTTAGATTTTGATTCAACCCAATTTGCATCATAATCTCTAAGGTGTTTACAGCTCATATCTAAATAATTAAGATTTTTGTGATGAACACTTCCATTATTTTCAAGCGGTATATTTCTATAATCTATTGCCAAAATTAGTGCAAATCCAGTACATCAAGTATGGAGCAATACTTGTTTTGTGCAGAATGATGGTGCAATTCACTAGGGAAAGTTTGTATGTAGGCTTAATTTTCAAGTTATTTGGAATGGTCCTCCACATTATAGACATTTTCCCCCTTTCTCTTCAATGTGTTTCCATTAAGAAAGAGAGCTGCCTTTGGATCAGTAAATAAATCATAAAAGAAAACCTTGGGTGAGTTCAGCAAGGTACTAAAGCAGCTTACCAGAGAGCCTGGAAGGATGAGAAAAAGGACACTGAAAACATCCCCAGGGGATTTCTGATAAGAAGCCTACACTTGGGCTTCTGAAGACAACTCACCTACCTGGCTGATTTTCTCAAATTAGTGTCTGGTATCACAACCTTATTTAATGTAAGTGGTATATCTTTAGCAATGTTTAGCAATGTCTGATTTTTCTCTCCTGGCATAAAAAATGCTATCCAAATTCACCTGCTAAGGGAGGAAAAGGAACACACTCCAAAGATCTAGAATCTAAGTAACATAAGGACCAGAGAAAGATAAGAGAATATCTATGGTTGCAGAATCGATGAGAGAGGCATAAAGCTGGATAATGTTCTCCAAGAATGTGACAATTAGTATTTTGACAGGGACCCCACGTGACAGTTCTAACAGACTATTAGGATAGCCTTGGACGTTTGGAGAAAGTGGTGATCTACACTACATGCTAGTGAAAGGGCTTAGCTTGCTAGGGCTCCTATTAGAAAACATCACAGGCTGAGTGACTGAATCAGCAAACTTTTCTCACTGTTTTGGAAGGTGGAAAATCCAGTATCAAGGTGAAGGCAGATTGATTTTTGCTGAAGCGCTCTTCCTCGTTTGCAGAAGGCAGCCTTCCTGCCCGTATCCTCACAGGGCAGAGGGAGGAAGCTGTAACATCTCTTCCTCTTCTTGTAAGGACACTAATCCCATTTTGAGGACTCAACCCTTATACCCTCACCTAAACTTAATCACCTCCTAGAGGCCCCGCCTCCATATAATATCACATTGAGAATTAACGTCTTTATCATGTAAATTTTGAGAGGACACAAACATTTGTCCATGTCAGTCTCCAAACACTCAAACAGGTGTGTACAATGCCATGGCTACAATAGGTAAGGCTGAAAAACACACCAGCAAGTATGTTGAATGGGAGTGCCAAAAAATAACTCTATCAAAGCAGATAGGAATTTATTAGTGAGTCAGAAACATTGAGAAGCTCCCTGGTGTTTGTCCTTCATAGGCTAGGCTCCTGTAGAAAATGCTGATTCAGAACAGGGGTCCCTGAAAGTAATAAGTATCCTGAAATAATAGAGTCCATCTGGTAGCACTTAACTATCAGCATTCAGGAATTCAGGTGGGAGCAATTACCATGATGAGTAGCAAGGTCTGAGTGGCAGCTATGATCTGGACCTAGAGAGCTGTTGAAAAAATAGAACACAATGTTCTGAGGCACAGGATAACAGGTAAGCCAACAAGCATATTGCTTAAACTATACAATCAAAAAAAAAAAAATTGAAGATGGGTGATGAGGAATCTAAGGGCAGCCGCCCACCCCTGAATAAAATGTCACATTCTCAGGTCCCATTTCTAGACATGAACCAGCTCTACCACTGGGATAGAGGGAGAGGCCCCACATGCCCACCATAAAGAGGAACTCTACAGTTGCCAAGTTTGTATGGCAAAGGCATCTCCAGTGCTTTTCTAAAGAAACTCATGACCATCTACTTGGAAACTATAAACTGGGAGAGAGGAGTAGGGATTTTAGACCTAGGACACAGGGTCTGAATTGATAACCCAGGTCCCCAAATGTCATCAGGGTGCCACTGTTAGACAGCTGTATCAGGACTTGGAATTAAATGAAGTCTGTGCCAAGATCTTGCTCACAGTGTGTCTACAAGGTCCATAGACCCACCATGTGAATTCTCCTACTGGCCCCTGCACTGCCCTGAGGCTCTGTATTCAGAAATAGAGTGAAGGGTGGTCTTCTGAAGGTCCAGCTGCAAGGCCAGTTTAGAGACGTTATGCTGTGCCACTCTCTATGAGGACACAGTATATACCTTAAATTAATGAATATTATTTTCTACTCAAATGGTAGGGTGCGTGACTACTGGAACCAAGTTACAATCAAGTGTTGTCACTCCCAGTAAGGCAGCAGGGCAATTTGTGTTCCTCACTCCCTCAAATTTAGGCTCTGATGGCCTAGACCAATTGGAGATGATTTTGTTGCCTCTGCTGGGATGGGCCGGTGGTGCATTTGGCAATGTCTACAAATGTATTTGGTTGTGGTAACAGGAAAATGCTACTGGTGACTAGAGGTTAGAGAATAGGGATGCTGCTTAATCTCCTGCTTTGCACCAGAAAGTCCCCCAGAACACAGTATCTGGCCCAAATGTGAATAGTATCAAGGTTGAGGAATGCCGATCCACATGTCCTGGCTCCCAGAGAAGAAAGTGCTCCCAGCATGGGGCAGAGGAAGAATTCTCTTGAACATTAAGCTGTGGGTGCCACCCAACCTCCTCAGGAGCCCTTGCTGGAAGCAGAGCACACAAAGAAAGAACACCCCGGCCAGAATAGGCGACTGGGTCAAGAAGAGGCTGCTGCTCTATCGCAGGGCAGGGAGGCACTCACTTGGCACTTTTGGTTTTCTGCTGACCAAATATGGTGACAAATGAAAAAATATACAGTAGCCATGGCTCCATAAGGACATGGTGACTAGGGGGTTGGGTCTGGGTCACTTTACCAGGTGCGCCTCTGAGAGTGGTACAGGTGCTGTCCATGAGAATGAGGAATCTAAAGGAAGGGGATGATGAGGTTTTAGGTTGGCTGCAGCAATAAAGATTTCATCCATTCTACTAATCTTCAACTTTTAAGTTTCCCCAGAAAATGAGACAAACCAGAATCCTCAGAAAGTTGTCCCAGGAAGGCTGAAATTACAAAAAGAAGCAACTGGATCCGAGTGGACAGTAGTGATATTTGGATGCACTATCCTTAAGGTGTAAGACAGTCTCCCAGCTGATAGGTCTACAGCTGCTGAGGTCTCCAAGCTGCACCCACTCCCCGAATAGCTCCTTCTTACTAGTGCAGGGGTGGGTATATAAGACCTGGCACCCTTGCCTCTGCACCAGACTACTCTCAAGGTAAACTGTGGCACAGCTGAAGTCACTTTTGCAACTACACTGTAACATTTTCTCCCTCTGCCCAATTCTACTTTCTTCACATCTCAGAAGTGATATTCCTAAGAATGAAACTCAATGAAAAGTCCCATCTCAGACTCCATTTATAGGAACCCAATCCAAGTCAGAATCAATGAAAATATTCTGCAAATTAAGATGAGAAGAACATTGCCCTAAAAATGCACATTTAAGAGGAACATGTAAAAATAACGTAGTAGCTAAAACAACAATTTTAAAATCTCATTTTCACTGTCAGTAAAATAAAAAAAAATACATAGGCTCAATATCAAATATCACAATAAGCTGAACAAAGGGATGACTGACATAAGAAAAAAATGCAGTCATGCATTAATGAGTACATGCAGTAACAGTAATGCTATTACTAAACAGTAATAGCAGAATTAACAATACCGTTAATAGTACTGAAAGCAAAATTCAACTGCTTTATGCTTAATTGGTGATTGTAATAATATCAAAAAGTTTTGGAAGAAAACAAGAGTAGAAGAAGGGAGATAAAAGTTATATGAGAAAAAATTAAAAATGTGTCAACGAAGTACAGTCACCAAGTTACAAAAGGAAAAAAGTAATCAAAGGGAAACCATAAATTTAAAAAAATTATAAAAAAGCTGGGATTAGAGTTTAAAGAAAGGTGTATCCAACAAAAACTAAAATGGCTTCAGGGCCAAAAAACATGTCACAGAATGTGCAAATAATTCAACTTAGAAAAGCTGAGAGAATGAAGGGAGAAATGGTATAACACAAAGTTGAAGACCTGAACAAAGGCAAGAATCTACAGGGCATATGGACATAATTAACTTGTTTAAAGTTTGAGAGAAATAGAACTACAAAAATCTATGAGGAAGGAATAAATATGACTGGATCTTCCTTCAGAAAGATTTCTCTGGCTATATAGGTACAGTGTGATCTAAGTTTTTTTTTTTTTTTTTACATTTTATTGAAGAAAAAATTTAAACATGTAGAAAGGTAGATAGAAGAACATAATGACACCCCACATGTCCTTTATTCATCTTCAATAGTTCTTAGTTCATGGCCAATCTTGTTTCATTTCTATTCCTACTGCTCAATTTCCCATATTTTTAGATAAGTTCCAGATATCATTCCATTTATATTTCAGTATGTATTTCTAAAATAAAAGGAAAGGACTCTATGAAAAATATAACCATAATACAATTTATGCTTGCTCCTTGGAAGAAAAGTTATGACCAATCTAAACAGCGTATTAAAAAGCAGAGACATTGCTTTGCCAACAAAGGTCTGCCTAGCCAAAGTTATGGTTTTTTCCAGTAGCCACGTATGGATGTGAGAGTTGGACTGTGAAGAAAGCTGAGCACTGAAGAATTGATGCTTTTGAACTGTGGTGTTGGAGAAGACTCTTGAGAGTCCCTTGGACTGCAAGGAGATCCAACCAGTCCATTCTAAAGGAGATCAGTCCTGGGTGTGCGTTGTTAGGACAGATGTTGAAGCTGAAACTCCAGTACTTTGGCCACCTGATGCGAAGAGCTGACTCATTTGAAAAGACCCTGATGTTGGGAAAGATTGAGGGCAGTAGGAGAAGGGGACGACAGAGGATGAGATGATTAGTTGGCATCACCAGCTCTATGGACATGAGTTTGAGTAAACTCGGGGGGTTGGCAATGGACAGGAAGGCCTGGCATGTTGCAGTCCACGGGGTCACAAGAGTTGTACACAACTGAGTGACTGAACTGAGCTAAATACTACTGTCAGAAAAATAATTACTTAAGATACTATCAAAATTTTATTTTAAGATATATTTACATATTAAGTAATAAAATAAACCTAGAAAAATATTTATTTGGGCCATAGGATTATGTCTTTATTTCTCTATTCACACTGTTTTTGAGTAAAATGATATGGCATAATATTAAAACTAAACTGTAAGATTTTTCAAATTCAAACAGCACTTTCTTTGAACATAGATTAATATCTTACATGAAACATGATACATGATAGAAACATGGTACACAGAAACATGGTACATGATAGAGTTAGTTGCCCTGGGAATTCAGCCTCAGATCCAAGCCTGCTCTGAACTGCTGTGAGAAGAAAAATGGATCGGAAGTCAGGAAGAGCGTTTTCAGATAGTCTTCTGGCATCACAGTATCCATGTGCTTCCAGAGCCTTGTTCTGAGCAGTTTTCTACCTTGGATCTGGGGTACAGTTTAGAAATTAAGGTGTTTCCTGACTGAGCACTGCATTCCCAAGCAGCCTTTGATTTTAA
The DNA here is from genome assembly GCA_006410615.1 of Neotragus moschatus. Taxonomy (NCBI): domain Eukaryota; kingdom Metazoa; phylum Chordata; class Mammalia; order Artiodactyla; family Bovidae; genus Neotragus; species Neotragus moschatus. The sequence goes on from SJYA01000766.1 coordinate 2,890,030, forward strand.
AAGCCTAATTCTCAGGAGTGCTTAATTTGATAAGCTTCCTCCAAGGTTTAAGAGGAAATTAGATATTAGAGAAATTAATTAGGAATTACATGCTGACTTTTCCCATTGAGTTCTTTACATTGGGTCTCATGGTTGGCAGTTTATAACATAGGGACTCATGAGAATTAATAGAGGAATTAAAGAAGAATCAGATTTCTGTGGAAATTCTGATTTACAAAGTGAGGTACAGAGCCTAAAAATCTAGGTGTGAAGTCAGTCCCCTAGTTCCATTCTATTCAAAGTGTGGTTCTTAGGCAAGCAGCATGAGTATCACTGGAGAGCTCTGAAACATGCTCAGGATCTCAGTCCCCACTCTAAACCTTCTGAATCAGAATCTGCATTTTAGTAGTATCCCCAGAAATCGTACGGACACATTATAATTCAGACACACTGGTCTACATTGCCTAGTAAATACCTAACTTTGTTAACCTATTGATGGAAATTTCAAGGAAGGCTTGACATCATTTTTGGTTTTGATTTGGTTCACGTGCCTTAAACATATTTGGTTTATAAATTGTTTTATCAAGATAACCATGCATAATTAAGTTTTGGGAACTGTTTACCAATAAGAAAAAGTCTTAGCCCTAGAATGAACCTATGACATAACCCCAGAAGCAATAACTATTGTACATAATTCTTTATAGAATATTTACAACTGTGTAAATATGGAACACATCAAGATAGCCACAGAGCTGCTTGACTGAACTAATGTGGTAAAGCTAAGTTACAACATGAATAAAAATTGCTAGGACATAACTCAGAGCAACATGTCAGCTCTGCTATATCTGGCAGTGGTACCAGCAACAAAATCAAGCTGGTTGGAGGTTCTTTATAGGTTGGAAGTTCTTTGTAGGTTTTTACCCTACAAATGCAAACAAAATAAAGAAGCGAAAAGCAACAGACTTTTTTCAGCAACAACCCATGTATGGTCTATTCATGTTTATGCAGGCAACCTATTTAAATAAATGTTTGTCATGAATTTCAAAATAGTACCAACATAATTAGCTGCATTTTCTAATACAATAAATAAAAAAAATAGTAAGTTGTAGAGACAGTATGATGAAACAAATTTCTAAAAGTCCTTTCAATAGAAGTAAAATATTATTTCTGCATGATTAAATCCTGGCATCTTTTAGGGGAATAATTAGCACCATCAGTCCAGATCTGATAATAACACCATAAAATCTGACAAATCACAGCTGGAATCCTGATGGAAGGATGAAGAGAAGGCTTAGGATCAAACTGCTTAAAGGTTTTGTTTGCATCATCAAAGAGTTTAAAGATGTATGTCAGCTGATCTGGGAGTAAATCTTCGTCTTTTCATATATCAGGCCATGTTCTTACACTCAAGCTGCCTAATTATTGGTGTCACATGGTTTATTTACACAAGAGGTAATTTAGTTTTGATTTGCTTCTCTACTTTACACCAAGGAATCTACTTTTTTCCAAGGGCAGAGGATGTAAGTGAGCTGTGTGGCCCATTCCCTTATTGTTTAATGAGACCTGATTTCTTTCAAGCTCCTGAAGAAGCTGCTTCCTGATGTTTGGCTGGGCTTGTAGCCATTACTGTGAGAGCTGGGAGAGACTAAAGCAGTCATCATGCCAGCACTTTGGCAGAAGACAGAGAAACGTGCAAACTACTTTTTTGAGACGTCTCTCTGAACCCTAAGGTGCTTAGTCGCTTAATCATGTCTGACTCTTTGTGATCCCATGGACTGTAGCCCGCCAGGCTCCTCTGTCCATGGGGATTCTTCAGGCAAGAATACTGGAGTGGGTTGCAATTTCCTTCTCCAGGGGTTCTTCCCAATCCAGATCAAACCCAGGTCTCCCACATTGCAGGCAGATTCTTTACTATATGAGCCACCAGGGAAGCCCTGGTACTCTAGAAAAAGAGATAGAGACATAGCAGTGCTGGTTAGTGGATGATGTTAGTAATACTTGTGTACACTATTTTTACACATCTATTAATCACNAATTTCCTTCTCCAGGGGTTCTTCCCAATCCAGATCAAACCCAGGTCTCCCACATTGCAGGCAGATTCTTTACTATATGAGCCACCAGGGAAGCCCTGGTACTCTAGAAAAAGAGATAGAGACATAGCAGTGCTGGTTAGTGGATGATGTTAGTAATACTTGTGTACACTATTTTTACACATCTATTAATCACAGGCAAGAATGAGGCTTTCAATAGATAAGTACTATAGCAAATAATGTTTGCTTCATAAGAAATGGTAACATCAACATCTAATAACTGAATGGGAAACAGTTATAATAACAAAAACAATTTCATGTTATTTGAAGAGTAAATCTGACTTTTGAGAAGTGATGCTATCTTTTTAGTAGGAGAATAAATCATCTGATCATGGATTTAATGCAGAGATAATAACCTCTAGTCAGAAACTAGGCCTTCCCAGGTGACACAGTAGTAACGAATCTGCCTCCCAATGTAGGAGATGCAATAGAGGAGGGCTCAGTCCCTGGGCCAGGAAGATCTCCTATAGAAGGAAATGACAACCCACTCCAGTACTCTTGCCTGGAAAATCCTATGAACAGAGGAGCCTGGTGGGCTACAGTCCATGGGGTCACAAAGAGTTGGACACAACTGAATGACAGTGCACATGCAGTTATAAACTAATGCTGNCAAGAAAAAAGTCAAATAAATAACCTAACTCTATACCTAAAGCAACTAGAAAAGGAAGAAATGGAGAAAAAAAAATAAAAATAAAAATAAAAACTCTGATCAGAGAAGACAGATTGCAGTCAGAAGAGGCTTCATTGAGCGGGGAGGATAGTGTCTATGTTGGAAATGAAATAGAAACATTCTCCTCAATTATCCAAGATTAAAGCCAACTTAAGAAATTAATAGCATTTTAACTACACAAGGCTGAAATAATTAGAAAAAAGAATGAATATTTATGAATAAACTTTTCTACCCTAGTCAGGATCATATGTAAAACTCCAGGTGATTAATCGACTACCACAAAGGCATAATAAATTCTTACTTACTCTAGACATAAAAAGTTACTGCTTGCACAGCTTTTCTTTTGAAGAGGAACACATACCTTTAATGTTTTAAATGCCTGCTGAGTTGACTATAACTCACAGGTATAAACCATGTTTATCTTTCTAATGAACCCCCAAAAGTGATGACATATTGGAATAATGTGAACAAGAAGTCCTTTTAATGCTTACAATAGTGAATGGGTCTGAGCAATTTGCAACCCAGATGAAACGAGAAAGGAAACTAATCAAAAGCTGCAGGGATCACTGACATCAATGTAACTTCGAATTTGATCCTTATTATTCAAAGGGTCTGAAAGTTCCTTAGTCTCAGGCTGTATTATGTTGCCATCTTTTTTATTAATCTCATGGATTACATAAACAGGACAGTTCTCGTTAGGAACTGCTTATTGTATGTTCTACCCAAATCTATTTGCTGGGTGATTTCTACACTACACTGTCTTTTTCTCCTAATTTATGTCTTTTCTTTCTTCCTCTCTGTTCTGGCCTCCGTTCAGTCTCAACTACACATGCCCAGACATATACACACGCCATTGTACATCATAGCAACAGATGAACAAGTAAAATACTATCATTTTCCTTTTACTAGGAATTAATATCAATTTCCTCTTAATAGCCTAAGGTAAGCCTTAGGTTCTCATCAACCAGTGAGAATCACTTCAGATATTGAACATAATGCTTCTCAGGGAAGTATGAACAAAAAGACACTAAGTCATAAGGTGAAATGATCTCTGTTCAGTTCCCTGAAAGTTTCAAAAAGTATTTTCCCACAGCTGACTCCAAATGAATGATTCTTACACTAAATTCATATAACTTTTTTTTTCTCTTATCCTGCTATGCCATATGTAGAATTTTTTAACAAATCAGCCTGATATCCCAAACCACAGAGAATTAGAGACAAGTCTAACAAAAAAATATGAGATTAAATCAAATGAAAATTCTCTAGTGACAAGAGGCAGCTCTGGTTTAATTTCTCTAAAATAAAACCCAAAGGCTGGAAGCATGATAAGTTCAAACAGGACAAACAAGAAACACTATATTCAAGCTCATAGGAGAGGCTGGGACACAGTATCTCCGAAATCCCCATTCCTGGATTATGTAGTGACTCAACATGGTACTCAAACAGGGAATTTTCTCCCTAAGGAGCAAAGGATTTTGAACCCCACACTGGGCACCTTGGCTTTTAAGACCAGCACCTGAGAGACAACCCCCGCTCCAAACCTCTAGCTTTGGAAATCGATGGGGTTTGTGTCCAAGACATTCCCCAGGCAGTAACAGGCTGAGAAGGGACTCACAAACTGCCGCAGGCTCAGATCCACCCGCCTCATGTCCATCACAATTGTAGCTGCTCACGCAACCAGACATCAAGAGAAAAGAGGCTCATTTACTTATATATAAGCAGCCTGAGGGGCAAGTGTCCAACTTAACAGGTACTTCCAAGAGCTTCTGGATGCCCACCAGAGAGGACACCAGGGGCGCCATCTTTGGCGTCTCCCTCTGCCTGCTCTAGGTCTGGGGTTCCATCTTTCTCTCTCTTTTTTTTTCTCTCCTCCCCACAGGTGTCTTAAATTTGTAAAATATTTGATTGATTTCTTTAATAAATTCCAGGCCTGGGACTTCCCTGGTAGTCCAGTGGCCAAGACTCAGAACTCCCAATGCAGGGAGTCCTGTTTGATCCCTGGTCAGGGAACTAGGTCCCACACATGGCAACTAAGAGTTCACAAGTCACAAGGAAAGATCCTGCCTGGGGCAAGGAAGATCCAGATCTCATGAGCCTCAAAGACCTCATGCAACCAAATAAAATAAATCCAGTCCCATTTCTCTTTTTCTTTTTTCCTTCACCTCCACACCACCTTCAGGTACTTTTTTTTTTCTTTTTTTCCCCAAGGACACATCTTCCTCTACTCCCATCCAGTCATGGGCATCTCTAAAGTTTTGTTTGTTTATTTGTTTTTGTTTGGCTTTTCTTCTTCTCCTGGCCACCTTCCTGTAAGCACCATTCTCCCACTCTCCCTGTGCCATGCTTCAGAGGTCTTATATTTCCTAGAAGGGAGGTTTTATATATGTCTGGTCCCTAGGTTCTGCAGCTGCTGCCCAGGGGAGACTCCTCAATGGCCTGGCCCTCATGACCAGTGAGTTTGTGTTCCTGAGTCCCAAGGAACTATAAAAATGAGAAAATTTGCTCTTAGCAGGCTACCTACCACCTCCAGGACACTGTACAGGTGGCCAACTGAAACACAGCCCAGTCTTTCTGTGAAAAAAGCCTAATTGCTTATCTAGGCTTTGGCCTGAGGGACAGGGTTCTGGTTTGGCACACAGATAGAGGCCTACAGAATGGCTGTCCAGAAACAAGGCTGATGGACACCATTTTCATGCTCTCCCTCAGTCTCACTCCAGCTTGCTAGTGTCTTCTAGAAAGGAGTTTATACTCTTGTCTGGTGCCCCAATTTTTGTGGCTGTTGCCAGGGGATACCATACCATGGCCTGGCTTTGGTGGTAAAATTTCAGATTTGAGGGAGCATTAGCAAGGCGTTATATACGTACTCCAATTCAGGATTTTCTAAACTGCCTTCCCACATCCTAAAACTTGTCTCAAAGATGTTTCAGGGATTTCCACTGCAGGTGAAGCAAGGGTGAAAGTGACAGGGCATAAGGAACTCTCTGGACCCCAACTTTTGCCTCAAAAGAAAAGACTCATTTTATGACTTCTGACACTGAGCTTTCCTGTTGCATTTCATTCAAAGAAAGAATGTGTGTCAGTTTTGGATCTCTAGAAAGTATATACCAGTATGGAACTAAGAGTGTAAAATACTGATTGGGCAAAACACCTGTAAAGGATAAATGTGGAAAAAGCAGGAATAGATGGCATGAGGTCTCTGAATCCTCATAGAAGAAAATGCCACGATTGAATTAAAAATATCAGGATTTTATGGTGGAAATTGTGGCCTGGAAGCAATGGGCAAGTATCTAGAGAAGGCTGGAAGAGCCCTCAGACCATAATGAAAGTTCTATATTAAGGGAGGGAGGGGCTTCCCAAGTAGCACTAGTGGTAGGGAACCTGCCTGCCAACGCAAGAGATGCAGGAGGTGCAGGTTTGATCCTTGGGTTGGGAAGATCCCCTGGAGAAGGGAAAGGCTACCTGCTCCAGTATTCTGGCCTGGAGAATCCCTTGGGCAGAGGAGCCTGGTGGGCTATAGCCCATAGGGTAACAAAGAGTTGGACACAACTGAAGTGACAGCACAGCACACACAGCAAGGGAAAGTGAGAGGGAACGTTGAATGGAGGCATCTCAGACAGATATGCAATCATTAAGAGAAGGTTGACAAGGTCTTCATGGAGTCTGCAAGCTAAAGTTGGCCTTCAGAGACATCCTGTGGCTTCCAGGAATGGGCATGCCTTAACATCTGTCAGTCAATGGCAGGAAACATCCCACAGAAAGTGTAGTCTCCGTGCAAACTTGGCAATGGGTGTCAGAGCACAGCAGATGGAGCCCTTGGTCCATTATTCTCCCTGCAGTTGGAAGTGTGTGAAGTTCTTTCTCACAGCTGCCACATGGGAGAGCTCCAGACCATCAGACCACGATGTTGACTTGATAACCGTGAAGAAAGAGAAGGAAGGTGATAGGATTGAGTGGTTAACAGCCTCAAACTACAGTACAACTCTGAGAAACTCCCACCAGCTGATGGAGAGACTCTGAGTAAAGACTTCATGATAGAAGAAATTACCTTCATAAACACAAATGACACAGTTCTTAAGTCATATCCTTCTCAGTCACTGGAAGCCCAGGAAGAAACTGGCCTTGGCATAAACAGTGCACCAGATTTTAAAGACACAGCAGTTGAGCCTTGTCAGTTAATTACATTGGAGAAAGTTCTTTTGAAGAAAGATCTGGGTGGTGCATCTTCATGGCTGCCAGAGAATTTTGTGTGCAAAAACTGTTTGCAAATAATGCATCTAGTAACTACTTCATTTTATAGATTATGAAATTTAATAACTAAATGAAATAGCATTCCAAAGTCATATAGTTAGCTGTTTTACAACCAAGACTAAAACCAAAATATCTATTTTCTACCTAGAATTATTTGCATCGTACCTTCATGTATTTCCAGAATTCACTTCTACAATACAGTAAATTATGTTCCTTTTACTTTCACCACAAAAGCCTTCAGATAATGACAGGATGAAGAAAAATCACAATTTTACTTTCACCCTATTTTAATCTTTCATTTTTTTTTCTTTACAAATTTTAAAATTGTTAATAAAATTCTCAAAAAGGACCTGAGGTCAATAAATAAGAATGATTTATTTGGGTGGTTTTGGTTTTTATTTTTTTTAATAAAATTCTGTTGATTTGTAAATGAATAAATAAAATCATTGTTGGAATTAAATTGTCTGACTTTCTCTGAATAGTGAATCAATGTCTATTTGAAAGAATATCAAAGGACACTGCTCACTTCTTTTGATGCGCTCATTTTCACATACTTGAAAATGCTTCTGTTGATGAGATTTATTGTTATCTGTTAACAAAAAGAGAGTCATAAAAATCACTCATCAAGAGTCCATTAACGGAATTTAGAAACATGGTAATGAAAACCCTGTATGTGAGACAGCAAAAGAGACACAGATGTATAGAACGGACTTTTAGACTCTGAAGGAGAGGGAGAGGGTGGGATGATTTGGAAGAATGGCACTGAAACATGTATACTATCATGTAAGAAACGAATTGCCAGTCTATGTTTGATACAGGATACAGGATGCTTGGGACTGGTGCACAGGGATGATCCAGAGAGTTGCTATGGGGTGGGAGGTGGGGGGGGTGGAATACACCTGAGACGGGAAAAAAAAAAAAAAAAGAGTCCATTAACCCATGTGACTCTTCAAACCCTGCTTCTGAAACGCTGAAATCAAAATTTTATGAAAATATAGAATTTTCTCTTTTCTATCACTTAAGATAAGTACACAGTATGCTGAACTTTTCACAAAACAAATCCAAGAGATAAAATTAAGTTAAAAAGGTGAATTTTGGTGCTTTTATATCTGTGATATTGAATCTAAGAAGTTGTAAAATTATAGTCTTTGTTCATATTTTCATCTTTCTACTAAATTTTTTAGTTGTTGAATATTATAAATGCTATATGTTTATTAAATTGGCTTTCTTTTTGTGTATCCTAGGAAAATGCTTATAATTTATTGCCAAAACATAAAATATCTCTCCTCTCCTATGAGGTCTTTTCTGATTGCACACTTGATGTCTTCTTACTTTTTTCAGAAGAAAATAGAATGAAAGAAGTCAGCAACATAAGCTAAAACTAAGAATAGCTATATCAAAAGTCAATGTTATTAGAGGATAATATAACTTTTGTTTTTCTGGTGTCAATAGCCTCAATAGTATTGGCTTAATACTCAATATTATCAAATGTTAAATACTGGGTCCTGTGCTACATAATATGGTTTTCAGAAGAAATGTAAGACTTTTTTTTTTTTTTTTTTTTTAAGCTCACTAAAGGTTTTGGAAAAGAGAATGGCAATCCACTCCAGTATTCTTGCCTGGAGAATCCCATGGACTGAGGAGCCTGGCAGGCCCAAATCCATGGGGTTGCAAAGAGCCGGACACAACTGAGCGACTAACACTAACACTACTAAGGGCTTAATCACCAGTATCTCAGATCTAAAGTGAGCTTAGAGATCATCTAGTTTAATTTTTTTCCTGTGCATCCCTCTAGAAAACAGTTTGGGTCAGGAATAACTCTAATTGTTAAAGAAACATCTTCATTGCATAGGCTATGTCCATCTCACCCACTGGTTTAATTTACACTCTGAGAAGCAGCTCAAAACTGTTTCAATCCTTTTTCCCATGTGGTAGCACTTTAATAAGACAACTCTCATGCCTCTTGTCCTCATGTCTTAGCCACATAATTGTATTTAAATATATACTAATATAACTTTCTTTTAAAATTAAATATCTCGCTACTGTGGCTTTCAATGCAGGCTGGGTTTCATTAAGTCTTGCCTAAAGGAAGAATGTTTGGAGAGCGGGCAGAAGTTTTTATTCCCTTGACTGTTTTAAAAAACAAGATTTTTTATGAGCATCAGAGAAGAAGGAGAGGTTTAGCTTCTTCAAATTCTTTTGGATTCCAGGGTGAAATCCCTGAGGAAATTGCAAGAAAAAAGGTGAGATGGATGAGCTGTAAAAATAATGGAATCAGATAATTAGATTTAATTAGGTCACCTCCTTACCATCATCATAACCTATTCTTTCATTTAGTGTTATTATAGATACCAGGTGAAAATATGAACTCACTTTTGTAGCAAACAAACTGAAAGTCTGTAAAATAATAAATTTTAAAAGAAGAAAAGTTGTTATTGCAGTTACTTTAAAAATTAGTTTACATTTTTGCTTTCATGCATCCTGGTTTCCATTATGTAGACGTTAGAATGTATTGTGTAAAACCTAGGCTACGGTGAATGGAATTTTACAATTCTAAGCAGAGGTAAAACTAAAACTATGATTTATGCTTTTAAATCTGCTTTATTTTAGAGTCAGGTCTAAGTTCTATAGAAATTATTTTTTTACTGGCATATATCTAAAATATTCTAAAAACCAAGATTCACTTTCAGTCATGTTGGAATAGTATCCCTTCGCAAAATGACTATTCAAAATTAGCTTGTAGGAAGTTGAATTTTCTTTCAGATACACAGGAACTTGTGATAAAATTGGATATCAGTTGCAAATATCTTTATGTAGAAAGGAACAATATATTTTGCCATAGTGTATTTTATACAAACTGCTCTTGATTTTGATTTTTTATGGTGTGTTGCCTTGTGGCAATGTTATTATTATTATTATTTTGGCAATGTTATTTTAATCAGTTTTTGTGATAATATTATTATTTAGAACTTCAACCTAGTTAACTCAAAGTTTGTTAAAGTGCACAACAAAAGTGAGATTTGCTTTGTTATTCTAGAATTATTATGATTGTATATAAATTTGCCAAATCTCACTAGAATAGCAAAAGAAAAATAAATGCTCAAATGAAGCAAAATTATTTTCTACATTATTATTCTAGCTTTCTACTCCATAGAATGCAAACTTACTCCATTAAAATAGCAACATTTGCACAAAATAAAAAAAAATTAAGCTAGAGACTGAAAATTTTAAATATATTCACTCCTATAGCTGTGTATAACATCTCCTATTTTTATTTGCTAGACTTCCCCTTCATCATTCCTTTGGAAATAACACCCAGACTCAAAATAAGAGACTTGGCCTCCTCCATCCATGTGGCTCTAATGGGATCCAAAGTGCTGAATTCAGTTTTATATTATAAAGTGAGAATTTAACTCAAGCTCAGCCAATAAAATTACCTTATTCTTCAAGTCACAGTTATTGGCACAACGACTTGATAAAATCTTCAGTTTTTAACACAAAATATTTTGAAAGAGACAATCTTTCTTTCCTCCAGGATGACTACCTGAACTGATGCAAACCTGGATTTGTTGGAAGCCATGGACTCCCAGTGTATAAAGTAAGTCTTTCTGCAGAGGCAGGAGGAATGAAGGCGACTTACAGGGAGAAGTCCAAGAGTGAGACAGATGACTGGGGACTTGAGAATACCGCTAAAACTTGGGATTCTTTGATAAAAAGCACCAATAAATCTTTTTTTTCTTGCTTAGGTCAGGTTGATTTGATTTCTCTATTTTGCAACTGAAGAATCCTCACAAATACAAGGTGCAGGAAAGAAACACCTTGCAGAGATACAGCAATGGCTGGTGACTCAGTCTGTTGGAAAGTGTATATAGTAAGACTTCAGTGAATAAAACAGGAAATATGATGTTGTGTGGAAAGAATTAACAAGCCAAGCCAATGAACAGATGATATCGTGTGAAAGGATATGTGTGTGTGTGTGTGTGTGTGTGTGTTTGCATGTATATCAGAGAGAGAGAGAGAGTAAAGGCAAAAGTGGAAATCACCATGTATGAATAGAGAATCAGTTGAATATTTAGTTTCCTAAAACTTATTGTTAAAAACCTATTATCCTAGGAAACCATAGCACTATTGCTGCTATTAATACTATAGCTATTAATACTATTGCTACTACTATTAGCTAATGTTTATTGAATTTTTTATATTCTAAAACTTGTATGTGCTAGGTCACTGATTTCTCAGGGCAATTCTATCAAAGAGGTACAATTGTTATCAAACCCATTTTCTAGATAAGAAAACAGGGATAAATCACTTCATGTGACACACATAGACTAAATGTTGGAGTTATGATCTGGATGAAACTAGTCGTGCTCTTAATGAATAAATCATATTTACCCAAGAAGATACCAGAAGCACCTATGCATTCTGGTGAATTCCAGAGGTAGAGGAACATTACATTTTGATGTTGTCAAACATATCTTATTCATAGTAGCCAACTGTCTCTTTTTACAATACACTTGCATCATACAGCTATTCGTCTGGTAAACTGTCTACAGTTTCCTTATTATTGCTTCTTGACAAGGTTGAAAAGTATTTAATACAATAATTCCAATGCTAAATGTTTGCTGAGCCATAAGCAACCAAAATGTGTGCATAAATATACTTCAATTTGGCATACACAAGCACACATATATTCTATTAAATAAACGTGTTTATGGCAAAAGAAAATGTTAAATTCATGGTAATTTCCCATGCAAATAATGTGATTCGGATGTGATAAATTAATAATGAATGCCATTTTCTTCATGAATGATTCAGGCTTCTGTAGCTAGAGCCGACCGACCATGCCATCTGGTGTACAGAGTGGGTGCTGTCATGAACAGGGAGACAACAGACTCATGAACCAGAAATCCAGTCTCAGAATTCAAATAATTTTACTGATTACATTTATTAGATAAGATTGAAATGTTATGAAAGGATAAGTGTATTTCTTTTTCAGGTAAGGAACGGAAGGTTGTAGCTGTTTTTAACAATAAAGGCATTGGCAATTACCTGTCTTCGTGGTTTTATAAGTGTTAATCCCTGTTTTCCTTCTTCCATTCTCCCCATCTTGCATCACACACATGCTTTTGTGGTGTCACCTCAAAACCTTGTCCACTGATGAGGCATTATCTGTTCAAGTGATCATCCAGAAACATACCACATGCAAAGCAAAAACAGCAGGAATAAAGTGAACCAAAAGAACAGTTGATTTTCTTAAGAAGAAAACTATAGAGGCAACTAAACATTAAGGAAGCAGATACATTACTGAAAACTTCTTGCAAGCAGATTGAAAAAGCTCAATAAATATACAAATATCTAGTGACAATGTCATTAGCATGTGTAACAGATAAAATATTACAGAATATTAAGAGCATATTAAATGTAATTACATTAACACTCTCAGCATAAATTCAAGTCTACTCATTACTTGTTATTCTCCTCAAAAATCCATAACAGTTCACTGTTAAAATGGAGTTTATTGTAGCACTCATCTCAAAGAATAATAGAGAGACTTAAACTGTATAATAAATATAAAACAAAAGGACAATTCTTAACACAGAGTAAAGACTCAAATATTTGTATTGAAAAAGTATCAGAAAGGGATATGCTGGACTAGAATGACAGCTCCAACAAATTTTCTTTGACTCAATCCTCCACCATCCATAGGGTCTAATTTGTTGGCTAGAATTAATTCCATAGTCACACCAAGCTTCAAGGAAAGCTGTGAACTGAAATCAAGTTTTTTTACAAAAAGGAAGAGAAGAATATATATTGGGATATCAGACAACTGGTCACTGAGATAAAAGTACTGTTATTTGAGCTAATTTTGAATTGCACCTAGTTGTTTTTTTAAAAAATATTTATTTTTAATTGATTGATGATTGGTTTACAATATTGGTTTGATTTCCATCGTACATCAACATGAATTAACCATAGGTGTACATATGTCCCCTCTCTCTTGAATTTCCCTCCCACTTCCAGCCCATTCCCACCCCTCTAGGTTATTACAGGGCCCCCTTTGAGTTCTGTGAGTCATACAGCAAATTCCCGTTGGCTCTCTATTCACATATGCTAGTGTGTTTGCATCCACGCTACTCTCTCCATTCATCTCTCCCTCTCCCTCTTCTCCCACACCCTTGTCCATAAGTCTTGAACTGAACTAGTTTTCATTCACAGTGATATATTTTAATTTATTTATTTTAAAATTTCTTTATTTTAATTGGAGGCTAATTACTTTACAATGCTGTTTTTGCCATACATTAACATGAATCAGCCATGGGTGTACATGTGTTCCAAGCCTGAAACCCCACCCCACCTCCCTCCCCATCCCACCCCTCAGCATCATGAAATATTCTCCTAAACTTTTTTCTCTCCAGTCTGGATCATACCTTTAAAACAAACAGTGCAGACTTGTCTATTCCCTATCCTTTCCCCAATTTTCACCTCAGAATGCATAGTCTGCCACAAACTGTGTAGTCACTTATTTTCCTGGAAAATAAAGCAAAGTTTAACAGAAGGAATACTGGTACATTCACTTTTTAAGTCAGAAAATCTCTGAGGTTTTTCTGTACTCTATACTTCTCATGTATCATTCTTTCAGAATAGCTGTTTCCTTTCAATTGCAGCTAGTGTGTCATTCTCTAGAAAGCCCTCTATGAAAATACTGGGCTAGGGGAAAATTTAAAACTTAATGAAGTAGCTAAGTTCTGCTGATAGGATGACAGCAACTGTGGGTAAGAAAGAACAGGGCACAAAACAAGAGTGGGGATAAAGGTCAGGTAGAGGATGTAGAAAAGGAAGAAAGTAACGTTAAAATGCTGGAACAGTTCTCCCATTTCTCAAGTTTGCCTTGGTATAGCTGACAATGTGGCACCCTAGTTTAAGGCAGCTGCCCCACACTCTGCTTTGTGTAATAAAGTTGAGCCACACTTAGAGTACTTGCTCTAGGAACTCCTTGGCTTTTGGAGTTTCTAAGGCTCTTACTGTGTTTTTTCTTTTCCCATGTGAAAACACCTTTCTCTATGTTCTCTATGTGGTAAATTCTTACCAATCCTTTGAATCACAGCTCAGGTTTGAGAGTTGTGCCACTCCTATGTGATGCCGTAAAGCATACGCATGTAACTGGTCCCCATACCAGTTATAGCTGAATCACCTGTGAACTTGTTAGAATGTAAATGATTCATTTATACTAAATTAAAATCACATTAGACAAGATTTCCAGACTTATATGTACACTATAGTTTAAGAAACATTTTGTATTATATTTCAAAAATTTATGTACACAGAATCCCTTCAATTGTATTGTGAACAACTTTGAGTAAACTATTGTGATTTAATTTGAATCAACATCTCTCAACGTTATACTTGTTCAATAAATATTTTACAAATAAAACAATACAAATAGAAAAATTACTCCCAAGAATTGTAAATTTCAAATGCTGATCAAGAATTATAACCAACAGATACTGAATGAGTATATTTTTTACTTATAATTTTCAAAACAACTAGTAGTAACATCATTTTCCTAACATTGCTAAAATCAACTAAGAATTATATCAAGATCCAACCAGTCCATTCTGAAGGAGATCAGCCCTGGGATTTCTTTGGAAGGAATGATGCTGAAGCTGAAGCTCTGGTACTTTGGCCACCTCATGCGAAGAGCTGACTCATTGGAAAAGACTCTGATGATGGGAGGGATTGGGGGCAGGAGGAGAAGGGGACGACAGAGGATGAGATGGCTGGATGGCATCACTGACTTGATGGGTGTGAGTCTGAGTGAACTCCGGGAGCTGGTGACGGACAGGGAGGCCTGGCGTACTGCAGTTCACGGGGTCGCAAAGAGTCGGACATGACTGAGCGACTGAACTGAACTGAACTGATATGTTTAACTGGGAGAATAAAACTATTCCTTTGACTTTTCCAGGATAGAAATTTTTAATAATGAAGACTCAGTTAAAACTACGGTTTAGTCATAATTAGGATGACTTTCTCAAAGTCTTTCTCTCTATACTCAGTGGACATCACTAAGAAAAGCTCACTTCCACAATCACCTACTATCTTGTTCTCTTGAGTCTGAGAAAGCACAATAAGCTCAGTTCTGAGAAATAAATTGCTAACTTTATTGGTAAAGAAACAGAGGGAGAATAATGAAAATCTTAGGAAATCTATTTTTTTCCTTCTCATATATTAAAATTATATTATTCCTAAAAAGTAGTATTTGCTTTTCTCTTGGAAAAGATGTATATGCATTTGTCCATTGCATGTGTGTGTTTGGTCCAAAAACTAGG